>WHSA01000420.1:0-307327 GCA_012931725.1 Litsea cubeba
GGTTACACCATTGTGCCGACACGTATGCTGAAAAGCCACTCTCTCTCTGCATTTGTCAAGGAATAATGCCTTCCCGACCCCGCCCTGGTAGAGTCTCGGGAGGCACCAAAATCAAAAGCCTTCTTCCGCAATTCCGGAGAAAGCTTTACTGAAGATTGCCCCATCTCGACGTCCCTGAACCGTCGGATCCTCATGCGGGCAAACAAAAGTGATTCAGACACGGCTTTGCCCTTAGCCAGTCGAATCATCAGAGGATCATCATCCTGTGCAGCACCCAGCCGATGGAAGCCAGGACAGTGGTATACATACCACGAATAAAAGATATGGGCTGAAAATACCATATTCATGGGAAGCCCGAGCCGAACCAGAAAAGCAGCAGCCTGCAGTTCGGTACACAGGTAGGAGTAAAGAGCTGGCACCAAAGCAAGCTGCTCTCCAAACGCCATCTGACAAGCCGGGAAAATACAATGCGGCCTGATGTGCGTTCCATCTCCTCCAGCAAAAACAGCCTCACCAAGCCAATAAGTGAGGTAACAGCGAGATCTCTTCGCAGTGCAATATCAGGACATATGGCGTTTGTACTTGCACAGAAATCTCTCAACTCTTCTTGCATGGCCAAGATCTTCTTTGAACTTGGATCCTGAGCCCCGGCTTCCTGGGTCACGCTATCAGAAGACTCCCTGCTATCAAAAAGTTGGGGAATGAAGAGCAAAAACTCTTCCAACTGCTGGATCTAACTTCCGAACCCACCTTCTCCTTCAAAAAATCATAGAAGGCGACGAGCTGAAAGTATAGAAGCCTGAACTCCTCAGACTGCCCCTCGAGGACGCTGTCAATCGGCATAAACTCCTCATAGAGCTTGCCGAGGATGGGCAATCCAGTAATGGCGCTCAGCTCCTTCAAAGAAAAACCAATCTCACCATTCGTCACAACGAAGGTATTGGTTTGTGGGAGGAATGACTCCAGCATAGCCATGAAGGCCTCGTCGGAAAAGATCACGGTCTCCCTAAAGGCGCGGACCGCATCAAAAATCCCGGCTTCCTTCAAAACGGCGCCACCAATCAGCAGGACGCGATCAGTCCACGACTTCCACTCGGAGTCAGCATTGAAGCGGCCACGAAGTCGGAAAGGCTTGATCCAATTGCTGCCGTCACCGCTGAAAATACCAAGGCCCACCGGTCTCAAATCGACCGACGGATAATCAGAGCCCTGGTAGCCGCTGGATGGCATCAACAGGTCCATATCAACAGGCGACCTCTCCGTATATCCAGGAGAACCGCCAACAAAAACCCCGGTCTTGATTACATTTGTCCTTCTCACCCAACTTGGAGGATCTTCCCTCTTAGGGCACGTGGGGGCAAGGCTCAGAATCGAGACGGTGCGATCAAACATCGACCGGGTAGTAACAGTCTCTTCTCACCATCTGCTGTGAAGGAAAACTGAAAACATCTCCTCTGGTATGTCATGTCATCAGGGACTGCATCACCAAAGAAGAAGGTAGGCTTGGGCAAAACGCTCTGATCTTCCATCACCCATGGACGACTGCTTACCATGATCTTATAGAATTTCTCTCCCTTGAGAGTGATCAGTCGCTGCCTCATCTCATCTCTGTTGAGGGAGTCGCACTCTTCCAGATTTCTCTCAACATACTGGACCTTCTCAAAAGCCTGCTGAACGGCCGGATTAGAAGATCTAGAAGATCGACGAGGTACGCTTGTAGCAGGCTCTTTACCCTTGTTCGCTCTGGAGGAACCACCTGAAAAGGATGGAAAAGAAAAAGATCAAACATCAAAATGACAGAGTCTCGCTAAAAAAAAATCTGGCGAAATTTTGACATGATAACGGGGCAATTCCGAAGAAAAGGAACTATCCCGAAAGAAATAGAAAGCTTGAAGATGGGCTCAACATCGCTGCGAGCTCCGAAACTCCAAACTTTCGAAACCTCAAAGTCTCCGCAAAATCAGGAAGGGCTCAACATCACTGCGAGCTCCAAGTTCCCAAATTTGCAAAAACTTTCAGGTATGCTATCACATCATGCTACAAATTTAATTTACAAATTGAATGCGTGCATGAACATCTAGGTTTGCAAAAAAAAAAAAGTGCATTATCATGATGAACAAAAAGAAAGAAAGAAAAGAAACTCTCTCAAAAAAAAAGAGGAGGGAAAGAAAAAAAAAAGAAAAAAAAATGAGGGCTGGCCCACAGGCCGTGGCCCACAGGCCACGTGGCCGTACGGCCAGATCCGTACGGATCTGTCCGTACGGCCCACACCAAAAAAAAAACATGAAAAAAAAAAAAGAAAAGAAAGCAAAAAAAAAAAAAAACCGTGTGAAAAAAAAGGAGGCAAACACGTGGAAAAGAAAAAAAAAAGAGAAGAAAAGAAAAGAAAGAAACAAAAAAAAAAAAGAAAGAACTTTATTTTTCCTACAATGGAGTTTTCTTGAAAAAAAAGGGAGAACTTACTTGAAGCCATTGATGGAGAAGAAGAAGAAAAGTCTTGAAGATCTTGAAGAAGAAAAACTCTTGGTCTTGAAGCCCTCTTGAGATTATTGCAAAAGAAAGTAATAAGAGCAAGAGATCCAACCTTCTCTTTGCTTTTATAGAGGAGAGCAAACCAAAGAAGGAAAGAAGAAAGAGGTAAGTGTTACTAATTAGTAACCTTACCAAAAGAAAGAGATTAGAAAGATTCTTTCCCAAAAGAAAGATATCTTGAAGGATTTTCTCCCAAAAAGAAATCTATGACGGATTCTTTCCCAAAAGAAAGATATCTTGAGATATTCTATCCCAAAATAAAGGGATCATGAGAGATTCTCTCCAAGTAAAGATATTCTTGGATATTCTCTATCCAAATGAGATATTTTTGGATATTCTTTACAAAAATGACACCATATGAGATCTAAGCCATTTCAAAAGCTTAAGGTCCCATGGGTTAGCCCATATGAGCCAGGTTTGACCACCTAGGCATAAAAAAAAAATAAAAAACTAAAAAAAAATGGGCTTTTAGTCAAAGAGAAATCCCTCTTACCAAGAGCATACAAAAATGGTTCCATGCCTCTTTTGAGTTGATTGGACCATACAAAAGAAAATTCCAAGCCCCATGAGCTTCCAAAAAATCAAACCATCAAGCCTCATCTACCAAATTAAGCCAAATTCTTGAAATTGACATTCCATCAAACCAAATCCGGGTCCCCTAACTTGCCACATACAGCCTGTTAGGTCACAAGACCAAAACCAAAAACCAAAACCTGATCCCCTAACTTGCCACATACAGCCTGTTAGGTCACAAGATCAAAACCAAAATTGATCCCCCAACATTCCACATACAGCTTGTTGGGTCACACGATCAAAACCAAACCCGACCCCCTAACCTGCCACATATAGCCTGTTAGGTCACAAGGTCAAAACCCAAATCCACATCCCTGATGTCATCTTCACTTCTTTGCCTCGAGATGGTACGTGATCCCTTTCACTACCATAAAATTCCCCTGGAAGCTCAAAAGGCTACAAATACCAAAAAGAAAGACTGCTCAAAGACTCTTGGTCAAGTCATAGGCTCTCCTTCAAAAATCTCTTCGAGGCACATCGACTACAAAAGTTAAGCAACTCGTCGCTTGTACCTCGAGGGGGCATTTGTTGACACCAAAAATGTCACTTTGCCTCTTCAAGATCCAAAGAGCTACATGAAGTCGCAACCTGCCATAAATAGGCAATGCTGCTTCCAAAAATCAAATCTTGTCAGAATCAAACAAAAACTGCAAGATTCTTCCAGACAGCCAAAAGAGGAGTACACAAGAAGTTTCAAGCCATTTCAAAATCATTTGGCCTAACTTCGCTTCTCCGACAGCCAAATCAGGCCTCTCGGCGGCAAAGCTCTCCGGGACCATGGTTTCCAAGACAGAGCCTATGGATCATCTTAAAATGACTCCAATAGGTTTCCTGTCAAATTTCAAGTCAATCGGACATCGATTGACCGCACATCAAACCGCGACATCTTCATCGCGACAAAAGCAAGTCTACAGGTGATAGGACCCCAAACGGCTTCAAAACTCAATCAAAAGCCTATGGTTAGTCTTATTTATTGCTCAGGAGGCTTCACACCAAATTTCAGGTCATTCCGACATCGTTTGGCCCAGTTTCAGCTTCTGACGGAAAATCGGCAGCTCTGCGCGACAAAGTCTTCGGCTTTCTCAGGAAATTGGAAACTTTGCAAAATAAAATGCAAGGATTCTCATCAGGTTTCCTACAAAGAAATTAGGCCAATAAATGGTCAAAATGTCAAGGAAAAGTACAGAAGAAAAAAGAATCGAAAAACAGCAAAAACGGACGCAAAACGGGACACGAAAGGGGGAAAACCCCCCCAGGGTCGCAGGCCCCTGCGACCCTGGGCCAGGGTCGCCGGCGACCTTGGAACCCGGGGTCGCCGGGAAAGCCCCGGAAACCCCGGTTTTCGCCATTTTTTCGCGATTCGAGGAGCCCAGCCTCTGGTACTTTCCAAAATTCATGCTTTTGAGACACCAAGTCCTCTGACATCCGTCTAAAACACGGGTCAATCATCAAGAGTATCGAAAACAATATTGATCGCCACCCGGTCAACCAAAAAAAGTGTGCTTTCTACCCGACCGATCGAGAAATCGACAGGACAGATGGCACCGACCCGCTGTTGGCAACAAACACCTGAAATTACATGATCATCTGATGTCGATCTACATGAAGATCCATCGATGATCATCAACAGAAGAATCCCAAAAGACGTGGCACGGCCCGCGACTCTTCAGCTGCTCGGCGACCACTTAATGCGATTAATTGACTAGCTTTATTACAGTCATTAATCCATTTCTTTGGACGGCCCAATCAGAAGCAAGCATTCGGGAGTTACAAGTCAAGAGATTCATGGCATTTAACCCATGAAACTCCTCCCATCGTGGCGATTAAAGGCGATTAAATGCCCTCAATCTCCTCCGGCCAATCAGAAGCCAAGAAAAAGGAGTTACAAAATAAACAATTCAATTTTGTAACTCCTCCCATTATGCGGCTTAATGACAATAAAAGCCCATAAACCCACCTAAAAGGCTACCTAAAAGCCTATAAATAGGAGGGCTCTCCAAGAAGAAAGGACATCACAGAAAATCAGAAACATCAGAGAAAAAAAGCACAAGCACACAGACAGAAATCCAGAGAAAGGAAAAAGAGAGAAAACTCTGCGGAAGTTCTACACCGGCCACCGCAACAAGGTGACAAAAGTCCCTTGGGGGGTTCCCCCCCCCCAAGGTCCTTGCCTTCTCCTCCTGCCTCCAATGGCTTAGATATGGCTTTTCAGCCCGTCTACTCGGCTTTTTATTGGACATAGGACCTTCCTTTGGTCTTTGTCCTCTAAAAACCTGAGGTTATAGCCAAGCCAAGCGAATCAATAGCATCCTCTGTTCTCATCTGCATGGATGATGGCGAAGCCCACATATGGCTTGCGACCGTCAATCTAAACGAGTCCCCCACAATCTCCTGAGAAGTTAGATCCTCCTTTTCTTGCTTTTCATTGTAGTTTGTATTTTTTTAAAAGAGACAAAAATCACAATTCTTGTCTTTCATTGTTGATAAGGATTGTAAATCGGCTATAAACGCCAAAATCGGCTATAAACGCCAAAAATCGGCTATAAACGCCAAAATCGGCTATAAATGCAAAAAAAATCGCCTTTCACGGCAAATCAAGAAAATGTCTCTTTTCTTAAATATATGTGCAATGGAAAACTTGAAAGAAGTTGATTTCCTTTTTACTTGCGAAGGTTGATCTCCGGATCACCACTTGCAATTCCAAGTAAAAAGTAGAAAATCTGGCACACCCACAAAAAAAGAAATGTTGATGCACGCCCCCCTTGCCCCCCGGTTACGAAAGGGTCGGAACCAAACGGACTCCCACGTCCGCCGACCTCGGTAGGAAACCCCGGGCATCCGGGAGCGCGGTCCATCACATGGGATGTACAAAAAGTTGAACTATATATAAACAAAAAAACCAAAAGTATGTATATATGTACCATGTGGCATATGATGCCTCCGTGTACCGTTGCTTCCCCGATTAGTTCTCCAATGAAAAATGGACCTACAAGGCATAAATCACTTCATTGATCAATACTTTGCAAGAGAAGCCTAGCTAATATATATATATATATGCTTCCTATCTCATGCATGAAGAACTATATAGTAAAATGAGATTTCCTGGTAAAAACAGCCACCATATGCAATCAAACACAGCTTAAACGAAATACAATGGTTCATAGAAAAGGTTCATAGCTTTGTAGACCCAAAAAACATGGGATGTACCTGGAAAGATTTTCTCGAAATTTCGGCATAGTCTCCCCTGTACGCGTGACGTGTGATTTTTTCTTACAACCTTCTAGTACCTGTACATGACAAAAAAACACTTCATATAAACAACCCAATGCCCCAACACACTACAAAGTCATTCACCACTCATCATCAGTCATACACCATTTGACCATAGCACTTCAATGCAAGGAAATCCCTTACCCAACACCCACCACACACACACACCAAAAAAAGGTGCAATTTAATAAAAATTAGAAAGAGAGAAGAATGTAAACAAAGAATAAGCTGTTGTGATCGTGTGTGCGGAAGCGTGCGATCAACAAGCAATCAAACAAGCCACAAAGAAGGAGAACACAGATTTACGTGGTTCGGTGATTTCACACCTACGTCCATGGAGAAAGCTCGTCTTCTTCTTAGATTTTCCCACACTAGGGTTACAACCAAATGAGATAATATATAGTTTTAGACAAATACTAAATTACCCCTCGACCCTAACACCAATGCATTGGGCCTACAAAACGAGCCAAACCCAAAACCCATAAACCTAACAAATCTCCACCTTGGCGAGATTTGTAGGACACAACATTTTCCACCTTGGCATGCAATCACACGCCTCCAAATGCGCCCGTAGGTGTCATGCACCTGAAAGTGCTCAAACTCGCAGGATGTTGATCAAGTCTAAGCAATGCTTAAACTTGACCCCAGTCACAACCATAGTCAGCATATCTGCGGGGTTATCAGCAGTCGCAATCTTCTTAAGGAGTATATCTCCCTCATCAACAATCTCCCGCACAAAATGATACTGTACGTCGATGTGTTTCGTACGTGAATGATGAACCTGATCCTTTGCCAAACAAATTGCACTACACCAAAATAGGATATTAGTAACGCTCAAGGTTTTTGGTAAGTAACGGTTTTTAAGTGTAACTAATTTCCTAACGTTTTATGGGCGTTAACATTGATTTTAAAGTGTTACATTAATTTTACTCGATTTAATAATTATTTTGTTACGGTATCTTCATATTTTTCCTAACGTTTTACGGGCGTTAATAAACCGTTAATTACCAACAAAAGTAGATTTTGACTACCAATTACAACAAAATAATTTCCGCCCGTCACTACAAGAATCTGCACTTTTCCCGACGTTTTTTCCCGGCGTAATAAATAAACGCCGGGAAAAGTATGACTTTTGCCGGCGCAAAAGCATATTTCACCGGGAAAAGATATAGTTTTCCCGGCATCATATTTCGCCGGCAAATGTCATACTTTTCCTGGCGTTTTTTTTATTTTCACCGGCAAAGGTCTCTTTTTCCCGGCGATTTATTTTTTTCGCCGGCAAAGATAATTGTATGATAGAAATTTTTTTAAAACTTTTCCCGGCGACGTGGTTTCGCCGGCAAAGGTTGCAAATGTCTATTTTTCCCGGCGTTCTCACTACTTTGCCGGCAATTGTCACGCGCCAACTCCTCCCCGCCTTCATTTGGAACATCGCGCGTTTATTTTGGCCATCTGCGTTTTTACCCAAAAGAAAACAAAAATCGAAAAAAAAAACCAAAGAAACATCGCATCTCCCTCATCTCAAACCTCTTCTGCATCTCCCTCATTTCAATCCCATTCTGCATCTCCCTTATCTCTCTGCATCTCCTCCATTTCCAACCCCTTCTCCATCTCCCTCCCTCTCGGTTCCTGGCCAATCTCGCCTGGTCCTGCGCCCATCTCCCTCATCTCTCTGCATCTCCCTCTCGGTCCCTAGCCCATCTCGCAGCATCCAGCGCCCATCTCCGTCATCTCTCTGCATCTCCCTCTCGGTCCCTCGCCCATCTCTGCATCGCTTCCTGAGGTTGATTGCAACCCTAAAAGGGATTGTCGTTTTCTTCTTCCACTTCAGCGGCAGGACCACCCAACTTCCCACACTCCCCTTCCGATCCCGCCCACCACCGTCATCGACCCAGCACTGTCAGGCTTCCCCACCGTCCAAACCCACTCTCAAATCCAAGGGCAGACCCACCACTACTAAGTCTCTCTTTCTCTTTCTCTCTCTCCAAAACCATATGAAGAATATGGCAAGCTGCTTCTTTTTCTCAGCTTATTTTTTTCCAAAGACGGTTACTCCGAAAATTTGGAGGATGTCCAAAATGGTGGATGACTTCATTGGGGGAAACTCTGCAGATTCTTGGACAGCGACTCTCAAGTAAGGTTCTTAAATTTGTGCTTCCCTTCTTCATTCTTTTTAGGGTTAGGTGAAATGTTAGGGGTTTTTTTTTAACCTCATTTAAGTTGATTAATTATATAGAAACAAAGGGAGGTGCAGAAGAGATAGAAATGGTTTATGAGATGGGTTGGTGATTTGAAGGTATTCACTGTAAAGAAATAGGGGATGGGGTTTTAGGGATTGGAAGGGATGATGCAGATGAGAGGGACCTCTCATGCAAGGAGATAAGTTTGATTGGTTTTGGGATGTGAGTCAACAGGGATGGTTTTGAGATAGGTGTGAATGACTGGATTTGAAGAGTGTAGGGTTTGGTTCAGCAGATATTGATTGATGTGCTTTGGACCAAGGAGATGGTATTGATGATGGGTTAGGTTTTGCCATCTCTGAAACCCCTCTTACTCTTGAATTCTTCTGATCCCCATCATCAATCCCATCCCTATCATTGGCCGAGATATCCTTATGAAATATCAGTTGTTCATCCTAAAATTACTTGGCAAGGATTCAAATCTAAGCATCCGGTTCCTTGATTGAGATTTGGACCAATTAAAAAAGAATGGGCTCGAATATGAACATATATATATATATATATATGACTGTCATTCACTTTTAGTTCAATTTACACTTATGGGCTCGAGGTTATACAGTATATGCATCCAATATATGTGGCTGTTTAGTGTCTTGAAGATTTCTCCAACAGACATTAAAAGTTTAAACACAAAAGTTAGATTCAAGAGTGACATGTTTGAAGATGGTTCTATACAGGGTGGATAGGTATACATGGTTGTTGTTGAATACTCTCTTAGTAGCTAGTCAAGCTGAATACTCACCAGGAAGCATTGTTGTTGATATCTCAGATGGCTATGTTATGAGTTGCCTATTATTTGTTTGTGTCCCTGGCATTGTGGATCTGCATTATTGTTTTTTTCCAATCTTCTGCATTGTGTATGAACTTCTTGTGCTGCACAGGTTCCAAATCTGGCCAATACAACCACTTTGGCCTTTTTGTTTCCTTATTTCCAAAAACACCTAATGTAGTTGTGAGAACTGAGAAAGGCTTCAGTGGTTCACTTAAATGGTGAGTTGTATCTGTTGGAAAAAATGTAGAAGGTGAGGCACAGACTACTCTCTATGCGAACTAATCAGCATGTGATGCCTGTATGGGGCTTCCTCTATATTGGATATTTTACCCATTTGCAGATTTGCTTCCCTGCTTTAGGTTGAAACTTGTATGGATTTGTTTATTTGTTAGACAGGATTTCTATGATTTAATTAACTGCTTGAATGGCTTTTGTCTCCCTGTCACCCACCTAATCACTGTATCACTATCAACTTGCTTCGTAGTCTTTTGATTGAATCAAGTCAAATAATGCTCAAAAATGCTATTGCCAACTATGTAATTCTGGGCTTCCATGCTTGTTCTAATTTTCTGATGTGGGTTTTGCAAATTACCCATGCTTCTTCTCTCTGTCTTTTTGTTGGAGTTGCATAAGTGAAAAAAAAGGAGGTTTCAAATTCCTTCTCTAGTCTCTTTCTTTACAGGAATGGATAGAGCTTATCTTATATCAACCATTCATCAACAGAAGCAGTTACTAATAAAGAGACATCCATGTGTGAGGGATTGAACTTGACCATGCAAATAAGGCCAAAAGAGACTAGGACTAGGATGGAACATATATGGGCTTTTTTAAGTTGCATTGATACAGGATAGAAGTTATCTTTATTTTGTTATATATCTGGCATATGAATGGTGTCCACTAGCCATCTTACTTTTTGATAGGATTGCAAGTGGAATTCACTGTGGTCCTGATGTATACATAGGGCTTAAGCTTCATGCTCGGCACTGACCCACAAGGAGCTAGAATGTTCTGGTCAACCCATTTGGACTAAAAAAATCATATGATCAATGATCTTGAATTTACTATTCTTCTGGGTATGTTGACATTCATCACCATTTATGAAGATCTACAGTCATACATGTATCTTGCTATGACATATTTCTTCTTCTCTAGTTGACTAGATTTCCTTCAAATTGAATGGTGTACCCTGAAGTGGACCTTCTATGATCATATTGGCACCTCGCTGAATTAGCATCAGTAAATACCTCAAAATCAGGGTACCTGTGCTTAGTGTAGAGCAGGCCTTTCCTTGGTTCAGAATTATAATATCTGAAAATTCAAAAAAAAATCTGAGAATTCAAAAGATTGCTTCCGAGTGTGAAACTTTGGGAGTGCATGAACTTGCTTACCATCCCCATTGCATAAGAAATATTTGGTCGAGTAATTGTTAACTATATTAGTTTCCATCAAATGTTTGGAAATTGGAACCAACCAATATCCTTATTGGCTCCTCTTCTAGGATACGAATCCTATGATAAACATCCATCGATGAGTCTCTTGGCTTTGGTCCAATCGTACACAGTTCTTTAAGAAGGTTTTAAGGTATATTTTCTTTGAGAGATCACTATGCTTTATCTTGACCCACCCACCTCAATGCCAACGATAGTACTTCAATAAACAAATAACCTTTTAAGTTCTGAATTTCCTGTGGACGACTTCCAATTACAATGATTTCATCCACATACATCAAAAGACCAGTAATTCCCTTTCCATACTTCACAGAGTGTGATCGACACAGCTTCCTCTGAATCATTTCTCTAGCAAATAAAGGCTTTATGAAACTCCTGAAATCAAACGCATAGAGATTGCTCGAGGCCATATGAAGCCTTCTTCAATCTGTGAACTTTATTTGACTCTCCTTGAATTAATAAATCAATAGGTGTAGCCCTGTACACTTGCTCCTAAAGGTCATCACAAAGGAATGCATTTTTTTACATCCTAGGGCCCTGTCATTCTTTGTCTGCAACTATTGTACTTACACTATTTTGACAAACGTGATGAAGGTGAGGAATTCTGTCGACCCACTGTGCAGATTTATTGTTGCATTTTGTTTTTAGTATATACCTGTTATTGCTGTTACTAATACTTTTTCTAATTGGTTTAGAAACAATGAAGGATTGGGATCAAGAGACATTGCATAAGGTTGTAGAATCAAAGAAGACTGAGTATAACTCGAACAAACCGACCGAAATCGTATGCCTTCTATACTCTATGATCTCCCTTTCTAATCTTTGGTAGGGTGGGATTTAGACGTTCCATTTATTTTTCTAAGGCGCGATTGGTTGTGATGGCCTTAAAAGGGCAGATGGGATACTTTTATGCCTCTATTGAATTTGGCTATGATGGACAGTTTTATTTCTTTTTTTTTATGATTCTGGTAAAACGCTTATTTCAATATTCATGAAGTTTGACTAGAACCTTAATAAGATGCAGTTAAAACATCTGATTGATTCAATGAGAACACTGAAGCTATGTAGAAAATTATGTGCAGAGTGACAATGTGCTACCCTATTTGCACTAGTGTACACATTTTTACTTTTTGAAACCTGTGTTACTCTAAATAAAGTGAAATGAACATTGGCCTATGAAAGTGCTTGACTTGGGAAACACTACAACAAAAAACACCTTTGGTGACATGAAAAAATGTCACCAAAGGCCCATTTTTTGTCACCTATTATCTTTGGTGACACGGGATGGGGTGTCATTGTATCCATGACACTAAAAGTCAATGGTGACAAAATTTGTGCACTTGTCACGAAATGATGTCAACGGTGACAAAAACATGGTATCACGGAAGAAAGATTTTCCTGACATAGTAGGGTGTCACTAAAAGCAATGGTGACAAAAGTACAGGTGTCATAGAAAAGATATCTTTTGTGACAAAAATTGTCACTAAAAGTATTTTTCTTGACAACCAAATGAGTGTCACCAATAATATTACCAGGTTGACACTCAATGGTGACATACTCTTTTTGTCACAAAAAAATACAATCAAAATATTTGTGCCACCCAAATTATCATTTCACACCTGCTTACAAAGTTTCAAATATTTATATCCAGATACACCCATTAACAAAACTTATACCACAAAAGATGCAAACTATCATTCAAATCAAATATCTAACAAATTAACATTCTAATATCCAAGTTCACAACCCTTCAAAATATTCATCATTCAACAATAAACACTTCAAAGTTAATAGCTTTAACATAACTACAAAACAACCATACAAGGTGTGTCGGTTCAAATTAATTACAAAAATAATTCAAAACAAGTAACTCCATGCATCTTGGTGATCATCTTGGTTAACTGCCAAAAAGTCTTCAACTCCATCTTCGTCATCTTGGTTAACTGCCAAAAAGTAACTCCATCTTGATAGTTACCTACCTGTATAAAATCGCAACAAAAAAATGTAATTATTTAACACTAGAATTGGGAGCTTTCTTCCCTGTACATAAATGTGACATCTATACTATATTGCATGCATTTACTTATTGAGAACTTTTTTTTTTCGTTTTTTGAAGAATGACGATATATTGCATTTACTTATTATAACTAGGAATGAAACTATACCTCGAGATATTCACTCGACAAAGTCAGAGTCTTGATATGTGAAAGACCAAGCAGAGGTTTGATTGGATCAAAAGGAGGAACCTGCAGGGCAAAGGGGCCATTGTAATCAATCATGACATCAACCAAAATTTACTAAAGCCATCAAATACACATCCACAAAAGTTATTTACCATTAAACACCATTGGAAGGTCCAAACAGAATGTTCAAAAACCGCCCCCAGGGAAGCATACTACCTGTTATCAAAGAATTATAACTTGAGAAGTAAGCCTGCATACCAAATTACTAACAAGCACACAGGTCATTAACAGGTGGCTCAAAATTCAAGTTTTTTGATAAAGGTGCAAATTTATGCAAAACATAGTGCTAACCTAAAGTATCCATCCATGAAACATCACAATAATGCAACAAAGTTGTAACTCTAATAAAGTAGATTAAAGTATACTAGATTAAAGCACAATAATGCAGGCAGCTGAAACATACAACCCAATGAGACAGATGCATGCCCAGGTGTCTAAGAAAATGGTGGACCATAAACACTGTTCATCTCCCTGCTGATCAGCTGTGTTCACTGACATGAAAACTCCACCTATCTACCGTTTGGTACGTTGATAAACCTAACATATACCGACTCATTGTCTGCCAAGGACTGGAAAGATAAAAAGGTATGTCATTCTTGGAAAAGTGTAACCTAGGCTTTCCCGGCTGCCAAGCCCTTGTGCCAATAGCTAATGACAAGAGAATCAACACACTACACCATAATAATCATTTAGTAACGGATCTACAGCCGTTACAAAAAAATTTAGTAACGGTTATTTTACGTTGACAAAATTGCGTTACAAATGAAAAGTAACGGAAGTTAGTAACATTTAATAACCGTTAGAAATACTACTAACGGTTATCAAATGTGACTGAAATTAATTTCAGCAACACATCTTCAATCGTTACAATTTATTAGTAACGGTTATGACTTTTGTTCATAATTTATTCCCAACGGATAAAACTGTTGGTAATTCCCACTTTCTAACGCATATATAACTATTTGTAACGGTGGATGTCCGTTACTAAGTCTTCTATTTGTAACGGTTTATATCCGTTACTAAATATTTGTTGTTTTTAAAAAAAAAAACAATGGAATTTCCTAATCCATTTCTGACAGGCGACCTACAATACTTCTAACTACATAGATACTCTCTCATTTTTTCTATAACCATACCCTGTTTCAGTTTGTAATACCTATATTCTCAAGTAGAACATTGAATGACTAACATGAATAGAGAAGAGAATGCAAAATGAAATCTAAAGGATACTTACAAAGCACCTCCTGTTGCTGGACCAATTGCTTTGATAGACATATCAGTGGTAGAAATGCCATTAGCAGCTCTTGTTTGGTTATGAGCCTGTCATTGTAGTATTAGATTTTATTAGATAAATGCACTATGGGGCTGTCCAAATAGGCAGTTGGGCTAGATTTTGGAGATAAAGTGTAAGGAGATAAAGTTGGTAAAATGATAATAAAGATGGTATTAAAAGCATACTGCTGCAATGCGGGACACCATGATTGGCCCAAGAATTCTCTCAACCTTTGGATAGAGAAAAAGTTGGAATAGTACCATACCAGCACCTGATAGTTCCATTACTAGTAAGTAACATAACACAATTATGTTCAATATGATACCATATACACACTCACATATTATATGCACCTGATATTGCAAGAACTTCACCAACACCATTTGATGTAAAGTCCAATCCTCCATACATTCTATCACTGACTACCCAAAGTGAAAATACCTAGAAAAAGAAAGGGTCCAAAAAATTAGTCTAGGATTGATATGACTTGTATGATGATACCTTGTACTCACACCATTTGAACTCTCTGTACAAGCTTTCTTCCCCTTCTCCCATCAGTGATGGCAAGGGTGATATCTTCTCTTTGAGAGCTTGGGCACCAAAATAGGTATCATGGACACCCTTGATTTCTTGCTGTTAGCTAAAACCCTATGACTCACGCTCTTAAATCTCCCATTTGTAAGCACCTGCAAACAAAAACCAAAACAGGGGACTATTAGGACAGAAAGAAAATCCAGGAAAAAGACCAACGAAAGGAGCACCCCACGTTGTTAAAAAAAAAAGGAAAAAAATTGGATTCCTAAGATTATAACCAATACTGCAGTACTTATAAACCTATCGATGGATTAATAGTCTTATTGAAGTTTCATGTTACAGGAAAGTGAGGGAGGAAAAATGAAAGGCTTTGAAGCACTGCAACACCCAGAAAAAATAGGTGCCACAACTACATTAAGTGAATCCAAATACAATGACTTCAGCACTTACAAGTGTTACAACTATAAACAAGCAGTGTAAGGATACCATTACAGATAAGATCATGAACCCAGAAGCAGGAAGCTGAACTCTGGGTTCCATCTCATTCAGAAAATCATTGACCGTCATGCAAGGTTTAGATGAATATTAGAAAGGCGGTATGAGCAGGTATACTTAAAAATCGTAAACAAATAAATCAGATGGCAAATAGCTAGCCAATGAACCATTATCAATTATATGTTATTTATAATGATAGGACTCAGACCTGGAAAGTTTTGCTAAAGATCTTGATCCTTGATGTACTTTCTCTTACTGCACATTCTCCATCGGATGACCAAACAAACTCCAGTGCCGAACCAAAAGATCTATTTCTCCATGCCAATGCTGTATATATGATGTATTCTCCATCTCCACAAACAACAACAAACCTCCCATTTGGGTTATGCTTTAAGCTCTGGAAAGAGACAAAAATATAAAATCAGATCAATACACCATTATCGTAAATTTCCCGAGTCTATTAAAATACAGCATTTCAAGCATTTTCGCAGAGATAAATTTAGTACAGACCACAAAACCACAGGCAATTAAATAGTTGACAGGTTTGTACTCTTGATAACCAGAAAAATAGATACAGTTTTTCTTACTTTATCCAGCAGAAAGTAAGTACATCAAGACTTTTACTATTTTGCTTACTTGCATGTCCAATTGAGGGGGGTGGGGAGCGAAGCAGCTGTGATGAAAGAATACAATTTTTTTCTGAAAAAATGACATCATTTTACATTTACACACACACAGGAATTACGAGAAAAAAGCTAAACCAAACATCATATCGCGGAGGTGGGGAATGCCCCATCTTTTGTCAATTGGTGTGCATCTTGTAGGATATGAGACAAAGAAACCGCCAGCTGAAACAACCGGTCAAACTTCCTAAACTAGATCGGCCAATCACCAAGAAAACTCATAATTCCCAGTGACCCATGGAATCACGCAGTGTCACCCTTAACAATAGCTCAAACTGAACCTATCTTGAAAAGCTCTCTGCGCCTGATAATTATAGCTTTATTTCAGCTTTCTTAGAAATAGAACTCCCTAAGAGGCTGCAACAGTTACAAGATTTACACACCATCGGAATCATTGATCAAACTGCCTACCCCCACCCCCACCCCCACCCTCACTGATTCCTTAATACTTCCATCAAGATTCAAGATCCACACACCATCCAGAAGAGCAGACCAAGAATATAAGTCTCTATGCAAACAATAAGAACAAATAAACCAGCCATGATAAAAACAAAATGGAATGTAAACACAAACCAATATCAAGCATTTTCAGCCATACCTTTATCGTGCGATCTAGGGAGGCACTAGCAAAAGTGTTAGTGTCTTTTGGATTAAATGTTACTTGCATCACATAATGTGAATGGCCCTAAAAAATCTGAGTGCACATCCAGCCCTTTTCCCAATCCCAGAGTTTAATAAACATGTCATCAGATGATGACAACACATATGGGTGATAAACATGTCACCAACAATTCTAGGAAGTTTTCATAATAATCAAAATTCAAAGCATTGGGTGGAAGCCTTCATCAGTTGGGAGAAACAAAAAGAAAACAATGAGTATGATATTTATGATGCATAGAACCCTACCTTGACACTTGTAGTTTTCATTCACACATTAAAGTTAGCTAACTCCAATGTCTTAACAAGAATTGGGAAATTCAGTCTGTCATCAAATATTAGCTCATTCACATGTCCCAACAAGAATGAGTTATCTCAATGACTCAATCTGTAAGCTTGTAATGGCCACTTTTTCATTGCTTCAAGCCTGTTTGGATTATCTTCCATAGAAAATGAAATGTAACTAATTAAATTTTATCATCAAACTAATGCCCAAAATAAAATGTAAAACTCTGGTCAGTCAAGTGGTTTTCTAGTATACAAATACAACCACCAGAAGTGAAAAATAGAGAGAATGACAGAATGAGTGATTTTAGAAATGTGAAATTTTTGAAAAGGAAGGGGGCCAGATGATGGAAAGAGGTCTGATTTCCACTCAACTGAGCTTTCTCAAAAGCCATCAAACTCATTGAATTATGAAGAATGCCTCTTTGGTATAACATAAGAATCATCAGCAAAAAACACACCTTTCCCCACTTGCTATAAAATTCAAATCTCCAAAACAAACAAGCCATAAAAGCTCACTAAAAACCCAATAAGGAAAAGCACCTAAGAAAACATCTAAACAAATTTTAAAATCCAAACCCCTTATAACTGTTATTTAAAATCCAAATCTAAACATCTGAACAAGCAAGTTTTATCATAATTTATGTGAATATTCATTACAACAGACCTCATAACTGTTATTTAAAAAGCAATTTCTATCGTTATTAGCGCCACACAATTATCAAAAGATGGGTTCAGTCCATCATACTTCAACACTGTTTAACATCATTATCATAAATCTAAACCTCCCTCGTGGAAGAATACGCCTCAGCCATCATACAGCCATCATGCTGCACAATACTTATGATGGCTGTGGTTTTTAACCTCATGGTGTTTCCTAAGAAGGGGAGAAATATATTACCAAAACTTTGGGTTTTCCTTGAGGCCACATGAGTTGAGTGAAAGATTGAACTGCTTCAACCAAAGGTGCCTCAATTCCAAATCCTTCATAAAAAGGGAGCACATCTGACATGCCCAATAAAACAAAGTGCTGAAAATTATTAAAAACAAAATAGATCGAGCGGTCTTATGCGCAACTAATTTACCTCCTCGAGGTCCAAGCCAATTTGAGAAGTATCTCCATCTCCAAACCTCTCTGGATAAACACATATAAGCCCATGAAAACAAACATAATTAATGTGTATCTTTAGCTTTGTACTTTAAATTTAATGTCCATTTACTTCATTTCCCTAAGACTTTGATCCTTGATTCCTTTACTATTTAATTTTTCTTTCTGGTGGTTTTCTGTTTTGTTTTATGTAGTTAATGGAATGACTGGATCATCAAAAGAGAATTCTACTGATCAATGCACAATTTTAGAAGGATCTCTCTTAAATTCATTTCAACCAAAGCTTCATTGGGAAAGTATTTTTATCCTTCCGTGTATTACTACATCCCATTATAGGAAACCAGCAGTAGCTATCAAGGAATTTTCACCTGTTGCCATGCGAAGGCAGGGTTTGCTCAATCCAAGGGCCTATTTCAAAGCTACAAAAATTCTTTCCTTTATCATAAATGGACTTTAGGTGAGTAAAGTAATGTCAAATCCGTTACCCATTCACAAAATTTTTATTCTTCATTGTTCTGTTCATCTTCTTTCAAAGATAGAACAAGAAGAATTAAAAAAATTTCTCTATGGCCTTCTACCAGAAACTAATGATGAGATAGATATGGCCATAGCAGCCAAGGAAAAAGACCCCAAAACAGAGATTCCAATCATCATCTCTCTCTTTCCCATCTTGGGTCTAAAACATACATATACCCAAATACATCAACAAGAAATTATCATAAACAAAAGACCAGAACACCTAGATTACAAAATAAAGAAAACAAGCAGTTTATTGAAGAAAATCACAACTACATTGACATCATAGCATAAAGAGTACCTCTTGGTGTTGCAGAATTGCAGGAATTTCTGTTCTGTTCTCTCTGCATACCAAGACAAAATGAGGAAACATCTACTTTACTCTTTCACACTCTAGAAAAGGGATAGAGTTCTCTTCTGATTTCTCTGTTCTGTGTCCAATTGGAAGATTGGATGAGCAATGGAAGATCAAAGTTCGATCTTCTTTCCAACACAGCCCTTATCTGTTTCAGAAAAACAGAAATCGATCTGACCCTTGAGATCTGTGATCACAGATGTGGCCCACTGCAGATCTGGTCCTCATCTCTGACGAAACCGAGCAGCAATGATCGCTACGGCAAGCCTCGACTTCGGCGATATACAGCAGCTGATTCTTCTCCTTCACTTACAGCGACCCGAGGGCTCTGTGGCCAGCACATGCAAGGTTTTCTCGTTTCTTCTGGCAGCAGCTGCTGGGCTGGGCTTCTGGAATCTGACCTGTACCCTAACCTGTCCTGGGAGCCCAGGTTTCTTCTTCCTCCTCTGTTTCAGAAGATCGACTGCTGTAAAGCAATCCCACTGCTGCTCCCTCCATTCTCCTTCTCTGATGGACGAAGGTGGGCTGGTTGGACTTATGTCCGACGACGTCGTTCGGCTGTAACATCGACGGGCAGCGATGGGGCGGTAATCTCTGAGCAGTGACTGCCCTTCTTTCTTTCCACACAACCAGAGGTCGAAGTCCCTCGAGTGAACAGTGCAGAGCGAGAGGGAGAGGGAGAGGGAGGGAGGGAGAGAGAACCAGGGGCGGCATCTGGCGCAGGGAGGGAGAGAGAGAACCGGTGGCGGCTCCGGCGCGCTGGAGGGCACATCGAGAGAAAGAGAGAGAGGGAGAGGAAGGGAAAGACCGAGAGAGAGAGAAATAGAGAGAGGTTGGTGCGGCGGGAGGGCAAAGTTTGTTGCGCGGGAGGGGAAAAAATGGGACGGAAAAAAGGAATAACAAGTGGGTTTTGTGGGGTCTTTTTTTAGCACGAAACTAAGTCCCGCTTCTGTCTTTGTTTTTATTTGATATTGTGATTTTTTTTTCTTTTTAATTGTAACACATTCCTAATCGTTACAAAATATCCAAGAAATGTTACAAAATAATTTAAGTATTTGCAAAGATATTTAGTAACGATTTTGAATATTGCTAACGGATAATAAATGTGACCAATTACCTAACGGAGAGATATCCGTTACTAATAAGAAATCTCAAATGTTGCAAATTCACCCAAATGGTGTAGTGACAATAAGCACACATATAAGAAAAGATGTTGCACTGACCACCTCAATCTATTTGTCAAAGGCATGGAAACATATAATTATTATGCATATACACTAATGCTCATTTTACACTGCAAGTGACTTTTTCTATCTGACTAGGGAGTTGAGAAAACCTATAACCTGAATAGACAATTAAATGATATCAGATACAAACAAACAAACAAAAAATCCAGCTTCTCAAATACTGTATCATAATTCTTAAGAAAGATTTATACCTCAGATGGATCCCTTAAAGAGTATAAAGCATTTGACTATGAATAAAAAGGAGGATAAAAGATAGAACCCAGATATGAATAAAAACATCTCTTTCCTGGTTCTATACTCAACAAGTCAACAATTCAACATATAGAATACTCATACAGTCCAACCACCCATCAAGCCATAAAACAGCTATAAAACATCAAAACAATGCCAGAGGTCATTCCAAGCTGTGAACCAATGAAGTACAGCAAACTTGCAAGGAAAGCCTTCACACTAAAAACAATGAGTAAGATATCAAGAGAGCTGATTATATGTTTCCAATTTCTGGTAGGTTAGGCTGCAATCTTCTGTGAATTCAAAGTCAAGCCTCCCAAATAAACTCAGCAATATGCAGACAGCAAACAAATTCAAAGTAGCAGCATGAAAACTGTTCATGTGCACACTGAGAGAAGACTTAATGCTCTCCAACTTGGGATTTCTCCGATGGGAATAAGCAAATCAAACAAGCCTGAGTCATGGGTACATCACATGGGCACATGAGTTGAAATGAAGTATTCAATATTATTTCCTCTATGTGATGACGTATTGTGGTTGGCTTACCTGTTTTCTGTAGCAAATTTCTATGCTACGGTTTTCCCCTACATTTATTTTCGGTGGAAATGAAATTAAGAACTTAATTTTTTACTGTCTCCATTTTGTCCAAATCTGCATTTTGCAAAGATTGCAGGAAAAAATAAGCATCTAAAGGTGAAAAAAATGGAACCTTTGAGAAATGTTTATTTGCGTGGATGATAGTTAAGGGTGTCTCTTTTTTTTTTTCGCTTTTTTCCTTTGTAGAACCCACATCCACAATTTCACATTTCTGGTTGGTAGCCACAGAGGTAGAAACCAGAACCGATGGTCACCAACATAAAAAGAAAAAAAATCCAATGACTAGGATCTTTCTATTTCTCTGCAAATCTACGGTGGGTCCCACAAAATCAGTCAACATGGACCCAGGAAGAGGATGTTGATGCTTGTCCCCAATAGGAACGCCAGCACTGGGCACACACACAAGAATGATTCCTTCTTAGTTCTTACTGTCACTCTCTCTCTTTACCCTTTTTCCTCAAGCCCTCAGAGGCTCAGATACAACAGCGTTACATTGCATTACAGTTGTGAGTCTGGGCCTTTTTTTGTCCCTATCTTCTTCCCCTCGCCATTTGCAACAAACACACAGAAGAAAACCCAAAAGACCCAAATAACTAAAACCCAAAATAAAAGAACCCCATTCCCCCCTTTTCCTCTTTGCAGATACTACAACAATCAAATGCTGTGAGAGAACATGAAGAAAACACAAAAAGATGCAGAGATTATGATGTTGAAAACTTCAGAGAAACGAAACAGAATGAAAATGCAGAGATTATGATGTTGAATCGATCTTACCTCAAAAGAGATGAAGAAAACACGGCTGGGGTTCTTCGTGTTGTCAAGGCTGCCGGCTGGGGATGAAGAAAACACAAGGGAGGGAGAGAGAGAGAGAGAGATCGAAGAGATGAGAGAACCTGAGAGGGAAGGGTTTTCACTATTCTCGCCAGCGGCTAGGGTTTGGGTTGTGAGATGAATGGATTTCTGCGGTAGATATGTTATATTTCACATTTGACCCCTTAAAATTTGATGGGAGAGGGAAAGGATTGTTTACCAACGAGAGAATGATACCGAGAGACAGTTTTAGCCTTTTAGGGATTAAGAGATGGAAAGGGGAAAAAATGGCTTGGAGAGGGAAAACGTGGCTGTGGAGGCAGGGAGAGGGTAAAAATTAGGCCATGCATTGGTGACAAAAAATTTTTGCCACCAAATCTATTGGATCTTTTGGTGACAAATTTTTTTGTCACCAAATCTCCTCTCTATTTGGCACCTAAGCTAAAGACTTTTCGTGACAAGCAAAAAAATTTTTTGTCACCGTTGTGTGCATTCCGTGACAACATTGATTTTTTGTCACCAAAGGGGTGTCACCAATAGTGCATTTTGTTGTAGTGAAAGTCTATAGTGCTTAAATTTGTTATTTTTCAGTTTTTATTTTTTATTTTTCTTTAGAATTTACTGAGAGGTATGAGCATCTGCAACCTGTCCATATTGTACTATGGTGCAGACTGTTGGATAGGTTATGGTGAGCAATGAGAATAATTCTGTTGTTAGTACTTAGTAGCAGCAGCAGCTGCAGTAGTAGTAGTAGTAATGGTTAGTTTCCTATCCCATTGCTTGCTAATGGTTTTCCCCAAACGAATTTGTGTTTAGTGCTGACGTGTTACGGAGCTAAATTATGAGAGATTCCTGTATTCATCCCTTCTTTGTTTTGGTTTATCACGGCTTTTGCCACTGATAGTGTTTTTCTTTGCTTTTTCATTACGTATTAGTAGGTTTAGATTGAATGTGGCCTCAAGGAAACCCAAAGTTTTGGTAATATATCTCTCCCCTTCTTATTGCAGTAATTTTTACTGTTGCAAATAGTAATCCAATTTTGAATGGTTAATATTTCATTGCAAGACAGAGGACATCAATCTCCTAGGTACATGGGCCAAATGCTTCTACAGTGTATTCTGCCCAAGCATTTCATAAAATGGGTCTTTTCTTGCAGCAATCCATATTGTTCATTGGGCCAAGCAGTTGAACAAGCTGGATCACTAAATGATGGGCTCAACCTGTTCAGTGTGCTTGCCTGAACAAGCCATATATTTACTGCCTCATGTATTGCATATATTTTTCCTCTCCTGTTTGGGAGCTTAAAAAGGGTCCAGTTCAGTCACCTTTGAGTGCCCTTTTTTTTTTATTGAGAGGTGAGCATCAATTAAATGTTGGCAGGGAGGGGGGAATTGTTCCTAATCATTATGCAGAATCAAACTCCTACTTGTATTAAAGTGGTGCACCTTGCCTGCTGGCCTATAAATTCTAATGTATAATGTGGCCTTGAGGCCTTGACGCTGCCTGCTGACTTGCATTTTCATTCTTCATTTTGTATGATTTCAAATTTGCTTTGTTTGCATAATCATTTTATAGTTTGTAAGCTCCATTAGAATTAGTGTGATGCAATGAATTGTTCGTGCTCAAATTCTAGATCCAAAGAGATATTTCTACATTCGAACTTCATTCCCTATAGCCTACATGTGAACTCCATTTCTTTCTTGTTTTATGTTAATCATATTTGTTTCATCTGATGCATGCTTTCCTTAATACATTCCCTGTAGTCTGTAACTGCTCATATATCTTATCAAAGTTTGATTTTGTTTCCCTGACAGTAGTACTTTATGGTATTCTATTTCAAAGTCTATCCTTGGATCAATCTATGATATGACCTACTGGACTAAACTACTCAGATCTGTTTATTATTTTGCTGTGAACTCGTCATATTTTGATGTAAGGCCAAATTTCAAAATCCTCGATGAGAAGTAATGTAGCATCTGCATATGTAGTCTAGTGTACTGTGCTGTTGAGTCACTTTGCTGCTGGTGGTTTTTGTTTCCGAATCCTGTTTGATGAACATGTTGGTACTTGGTAGTGTTATAATTCCATTTTAAAAAAACATGTTGGTACTTGGTAGTGTTATAATATTGATCCCCGTGCTGCCTCTGCTAGTGGTTTCTGAAAAGGGGGTGATGTGTATTAAAACTGATTGTTATTAATTTTTTTTATTAGATGAGTATTGCCTGCATTCTTATGTAGTTTGTTTTGGCTTCTTTTTTATGCTTTGTGTGATGTTAATTTTGATATTGTCATTGATATTGTTGTTTTGGCACTATATGCATTGTGTGATATGACTATGTTTTTGCTCATGAGTATAACCGACTAGATTTCAGTGATCATAGTTGATGGTGACGAACTGGAATTGGGTCTTCAAACATAAATTGATAAATTAGATGGAAAAAAACTAACTTTGTGCATTTCAATGTTGGTATGCAGAGTTTTGGCAATCCTTGTAAAGAACAGTGGTTCCGGATCCTTTATATGGATTGCAGAATGAGGCTATCATTGATATCGCTGATTCTGGTAGAGAGTATTACACGTTTTGGTATTTCACAACTTTTGAGTGCAAGCTGGTATGTAACTCTATTCCTTTATATGCTCTTTGTAGTCAATTCCCTTCTAAATCGGGTCAGTTCTTACATCATTTCCTCATGGTGGTGCTTTTATTTGATTGTGGTGCATTATGTGGCAACGTATCATTTAGTTTCACAGTACATGCAAACTTTTTAGTCGTGGAGGAAAGGGCCTCCAATACCTATCACTTCAGAAAGATTGTGTGTATATTTTCTTTCATCTCTCAAAAGCAGAAGTGTTGGCCTTTATTTATAGTTTCTCTTTGTGACTTGCAGTCATGAGTTTACTCACAGGGTGAAATCTGTATCCATGGCTAAGTTCACGATTCAAGAAGTTGATGCTCTTCAAAGAGGTGGTAATCAGGTAACAAATTATTGACCTTTCTCTCTTTATTTTTTATAGAATTAGACAGAAATTCTGCCCAAGATGACAACTTCATAATTGTTGTCTACAAATAAAAATGAAGACTGTATACTAATTGAAATTACATTTCAGTTTGTGAACAACAACATGTGTTTACCAAAGCCTGAATTGTAACTTTGAAAGGCTTAAAAAATCACTTCGAGGAAAAGAAGAAGCAGATATTTTACTCCTTTAATACAACAAATCGGTTTCAATTGCTGCAGCTTTTACTACAATACAAGTGCTGACTTAGAAATCAAAGTATCAAATAGTTAAAATAGAAACAGTCTGTGGAAAAAGTATTTGTGCTGGCACATTTCAGACACATCTCTTTTTCTTCGATATGCTCATTGCCAAGGAAACCTCTTGAGTTGTCTTTTACTTTTTTACCAAAGCATTTATGTATTATTTATAGAATTCTAGAGTTGTATGCATGTTTAGTTGTGTTACTTGTGTAGACGAGTTACCTGTATCTTATGCATAGGGCTTCAGGTTCTCTAAAAGTGTTGTTGGGCTTCAGGTTCTCTAAAAGTGTTATTGGGTTGTGATAGAGCCCGGGTTGGTGGAAAGAGTGGGATTCTAATTACTTAGGTTAGCATTAACTAAGAGAATAATAACTTCTTTCTTATCATTATTTATCAATTATAGGCTCATATATATAGCCTCTTAACACAACAACTTCCTTACATAGATTGGACGGAATCTCTTAATATAGAAAGATAACTAAGCAAATCTAATCAATACCAAGGCAAACAATTAAGCAAATCTAATCAATACCAAGGCAAACAATTAAGCAAATCTTCTAGATATCCAAGGGAACGTAATATGATCTATTTCAATTAAATAATATATTTTCTTTTACTTTAATTCTAAATATATTTTCGCTTTTGGGCCCAGGCTAAGCACGGGCGTTTGTTGCTAGTCTTCATTAAGCTAAAGTCATTACTCATGTTGTGTTTCTCCTTGTTTGTATCCACAGGTTGTAGAGAATGTAACGTTTATGGCCGAAATGGTATTGTTTTCTTCACCAAAGTTATTATAAATTTATTTGGATTTCCTTTTGGAGTTTTTTTCCCAGTTTCATTGAACTCGATGTTTTATTGGATGAGAATGACATGAGCTTTAAATTAGGAATTTGACTAAATGGCCTTGGTGGAATCTTGCATCACGTGTTTAGTCCAAAAGGATGTCTAGGCAATAATGAGGATTTGATGCTATGAATGAGCTGTCCATTGAGAATTATTTGTATTGAGAATTTTCTTTCTTCATAAAGGTCACGGGCTGAGAATGTGACTTATCATTGAGATCATCTTTTACTTGCTTAATAGACTATCAGTGGTTATTTGGATATATCTTGAAACATGTATGCCAACATGCCAACATAACACATATATGCCAACACATCAAACATGTTAGGCATTTCAGGTGTGTTTGGATGTATCTTGAACTAACAAAAACAAAGAAAAATGGAATCACTTGCAAATGGGCTGATAAGAGTATACACAGAATAGTATACACATCAACATGGTAGGGAGATGATTTAAAAGCAGAGAAGGTCGAATGGTGTATGCTGATGACGTAGTGGTGAATGACTTTGTAGTGTGTTGGGGCATTGGGTTGTTTATATGAAGTATTTTTTTTGTCATGTACAGGTACTAAGCAGGTTGTAAAAAAAAATTAAATGTCACACGTACGGGGGAGACTATGCCGAAATTTCGAGAAATCTTTTACATTTGAAATTTTTACACACTTGGTATATTAAGAATATAGAGACTCTTGGAATGGAGATTGAGACTCCATTTGATTTGTCCCATGGTGTCATTATATTATTTTTGTTGGGTAATCTGCCTGCAAACGTCTTAACAATTTGAGAGGCTTTTTGTACGAAAGACTTTGAGTAGTTCTTTTGGATTCATTACTCTCTCTTTCTGCGAATATTTTTGTAAAACCACTGAGCGTGTAGTTTCCTTTTATAGCTTGGTTTATGAAGAATAGGGCTCTGTCCTCAGATGGGTGTGGTTGGTGCACCTAGTTGAGTCTGGGTGAGGGATTGGTGGGGTCATTTTTTTTTTAAATTATAGGCTTTTAAATTATTTGATTGGATGTAAGTGTGAGATTTCTTGTTAATGTTTTGAACCATGTAAAGGGCATTTTTATATATGCAGCAGGTTTCAGTATTCAGGGGTAGTTTTTGGATAATTTTTTTTTACATATGAAACAGTTTTGTAACAGTTATAAACCGTTACTAATTTGTGCGAATAGCAACACTTAAAAAACGTTACAAAAGATTGCACAACCCTTAGGAATGTTATGAATCAGTAACACAAATTCGGCACGAAAAACCGTTACAAATTTTACAAAACCGTTACAAAAATTTAAGTGTAAAATACCGTTACAAAACTTGCAAAACTGTTACTTTTTTATTTAAAATTCTTAACACAAATGAGTATTAAAACCGTTACGAACTAATTTCAGTAATGGAAATAAAGCGTTACAATTAATGTGTTTGTAACGGTTTATAACCGTTAGGAATGTTTATAACATATTAGAAACGCCCAACCTGTGACGTAGAAAAACCGTTACAAATTTTTTTAGTAACGGTTTTAAACCGTTAGATATGTCCTGAAATGGTGTAGTTTGCACTCTGACTATCACAATGGACATCCATGTGCTCCTGAAAGATCCCCATGTCATCAAGCAAACCTTGAAGCCAAATAGCCTCCTTAATGGCCTCTGTCACCGCCATGTATTCTGCCTCAGTAGTCGACAAAGCAACTGTAAACTGTAACGTTGACCTCCAACTCACCGGTCCCCTTGCAAGAGTGAACACATAACCTGTAGTAGACCGACGCTTATCCAAATCACCAGCATAATCATAATCCACATATCCAACCACATGCTGACCAATACTATCATCCCGCTGAAACGACAAACCAACATCCACGGTACCCAGAATATACCGTAGGATCCATTTCACCGCTTGCCAGTGCCCTTTTCCTGGATCATGCATATATCTGCTTACTATACTGACAGCTTGTGAAATGTCGGGCCTAGTACACACCATTGCATACATCAAACTACCAACAGCACTCTGATAAGGAACCTGAGCCATGTACTGATGCTCATCATCTGTGCTAGGAGACATAGCAGCGCTAAGCATGAAGTGAGAGGCAAGTGGTGTACTCACAGGTTTTGTTTTTGCATCCATACCAAAACGCTGTAGTATCTTCTTCAAATACTGTTTCTGTGATAGACAAACCTTGCCTTGCACCCTATCTCTTTGAATTTCCATACCAAGTATCTTCTTGGCTTCGCCCAAATCCTTCATTTCAAATTCATTACTCATCTGAGTCTTCAATTTTTCAATCTCCACCTTGCTCTTAGAAGCTATAAGCATATCATCGACATATAAGAGCAAATAAATGAAGGTTCCATTTCGTAGTTTGCGATAGTAGACACAATGATCAAAAGAACTCCGTGTGTACTTCTGCCCAATCATAAACTTATCAAATCGTTTGTACCACTGTCTCGGAGATTGTTTCAAACCATACAATGATTTTTTCAGTTTACAAGCCAAATGTTCTTTACCAGCAGCCTTATACCCATCTGGTTGGGTCATGTAGATCTCCTCATTCAAATCACCATGCAAAAATGCAGTTTTAATATCGAGTTGCACTAACTCAAGATCAAATTGTGCCACCAAGGCTAACAAAATACGAATCGAAGAATGCTTCACAACGGGAGAGAATACCTCATTGTAGTCAATGCCTTCCTTCTGTGCGTAGCCTTTAGCCACCAATCTAGCCTTGTACCTAACACTGTCCTTTCCTGGAAATCCTTCCTTCATGGTATAGACCCATTTGCACCCAATTGCTTTCTTCCCCTTAGGTAACTGTACCAGCTCCCAAGTGTCATTCTTATGAAGAGATTTTATTTCCTCATCCATTGCATTCTGCCACTCTACACTTTCTGAATACCTCTTTGCTTCTTTGTAGGTAGTAGGAACACATTCTTCAACCATTGGAAATGCATATGCCACCATGTCAGTGAACCGTTGAGGTTTTCGAATATTCCTTTTTGGTCTACTGGCTGCAATAGAATCTTCTTCTTCTTGCTCTTGTAGAGGCTCTTGAGCTGGAGTCTCCTCCTCATATGTATCATCACCAACATCAAACTCTACCTGCTTCGATGTACCATTGGTCTTGCTCTCCTCCTGAGAGCCATTTTGCTTGTTCTGTTTACACATAGCAGCTTTATCAAAAGTCACATCCCTGCTCAAAACAAGTTTCTTTGAATCTGGACACCATAGCCGATATCCTTTCACACCACTGCTGAAACCCAAGAATATAGCTTTCTTGGCCCTTGGATCCAACTTACTCTCTGTGACATGGTAATAAGCAGGACAACCAAAATTATGCAATTTATCATAATCAGTAGCGGGTTTTCCAGACCATACCTCAATGGGTATTTTACCCTCAATCGCAGCAGAAGGCAACCTATTGATGAGATGACAAGCATAAGCAACTGCCTCACCCCAAAACGCTTTGCCTAATCCAGAATTAGACAACATACACCAAACTTTCTCCAATATAGTGCGGTTCATGCGTTTTGCCACCCCATTATGTTGCGGAGTCCCACTAACTGTGAAATGCCTCACGATCCCCTCATCCAGACATACTTTCAAGAACGGATCAGACTTGTACTCTCCACCGTTATCTGATCTAAGCCTTTTGATCTTTCTGCCAGTCTGTGTTTCAATCATTTTCTTCCACTTCAAGAACACATTCAAGACTTCATCCTTGTGCTTCATGATGTACACCCATACTCTTCTGGAGAAGTCATCAACGAATGTAACAAAGTAGTGCATACCTCCCAAAGATGCCACTTTGGTAGGACCCCATACATCCGAATGAACATAGTTTAGGGTGCCTTGAGTGCGATGGATCGCGGTGCCAAACTTCACTTTTGTCTGCTTGCCAAAAACACAATGTTCACAAAATCCCAACTTGCAGGTCTTTGCACCTTGCAACAAGCCTTGCTTAACCAAACCCTGCAATGCTCTCTCCCCAGCATGCCCTAGACGCATGTGCCACAATCTGGTAGTGTCTGTAACAGTCTCATTTGAGCTATCGGATACTGTTGCTGCTCCACCTACAACTGTACTCCCTTGCAAGAAATATAGATTTCCTCTTCGGACACCCTTCATCAACACAAGTGCACCATAAACAACTTTTAGAACTCCACCTTCCATGGTAATCTTGAAGTCTTTGGAGTCTAAAGCACCCAATGAGATAAGATTCTTCTTCAAATCCGGTACATACCGAACATCTGTCAAAACTCTAACTGCTCCATCATGCATCTTCAAACGGATTTTTCCTATCCCTTTTGTTTTGCAAGCACTATCATTGCCCATCAAAACTGTTCCACCATCCAACTCTTGAAAGCTGGAAAACCATTCCCTGTTGGGACACATATGATAGGTACAACCCGAGTCTAAAATCCATTCGTCAGAATGACATACCAATGAAGAAACAGTCAAATTAAATTCAGAATCATCATCTCCATCGTGTCCAATGCTTGCATCAGATTTATCTTTGTCCTTGTTTTTTAACTTTGGACAATCCTTCTTCCAATGCCCCTTTTTGCGACAAAACGCACATTCATCTTTTGCAGGTGGTTTTGATTTTCCTCTCGATTTAGAACGAGATTTACTACCAGATGTCCTAACATCTGATCTGCCTCTTATTGTCAATGCATCAGATGATGAATCCTTATGTGCCTGTTTGTCCTTCTTCCGATATTCATTATTCATCAAAGCAGCAGACACAACATCATATTTAACCTCAGTCTTCCCGTTAATCAAAGTGTGAGTAAAGTGATCATAACTATCGGGAAGTGAATTCAGAAGAAGTAATGCCTTATCCTCATCATCAACTTTCACATCAATGTTCATCAAATCTGCAATAATCTTATTAAAATCATCGAGATGTTCAGTCATAGAAATACCTTGACGATACTCGAAGCGGAAAAGTTTCTTCTTCAAATAGATCCTATTTTCCAAGCTCTTGGACATATACTTTTCCTCCAATTTTTGCCACAACTCTTTTGCAGAAGTTTCTCTCATCACTGAGTATTTCTGATCCTTCGCGAGACATAATCTGATGGTGCTACATGCCTGACGATTGATCTTCTGCCATTCCTTATCTTCCATCTCTTTGGGCTTATCCTCTAGAGCAATTTCCAACTCTTGTTGGCTTAGAACATCTCTGTTGACACCAAAAATGTCACTTTGCCTTTTCAAGATCCAAAGAGCTACATGAAGTCGCAACCTGCCATAAATAGGCAATGCTGCTTCCAAAAATCAAATCTTGTCAGAATCAAACAAAAACCGCAAGATTCTTCCAGACAGCCAAAAGAGGAGTACACAAGAAGTTTCGGGCCATTTCAAAATCATTTGGCCTAACTTCGCTTCTCCGACAGCCAAATCAGACCTCTCGGCGGCAAAGCTCTCCGGGACCATGGTTTCCAAGACAGAGCCTATGGATCATCTTAAAATGACTCCAATAGGTTCCCTGTCAAATTTCAAGTCAATCGGACATCGGTTGACCGCACATCAAACCGCGACATCTTCATCGCGATAAAAAGCAAGTCTGCAGGTGATAGGACCCCAAACGGCTTCGAAAATCAAACAAAAGCCTATGGTTGGTCTTATTTATTGCTCAGGAGCTTCACACCAAATTTCAGGTCATTCCGACATCGTTTGACCCAGTTTCAGCTTCTGACGGAAAATCGGCAGCTCTGCGCGACAAAGTCTTCGGCTTTCTCAGGAAATTGGAAACTTTGCAAAATAAAATGCAAGGATTCTCATCAGGTTTCCTACAAAGAAATCAGGCCAATGAATGGTCAAAATGTCAAGGAAAAGTACAGAAGAAAAAAGAATAAAAAAAAAAAGCAAAAACGGACGCAAAACGGGACACGAAAGGGGGAAAACCCCCCCAGGGTCGCAGGCCCCTGCGACCCTGGGCCAGGGTCGCCGGCGACCTTGGACCCCGGGGTCGCCGGGAAAGCCCCGGAAACCCCGGTTTTCGCCGTTTTTTTTGCGATTCGAAGGGCCCAGCCTCTGGTACTTTCCAAAATTCATGCTTTTGAGACACCAAGTCCTCTGACATCCGTCCAAAACACGGGTGAATCATCAAGAGTATCGAAGACAGTATTGATCGCCACCCGGTCAACCAAAAAAGTGTGCTTTCCACCCGACCGATCGAGAAATCGACAGGACAGATGGCACCGACCCGCTGTTGGCAACAAACACCTGAAATTACATGATCATCTGATGTCGATCTACATGAAGATCCATCGATGATCATCAACAGAAGAATCCAAAAGACGTGGCACGGCCCGCGACTCTTCAGCTGCTCGGCAACTACTTAATGCGATTAATTGACTAGCTTTATTACAGTCATTAATCCATTTCTTTGGACGGCCCAATCAGAAGCAAGCATTCGGGAGTTACAAGTCAAGAGATTCATGGCATTTAACCCATGAAACTCCTCCCATCATGGCGATTAAAGGCGATTAAATGCCCTCAATCTCCTCCGGCCAATCAGAAGCCAAGAAAAAGGAGTTACAAAATAAACAATTCAATTTTGTAACTCCTCCCATTATGCGGCTTAATGACAATAAAAGCCCATAAACCCACCTAAAAGGCTACCTAAAAGCCTATAAATAGGAGGGCTCTCCAAGAAGAAAAAAGACAACGAACATCAGCAGACAGCAGTCAGAAATCCAGAGAAAGAAAAAGAGAGAAAACTCTGCGGAAGTTCTACACCGGCCACCGCAACAAGGTGACAAAAGTCCCTTGGGGGGTACCCCCCCCAAGGTCCTTGCCTTCTCCTCCTGCCTCCAATGGCTTAGATATGGCTTTTCAGCCCGTCTACTCGGCTTTTTATTGGACATAGGACCTTCCTTTGGTCTTTGTCCTCTAAAAACCCGAGGTTATAGCCAAGCCAAGCGAATCAATAGCATCCTCTGTTCTCATCTGCATGGATGATGGCGAAGCCCACATATGGCTTGCGACCGTCAATCTAAACGAGTCCCCCACAATCTCCTGAGAAGTTAGATCCTCCTTTTCTTGCTTTTCATTGTAGTTTGTATTTTTTTAAAAGAGACAAAAATCACAATTCTTGTCTTTCATTGTTGATAAGGATTGTAAATCGGCTATAAATGCCAAAATCGGCTATAAACGCCAAAAATCGGCTATAAACGCCAAAATCGGCTATAAATGCCAAAAAAATCGCCTTTCACGGCAAACTAAGAAAAATGTCTCTTTTCTTAAATATATGTGCAATGGAAAACTTGAAAGAAGTTGATTTCCTTTTTACTTGAGAAGGTTGATCTCCGGATCATCACTTGCAATTCCAAGTAAAATAGAAAATCTGGCACACCCACAAAAAAAGAAATGTTGATGCACGCCCTTGCCCCCCGGTTACGAAAGGGTCGGACCCGATGGACTCCCACGTCCGCCGACCTCGGTAGAACCAAGCAGGAGCGCGGTCCATCAAGCTGGCAATCACCCGGTGGGACTCGTTTATTTGAGAACACGATGCTAGAAATGAAATTTTTGCATATCATATATTTTGCTCTATGCTTATATTTCTTTTCTTGATTCCTTGGCTACTTTATAATTGGTGGCCTATGTTGAATTCCGCATAATAAAAAATGAGATGAGATTTTTTGTTTGGAAATTTCTAATTCTTTGAATTTATTTCCACTCTTTCTCTTTTCAAAAAAAAAAAAAACAAAAAAAATCAGATTTTTCATTTTTGGATTCAAAATTGAGAAACCTTGATCCGTTCCTATCGTTCATCGCGCTTGCAGAAATGTTGAGCCTATTCGACTAAGGTTTTGGGCCATTGTTTCTCTTCGATGAGTTCATTAAAAATCTAAAAATATATATATATATATAATAAAAAAAAATTTAGATTTCTCAATTTGGATTCAAAATTGAGAAACCTTGATCCGTTCCTATCGTTCATCGCGCTTGCAGAAATGTTGAGCCTGTTCGACTAAGGTTTTGGGCCATTGTTTCTCTTCGATGAGTTCATTAAAAATCTAAAAATATATATATATATATATATATAAAAAATTTAGATTTCTCAATTTGGATTCAAAATTGAGAAACCTTGATCCGTTCCTATCGTTCATCGCGCTTGCAGAAATGTTGAGCCTGTTCGACTAAGGTTTTGGGCCATTGTTTCTCTTCGATGAGTTCATTAAAAATCTAAAAAATATATATATAAAAAAAATTTTTAGATTTCTCAATTTGGATTCAAAATTGAGAAACCTTGATCCGTTCCTATCGTTCATCGCGCTTGCAGAAATGTTGAGCCTGTTCGACTAAGGTTTTGGGCCATTGTTTCTCTTCGATGAGTTCATTAAAAATCTAAAAAAAATATATATATATATATATAATAAAAAAAAATATTTAGATTTCTCAATTTGGATTCAAAATTGAGAAACCTTGATCCGTTCCTATCGTTCATCGCGCTTGCAGAAATGTTGAGCCTGTTCGACTAAGGTTTTGGGCCATTGTTTCTCTTCGATGAATTCATAAAAATAAAAAAAAAATATATATATATATATAAAAAGACATAGACCACTAAGGTTAAACCAACTGTGTTCTTTGATCATGGTTGATTCAAAGAAAAGCCTTGTCCAGAGTGTGGAGACAGCTTGACTGTTCTAGGCAAGGGTCCTCCAAACGGGTTCATTAAGTAATCCTACCCTTACCTGGGGGCAATTCTATCAATCAAGATTTCATAAGACCGGGTTAGGAGGCCTATGTGTACTCTCTCGTCTTTTAAATAAATAAAAAAAATATAAAAAAAAAATAAAAATTTTAAAATAAAAAAAAAAAAAATAAAAAATTTTTCAAAAAAAAAATCTTAAAAAAAAAATAAATAAATAAAAAAAATATAAAAAAAGATTAAAAAAAAAAATCTTCAAAAAAAAAATCTTCAAAAAAAAAAAAACTTCAAAAAAAAAAAAAAAATTCCGTCATTTTGGGTTTAGATTAGAGAAATCTTGGTCTTCTCCTTTCTGAGCACTGGCGCTCGCGGAAATCGCTGAGCCCGTGTTCAGATTGGAGTGCCTTTTGCTCTCTTTGATGAACTCGATATTGGCCTTTCAAAAAAAAAACTCGTCATTTTTAGATTCAGATCCGAGAAATCATGGTTCATTTCTTTCTGAGCACTGGCGCTCGCGGAAATCGCTGAGCCCGTGTTCAGATTTGAATACCATCTGCTCTCTTTGATGAATCCAATCTTGACCTTTCAAAACAGAGAATCTCATCTCATAGATGCGGTCTCAAAACATTTGTGTCTAGCGGTACTAGTACGCCCTTTCAGGGTCTACTGTATTGCGACCGGCACATCTGTAACTCCAACTTTATATTCTTCTTACCTCGAGCAAGCTCTGCTTCTCGATAAGTCGAATTTAAGTTCACAATTGCTTCTAGCAGTAACTGGGATGCCCATTCCGGGCTTACCATACCTGCGATCAGAACAATTGTACCTTCTATGGCATTTTGCCTTCCTCATATTGCTTGGGTCATCTACCTCAAGCAATTTGAAAAGACGAAACCATAGAACTTCCCATTTATGATCATTATATTCTTGTGATTACTAATGGATTGGTCTTGTTTCAGAAATTTTTGAAAAAACTAACAATGGCAGCTTCACTAACCATTACTTTCGACGAAAACAAGCACCAACTCATGCTTCGACAGAAGCAAACCACGCGCACCTACAAGCGCCCCATCAGCTGCCGAAGTGTCAACTCCCTCGGCAACTCTCTAAACTCCGGGTCGACCTCGACTCCCCGGACTATCGTCTTTGGGACGCTGGGACCATTCCCACTTCCTGAGGAACAAACTGCTCCCTCCAAGAAGCAGAAACTCGCCTCTCAACGTGTCACTACCGTGACACCAAAGGCGAGCACCAGAAGGCCTGAAGCCCGTGGCAGCCCCACGAAGCCTCAACCTGCAAACAACCAGGTCTACTCCAAGACTTGGTCCCCAAGACCTTCACCAAAACAGAGAACGTCCCAAAAATCCACTAAGCCAGCATTCCTGGCCCCACTCAAGGAGAACCAGTTCTATCCTCTTGCTTACATGAAAGAGGAGAGACCCATCTCCAACCTGACTCCCAAGTCAACCCAGCATGAGCCGGCTTGTTCCTACAAGCCCAAAATCAAGTCATGCATCACAAGGCCTCCACAAGCACCTGCTAAGGCCTACAAATCTGCAGTTCGACCCTTCATATCTACAGGGGCCGAACTTCAAAAATTCAAAAGCTTCGCTGCAACAGGCGAAGGATAGGGTTCGCATCCTGTCCTTGCCCAGCTACAGAGAAGACAGGCTCGGCTGCTGCGCCCGAGGGAGCACATCCTTCATCGTCAAAGCCCAGTCAGAGCTGACCGAAGCTCAAATTGCCCGTCGTATACGCCGCCGCGCGTCATACCGACAAAAGAGACTACAGAAGCAAAGGACCCAGCCTCCCACACTTCAAGTCTCTCCCAAATGGGTCGAAAAAGAAAGACCCAACCAAGTTGCTGCCGTCCATATGGTTGGAAAAAACCAGAAGGCGCCAAAAATCAGCAACAAAAATCCATGTCCGACGTCCGATGACCCGCAACGTCTCCAGGACAAGAAGACATTCAGAAGAATCCCCTGCTCCTTCAAGCAAAGGACATCAGAGTGATCATTCCTCAAGCTCTTCTTCAAAAGAATGAGCCCCAGCTCAGTCACCAGGACAGTTTCTTCATTCGAATCACGAAGGATGAATGTCTTGGCTACAAATTCTGAGCCACCACCCCGCAATCCACCTCCAGAAGATGCGATCACCCGCATCCAGCAGTTGGAACAGGGCCAACAGAGGATTGAAACTCTGATGGAAAACCTTCTCCTCGCCTTCCAAAATCAGGCGAACAATGAACCTCCTCCGAATCATCAAGACGACGAGGTAAATAGAGAAGAAAATGAGTCACGCGCCCTTACCAAAAAGGACGTAGACGGTATCCTCGCCAAAGCAAAAGAAGAGGATATACTCAAAGAGCATGGGATCAAGCCACCATATCCCTTATGGATGGACTCGGTCCCGTTCCCCACCAAATTCAAGCATCCTACTCTCCAAACATATACGGGGAAAGGATCAGCCAGACAGCACGTCATCCACTTCAAGATCCTGACGGGAGCTATCGCGGATCAAGATGCACTCAAGATCCGCCTCTTTGCAAGTACCCTAAAAGGTACGGCCTTTGATTGGTACTCTCCACTCTGCCAGAGGACTCAATCCAAAACTGGGCCATGCTAGAGACACGCTTCCTGACTCACTTCAAAGGTGAGGATCACCCCGCTACTATGGCTCAGCTGTGCAGCCTAAAACAGGGGGAGAATGAATCAACATATGACTTCATTCACAAGTGGAAAGCAGTGGCATACAAATGCTCTGACGTATTGCCACAGGCGTCGCTAGTTGACATCTGCCGAAACAACATGAGAGCCAGAATCCGCTCCATGATCATCGGCAACAAATCAAAAAACCTGGGAGAACTCCTAGAAGCTTCCATGGAAGCTGAAACGGTGATTAAAGACCTCAACAGTCAGAAATCATCAAGAAAAGAGCCAACCGCCATTGCAACCTCTAAACCAAAGAAGAAAGAGGTCCTCAATGTGCAGACCAAGTCAGCTCCTCAGCCACCAAAGAAAGCTGAAAACAAAGCTGCTGGTAAGAGACCTGAACTCTCTGACGCCTTCAAAGAACGAGTAGAGAAGAAATACCCGTTTGATGAAGATGTTGATGAAATCTTCGGGGCTCTTGTAGCAAACGTCAAGCTCACCTTGCCTGAACCAAAAAGACCGGGTGATGTTGGCAAAACCAACGATCCTCGGTACTGTCCATATCACCAGATGATCTCACATCCTCTCAATCAATGCTTCGTTGTGAGAGAGAAAATAAATGAGATGTGGAAAAACGGAGTCATCACCTTTGACAAAAACTATGGGTCTGCCTCCGTCAACATGGTGACATGTGGACAAACATCAAGATCACCGAAGAAGAAGATCACTACTTCCTTCAAGGTGATAAACTCAATCGAAGCGTCCGAGGAACTGGTTCCTTACCCGACACCAGACGGACAACCGATATGGGTACATCCCGATCTCCTGGAAGATGAAAATTGGGAGGTCGTGAAAATAAAGCCTACAGCTCAACAGCGAAGGCAGGCTAGGAAACATCTCCTCAAGCTCAAACGGCAAGAGAAGACCCAGCCAAAACTAGAGGTCAAAGAAAAGGCAGAGGCTTCCTCTACCGCTTCACTGGAGGTAACAAAAACATCCCTTCCAGAGACTTCAAAGGGGGTAAGGAAATTCACTCTCAGTGATTTCATGCCACCTCAATTCAAAGAAGCCATGCAGGAGACATCATACTCTTGCAACTCGGTAGTTGGATTCTCCATTGATGGATACGAGTCCAGCGACACCGATGATGGATTTGAATCCAACTACACAGATGAGTGGGAAGAGTCCCGTGAAACAGGATGTTGGAATTTGAGATGACTTGAGAAGTCTTTTGATGAATTGAAGAAGTTAGCATCTCAAGTATTGTTTTGAGTTGGAATTCTTGTCAACACATTGTCACAAACGTGAAGTTAAAAGGCTAGTGTTGATAGAGCTGAAAAGAAGAATCAGAAGTGAAAACAGTCAGGAATTCAGAATTCCTGAAACAGAGTAGCCGGTCGACCGGGCTCTTCATGCGGTCGACCGAGCAAGAAGAAACCTGCAGAAACAGAAAAAGGCACCTCTCAGTTATTTTCGTGACACAGTGTGTCTTCGGTCGACCGGGACCCCCAGGATGTCGACCGAGCTCAAAAGTTGTCTGTTTCCAGTCAGTGTATTCGGTCGACCGAGCAAGCCAGGATGTCGACCGAGCACGGGAACCAGAGTTGCGCAGAATTAGAAGTTTTGCATGAAAATTCAGCACACTTATCTAATTTGTTTGGGACTCTTTCTAAACGAATTGTAGCCCGTTTTGAATACAATTAAGGGTTATTAAAACCTATAAAAAGGAATGTATGGGTCGTTCTAAATATACACCAGAAGAGAGAAAGAATAGAGAAGAGTTTTAGAGAGTTCTTGAGAGAAAGAAGAAGTTGCTGGTGTGTGTTGCTGTGTGCTGATGTGGTGACGTTTTCTACAGCAATTGTGGACGAGATTATGCTCTAGAAGATGGTGATTCGTCCATGAGTTAAGTGTCTCTCTGTTTATGCTTTAATTTCAATTTGTAAGGGATTGAGAGAGAGAGAATTGTAGAGGGGAAGGGCTGTAGACAGAGTTTATCTTATATTCTGTTTTTACATCAAGTTGGTGCTTGGTGTTTGGGGTTTGGTGATCCTATCTGTTGGTGCAGATAAATTGTAAAGGGAGTCGGTGCTTCCTAGATAGTTGGTGCTATCTGAAACTAAGGGTTGGTGCTCTTTGTCGTTGGTGCGACTAAATAAGATTCAGATCTGTCACGGATTGGTGTTCGGACAGTCTTTGAACCGTGGACGTAGCCTTTCGGTGAACCACGTTAAATCTGGTGTCATTGTGTGATTTGACTTGTTTTATTGTTGAATTGGACCTATTTTTAGAAATCACTGATTCACCCCCCCCCCCCTCTCAGTGATCGCGGTATCCAACAATTGGTATCAGAGCGAGGTTCCCTTGATCAGTTTAATACGCTAAGGGTGATCTCTTGTCAAATCACATGGCAGTCAATACAGGGAATATGAAAGCACCTCTGTTTGATGGTTCTAATTACTCCTTTTGGAAGATTAGGATGCAAGCCTTCATCAAATCTCTTGGCTATGATGTTTGGGAGGCTGTCAGAGCCGGTTACATTGCTGCCACCGTACCCAATGATACAGCATCGAAGAAGTTGGCAGACAACGACTCCAAGGCGCAGAATGCACTCTTTAGTGGCCTTGTGGACAGCGAGCTTGTCAAAGTAATTGCATGCAAAACAGCCAAGGAAATTTGGGACAAGTTGCAAAGCATACATGAAGGTGATGAGAAGATTAAAGAAGCCAAATTGCAAACTCATCGCTCTCAATTCGAGTCTCTTCGCATGGAGGAAAGCGAGAATGTTGACTCGTATATGCAACGAGTGAATGAAGTCACGAATGACATTCGTGGACTAGGGGAGGAGATTAAAGAGCCGGTCATCGTCAAAAAGGTTCTAAGATCTCTTCTTCCCCGGTTTGATTCAAAAGTCTCAGCCATCGAAGAAGCCAAAGATCTGAACGCATTTTCCATGGATGAATTACATGGTTCTCTAACTGCCTATGAGATGCGCATAGGAAAGACGTCTTCATCTGATAAAGAAGCCGCCTTCAAAGTTCAGAAAAAGGCAAAAGAGACTGCTGGTCATGATGTTGATTCTGATGATGATGAGCTTGAGGCTCAATTTGTTAGAAAGTTGAAGAAAGGAAGCATTGGCAAGTACAAAGGGAAGCTACCCTTTAAATGCTTCAATTGTGGAGGTATTGGTCACTTTGCTGCGAAGTGTCCGCTAAAAGAAGACAATGATAATGACTCTTATGCTGAAAAGAGTAAAGGAAAGAGAAATTTCAGAAAAAGGGGCAAAGCTAAAAACTTTCTATGTCAACAAGATGACAGCACGTCTGAATCTTCAGACGATGATGAATCAACCGAAGCTCTCTTCATGGTCACTGTTGAAGAAGAAGAAGAGCTAAATCCGGAAGAGGATGAGGAGGCTGAAGTCAATCTTGAAGAAGAACTCATAGCCGCACTTGAGGAGCTTAGCATGGAACGCAAAACAAATAAGAAAAATCTGAAACTTCTCCGTGAATCTAAAAGTTCTATTATTGCTTGGAAAACTCAAGTAGAAGAATATAAAAGAATGGTAGAAGTCCTTGAAAACCAAATAAGTATCAAAAAGGAAGAGGCTATGAAACTTGAAACTGAGATCGCTAGAGCAAAGGCTGAAAATTTGGAAAATAGCAAAAAACTCAAAGCGCTCCAAGCGATTGAAGGGACTATGAAACTCAATGAACTACTGAAAGTTCAAAGACCTGCCCACTTCAGATTTGGTCTAGGATTTGAGAAAGGTGAATCCTCTAAGATTGCACCTCCTGAAAAGAAAGAGTTTGTGAAGCAAGTCACTGCACCTTCTAACACTATGAAGCCCACTCAACCTAGAAAGGAGTCCATTCCTGTTAGAAAGGTAATGAAGACTAACCAGCCACAAAGAAGATACAAATTCTATGGTTATTTCTTTCATTGTAATATGTTTGGACATAAAAGAGCTGATTGCAAATTCTATGTAAGAAACAGCCCATTTGTGACTAGGAATCCTTTTTCAATCCTAAGTAGCCACAAAATTGAGTGCTATATGTGTCATAATTATGGACACTTGGCTAGGGATTGTAGGTTGCATATTGCTAACAAATTTCAGGTTGAAAAGAAACCCAAGTTAGTCAAGGCTTGGAGAGCAAAGCAAAGTGCAGAAAGTCCCAAAGAATCTCTCATTGTGCAAACGGCATTTAATGCACAAAAGAAGACAGCACCATGGGTCCTTGATAGTGGTTGTTCAAGCCATATGACTGGTGATAAAGAGAAATTCATCAAATTACAGCACTATGAAGGCGGTTCAGTGAAATTTGGCAACAATGATGGTGCCAAAATCTGCGGAAAAGGTGTTATTCAGCTTATGGCAAACAAGATCAGATCGGAAGAAGTCTTATATGTGTCTGGATTGAGACACAACCTGCTTAGTGTAAGCCAGATCTGTGACAAGGGTCATGAAGTTATCTTCACAAAGAATGGGTTTGCCATCAAGAAGAGTAGCAACGGCAAAACAGTGGCAACTGGATCAAGAACTGCTGGAAATCTCTATACATTGTCAGATGGAGCTGAAAAGACCTGCTTGATGAGTCGGACAGAGGAAAGTTGGTTGTGGCACAAACGCCTTGGGCATCTAAGCTTTGATAACATGTCAAAGATTTGCAATTCAAAGGCTGTAAGAGGCATGTCTAAAGTTGAAAAGCCTTCCAATCCCATTTGCGACTCTTGCCAAAAGGGAAAGCAAACGAGGGTTATGTTCAAGTCAAAGGAGCATCATTCCAAGAAACCTCTTGAACTAGTGCACACTGATCTCTGTGGACCGATGCGAACTCAAAGCACCAATGGAGATAAGTATTTCATGTTATGCATTGATGATTATACTCGTATGACATGGGTATTGTTTCTTAAGCATAAGCATCAAGCACTTGATCGTTTTAAAGTGTTTAAAGCACAGGTTGAAAATCAATTGGAAAAACGTATCAAGATTTTGAGGTCTGATCGTGGAGGCGAGTTCACATCTGAAGAGTTCACTAAATATTATGAACATCATGGCATTCAAAGACAGTACTCAGCCCCAGAACTCCACAGCAAAATGGAGTTGTGGAACGGAAGAATCGCACCGTACAAGAGATGGCTCGTACGATGCTAAGTGAAAGCAATATGGCTGACAAGTATTGGAAAGAGGCAATTCATACGGCTGTATACATTCAAAATCGATGCTTGATCAGGCCACATGAAGTCAAAACTCCTTATGAGCTATGGTTTGGAAGAAAAGCAACAGTCAAGCACTTCAGAGTCTTCGGCAGCAAGTGTTACATCAAGCGGCTCGAACAAAATCCGGGCAAATTTGAAGAAAGAGCTGACGAAGGTATATTTCTGGGTTACTCCTCTACTACCAAGGCATATAGGTGTCTTAACAAAAGAACCAGAAAAATCATAGAAAGTGCTGATGTGAGAATAGATGAGAATATTGAACCAAAGAATGCAACTCATAATGACAGTCCAGTTTATGAGGACTCGAGTGAGATTGATGATGAGATGGCTGAATCTAATGATTCTGAGAAATCAAAGGATGACTCAGAAGATACTTCACCTAAGAAGCACAGCACTTGGGTAGAGCAACACCCTAAGGATCAAATCATTGGAGATCCTAAGGCAGGCGTTCAAACTAGACAAAGTGTAGTTAGCAATTACTCACTTGTGTCCACCATTGAACCCAAGACTGTGGCTGAAGCCAGTCTCGATGAAAGTTGGTTGAAAGCTATGCATGAGGAGTTGGAGCAAATTGAGAAGAACTCCACATGGGAACTTGTTCCTAGACCTACTGATAAGAATGTTATTGGTACTAAATGGGTCTTTCGGAATAAGCTGAATGAAGATGGTCAAGTAATTAGAAACAAAGCAAGGTTGGTTTGTAAAGGCTATGCTCAAGTTGAAGGCATAGATTTTGAAGAGACCTTTGCACCGGTGGCTCGTCTGGAAGCTATTCGTATGTTTCTTGCATTGGCAGCATACAAAACCTTCAAGGTATTTCAGATGGACGTAAAGTCAGCTTTCTTGAATGGTTTACTTGAAGAAGAAGTCTACATTGAGCAACCTGATGGTTTTCTCATCAGCAAAAATTCAGATCTAGTGTGCAAGTTGAAAAAGGCTCTTTATGGACTGAAACAAGCGCCAAGGGCATGGTATGCAAGGCTGGATCTCTATCTCCGCAAGATCGGTTTTGGAAAAGGAATGGTTGATAGCAATCTGTATGTCAAAACTGAGTTAAGCAAACAGCTGGTTGTCATTGTTTATGTTGATGACATAATCTTTGGTGGCAATGATGAGGAGATGTGCAGGAATTTCGCTGAAGAGATGAAGAAAGAATTTGAGATGTCAATGCTTGGAGAACTAAAGTTCTTTCTTGGTTTACAAGTTCAGCAGCTGAAACATGGTATCTTCATATCACAAATGAAGTACATTAAGGAAATACTAAAGCGGTTCAATATGGAAGACAGCAAGCCAGTGAGCACACCAATGTCAACGAACACGAAGCTTAGCAAAGATGATAAGGCCTCGTCCGTTGATCATACCACCTATCGCTCTATGATAGGAAGCTTGCTCTACTTAACTGCTACAAGACCAGATCTTCTACAAGCAGTATGTATGGTTGCACGTTTTCAAGCAGCACCAACTGAAACGCACCTTACAGCAGTGAAAAGAATCTTTCGATATCTGAAAGGTACTATGGAGCTTGGTATCTGGTATCCCAAAGGCAAATCCTTCACTCTTGTTGCATATTCTGATGCCGATTGGGCTGGATGCGTAGATGATCGCAAGAGTACTAGCGGCGGCGCATTTTATCTTGGAGAAAGATTAGTTGCTTGGCATAGTAAGAAGCAAGACTCAGTATCCCTTTCGACAGCGGAAGCGGAATATATTGCAGCGGCAACTTGTTGTACGCAAGTGTTATGGATGCGGCAAATGCTCTCTGATCTAGGAGTTCCTACAACGGATCCTACGCCGATCCTATGTGACAACACGAGTGCAATTCATATATCTAAGAATCCTGTTCAGCACTCTCGAACAAAGCATGTAGCAATTCGTTATCATTTTCTTAAAGATAAAGTTGCTGATGGAGAGGTCAAGTTGGAATATGTTCCAACAACTGAGCAAGTGGCTGATATTTTCACGAAACCTCTGCCAAAGGAAGTCTTCGAGTATCTCCGGAAAAAGTTAGGAGTTACTCACTCTCCTAAACCGTAGGAGTTGTGCTTGAAAGGGGGAGCAATGCATTCGTTGAATATCCTATTCGCTCCTCAGTTTGGTCCCTTTGGACTTGTTGTCAAAGGGGGAGAGATGTTATGCTATGAAAGCTAGGAAGAGATGTTATGCTATGAAAGCTAGGGGGAGATTGTTGACAATGCACGGATTGTTATTTCAGAATTTCAGAATTGGTTCCAAGTGAGTGTTGAAAAGAACTTGGAAGAGCTGCAAGCTGGAGTTGAAAGTGTTGAAGTTCCAATAGTGTTGCCAACAATTCCAAAGGGGGAGATTGTTGGAATTTGAGATGACTTGAGAAGTCTTTTGATGAATTGAAGAAGTTAGCATCTCAAGTATTGTTTTGAGTTGGAATTCTTGTCAACACATTGTCACAAATGTGAAGTTAAAAGGCTAGTGTTGATAGAGCTGAAAAGAAGAATCAGAAGTGAAAACAGTCAGGAATTCAGAATTCCTGAAACAGAGTAGCCGGTCGACCGGGCTCTTCATGCGGTCGACCGAGCAAGAAGAAACCTGCAGAAACAGAAAAAGGCACCTCTCAGTTATTTTCGTGACACAGTGTGTCTTCGGTCGACCGGGACCCCAGGATGTCGACCGAGCTCAAAAGTTGTCTGTTTCCAGTCAGTGTATTCGGTCGACCGAGCAAGCCAGGATGTCGACCGAGCACGGGAACCAGAGTTGCGCAGAATTAGAAGTTTTGCACGAAAATTCAGCACTCTTATCTAATTTGTTTGGGACTCTTTCTAAACGAATTGTAGCCCGTTTTGAACACAATTAAGGGTTATTAAAACCTATAAAAAGGAATGTATGGGTCGTTCTAAATATACACCAGAAGAGAGAAAGAATAGAGAAGAGTTTTAGAGAGTTCTTGAGAGAAAGAAGAAGCTGCTGGTGTGTGTTGCTGTGTGCTGATGTGGTGACGTTTTCTACAGCAATTGTGGACGAGATTATGCTCTAGAAGATGGTGATTCGTCCATGAGTTAAGTGTCTCTCTGTTTATGCTTTAATTTCAATTTGTAAGGGATTGAGAGAGAGAGAATTGTAGAGGGGAAGGGCTGTAGACAGAGTTTATCTTATATTCTGTTTTTACATCAAGTTGGTGCTTGGTGTTTGGGGTTTGGTGATCCTATCTGTTGGTGCAGATAAATTGTAAAGGGAGTCGGTGCTTCCTAGATAGTTGGTGCTATCTGAAACTAAGGGTTGGTGCTCTTTGTCGTTGGTGCGACTAAATAAGATTCAGATCTGTCACGGATTGGTGTTCGGACAGTCTTTGAACCGTGGACGTAGCCTTTCGGTGAACCACGTTAAATCTGGTGTCATTGTGTGATTTGACTTGTTTTATTGTTGAATTGGACCTGTTTTTAGAAATCACTGATTCACCCCCCCCTCTCAGTGATCGCGGTATCCAACACAGGAGAATATCTCTCCGATGAAGAATGGGTTCCTGAGTCTCATCTTATGCCAGTAATCTGGTATAACCCCCTACAGCCACAAGGATCCTGGTCTGATGATGAAGAAGACCAAGAAGCTATACAAGAAAATGCTGCTGAACCAGCACCTCTCATCACTCCAGTAGAAATCAACAATGTTGAGCCACAAAGAGATGATGAAGAAGAAGATCCGGCTCCCATGCCTGATCTTGAAGAATATGCAAGGATCTTGCAGCGACTCGCTCTAGAACAAGAGCAAGAACGCGTCAACGAGCCTCCTCGCAATCCAAAGCCTGAAGTCCCTGAAGACCACCAGGTACATCCTCCCTTAACTCCTGAAAATGGAGAAAATTGCTGGATAGACGATCCTCTCACATCCGAGGATGAGTCTGACTCCGATCAGGCGACGTCTCCCATCAGAGCTTCCTGTAATGTGATAATTCAGGATTATAGCTCTTCCGAAGCATCGTCTGATGAGAGCACTTACACTCCGGCGACGCCTAGCAATGTATCTTCTGGAGCCACCTCGTCTCACGTGACTTTCACTGAGATAACACCCTCTCAGGTTTCTTCTCCTGAGACTGTGACTTCAAAGTTCAGTTCACACCCTTCCTGACTGAAGAGTTCCCAGCCATTGATGCTTGGGACGATGAATTAGTCAACGAAGAAGAAAGATTGCTGGATGCTGTTCAGGACTTGTTCCCGGAAAATGCTCCATGCAACACAATCACTGAGGATGGTAACTCTGCTGCTGATGCATCCTCAGCAAATGAAAAACGACAGCCTCTTGATCCTGAAGACAATCTTCCAAACGAAGACCCTTCTCAAGAAGCTCTCGAAGTTGGTAGAGGCACCCGCTCTGGCCGGGACTACCACAAAAATTACAACCAATCTTCCTTTACATATGTAAATCCTTCGGGAAAAGATGTTGTAAGCGCCCCTAGTGGCAACAATGATGAACATGCAGGCCCTAAGGAGGCTTTCAAGTATGACTTGATTGAACACTTCAAGCACATACCTGCACGTCTGCACATCCTAGATTTGTTGTGAATGTCTCCGCACACTCGTGATAGTCTCATCTCAGAATTACAAAAACTGAATGAGGATGTCGACAAACATGCCCCGCAAGTCCTCCAAATTGAAATGGATTACCGGGTCAAAAACTCAGAAGCCTCCTCAAAGGGAGAAAAGAAGAAAACCGAGGGATCATGCATTGAATGCCTCTCGGTTAAAAAAGCAGCCAGTGCAACCATCGCCTTCACAAAGGACGACCTCCTACTTGGCGAAACCAGGCATAACCGACCCCTGTACTTCACAGGGTATATCAAGGAAATGCCTATGCATAGAGTTCAGATCGACCCAGGTTCTGCACTCAACCTCATCTCCACATCGGCTCTTGAAGAGTTGGGCATCCCACCCAGAAAACTGAGCCACACATCTGTATCTATCTTTGGATACGATGGGAGTACTCAAAGGCCTATCGGCAAAATCAGGTTCAAATTGCAGATCGGTGATCTTATCTCTGAGGTCACAGTGTATGCAATAAAGACCCCTTCATGCTACAACATCCTTCTCGGACGCCCTTGGATCCATGAGAATGGTGTTGTCCCTTCAACTCTACATCAATGCATCAAGTTTGTTGGCGACGACGGCATGATACATCGAGTCTTTGCGGACAGAAAACCCTTCAAAGGTAAAGAAATCCACTTCGCAGACTCACAGATGTATGAAGGTGAAAAAGAAGAAGAGGAGAAGCATACAACATCCTTTGCCGAAAATCTCCAGAAAGATAAAGGCAAAGCTCCTCAACAATCACCGGAAGAAAACAAACCATCCGGTAAATCTGAAGAGAGAATGCAAACTCCCTTCATCATCTCCCTCAAATCTTCAAAGCCTTTGGTCATCACAACTAAAGTGAAGAAGGCAAAACAAAAGCCTGGGGGCAAATTTGTTGTCTCTTTCGTGTCTATCATGCAAGACACGGACTCGGATTCAGAGCCAGAAGACGACACATCGTCAAGCCAAGCTGACACTCAGCAAGTTCAGCCTGCTCTTACTCCAATGGAGACAACTTCTGACATAGAAGATCCTACGTCAGCTTCCTTCATTGTTCCAGCAACTTCAGCAAAGGAAAAGCCGATCTTCTTCCATAGATCGGATGCTTCTTCATCAAACTCCATGCTTGAACCTTTCCAAAATAAAGGTACGCCTCAACTATCCTTATACAGTTCTGTGGCACAAGCTATTATGAAGAAAATGGGCTACGACGCTCAAAACCCAGTCGGTTTGGGAGAAGGACGCGGTATTCTCACGCCATTGGGGCCCGTCTTGACCAAAAGCCAGCTGGAAGATTGGAGACTCTACGGCTATGTAGAAAAGTCTTCACACGGGTTAGGGTATGATCCTGACACTCCCCTGAGACAGTTGACACAAAGGCTTAAAAGTCAATATACTGACCAAGCCTCAACATCTCAAGTCCATGAAGACATCGATCTCCCTGGATATCTCTTTGATGAGTCACCTGACAAAGATCCAGGAAGCTCATCCAATTGGCACGATTTCTCCGAAAATGAAGAGGAGTTGTCCGATGGCATAGACGTGTGGACTTCTGACCCAGAAGAACCCTCATCTCCAAAAGAAGTAGCCTACTTCGACTCGGTTTCAACAGGCGATTGGGATCATCTCATAGCAAGCCTTGGGAAAATTACCGATCAAGAAGACCCGTGGAAAGGAACAAAATCTTGGTCTGGAAATGCCCTTGAAACCCCAGAAGGTTTCGTTGAGCTAGAAGCCTCCGAAAATATTGTGGAGGAACCACCTTCGAACCTTCCAACAGAAGATCCTGTTCAAAAGATAGACTTGGGAACACCAGATAACCCACGTCCTGTATTCATAAGCAAGAATATAAAGGATGATGAGTTACCCGAGTATATCGCTTTTCTTCGTGAGTTCGTTGATTGCTTTGCATGGTCTTATGCTGAAATGCCAGGCTTAGACCCCAAAATAGCAGTTCACAAACTCAACCTTCAAGAAGACATCAAGCCTGTCAAGCAAGGCCAAAGAAGATTCCGTCCAGATGTGATGGATAAAATTGAACAAGAAGTTCAAAAACTCAAAAGCGTCGGCTTCATCCGTGAGGAACAACATCCTGAATGGTTGGCCAACATTGTCCCCGTGACAAAGAAAAATGGGCAGATCAGGGTCTGTATTGATTATAGAGACCTGAATGGCGCATGCCCAAAAGATGAATTTCCGCTCCCCATACCAGAGGTAATGATTGATAATACCTGTGGATTCGAGCGAATGACATTCATGGATGGTTTCTCTGGCTACAATCAGATAAAGATGCATCCTGAGGATGAAAAACATACATCCTTTCGAACTCCATTTGGCGTGTATTGCTACACTGTCATGCCATTTGGTCTGAAGAATGCTGGTGCCACATATCAGAGGGCTATGATGAAAATATTCCAAGATATGCAGCACAAGACGGTTGAATGTTACGTTGATGACCTCGCCGTCAAAAGCAAAAGAAAAGAAGATCATCTCGAAAACCTTCGAGAAGTCTTCCTCCGGCTTCGCAAACACAAACTGCGAATGAATCCATTGAAATGCTTCTTCGGCGTCTCGTCGGGTAAGTTCCTCGGATTCTTAGTTCGGAAAGCTGGAATAGAGCTTGACCCCATAAAAGTCAAAGCCATTCTAGAAATGCCCTCTCCAAGAACCTTGACAGAACTCAAAGGGCTTCAAGGGAGATTGGCCTACATCAGACGGTTCATCTCCAATCTTTTGGGGAAATGCCGTCCATTCTCCCGGTTGATGAAAAAAGGTGTAAACTTTGTCTGGGATGCTGACCGTGAAGCTGCTTTCCAAGACATCAAGTCATACCTGACAAAACCTCCAGTGTTAGCTGCTCCTACCACTGGAAAACCATTCATCTTGTACACAAGAGCCCTTGATCACTCTCTGGGAGCTCTGCTTGCGCAAGAAAATGATCAAAGAAAAGAAGCTGCTCTATATTACCTCAGCCGCATGCTAGTAGGTGCAGAGCATCGCTACTCTCCAGTCGAGAAAGAATGTCTTGCAGTGATGTTCGCCGTACAAAAGTTGCGTCACTACTTGCTTTCCAACACAGTCTACCTGGTCTCAAGGGTCAACCTCTTGAAGGTCCTTGTCACAAAGGCAGGTTCTCTCAATGCTCGACTGGCAAAATGGTCCATCCTTCTGTCACAATTTGATATTAGGTATGTACCACAAAAAGCAATCAAAGGGCAAGCTCTAGCAGACTTCCTCGCAGAGCATCCATTGCCTAAAGATTCTCCACTCAGAGATGATCTCCCAGACGAACCAGTCTACAATGTGGAGACTTTCTCACAAAGTGCCTCCTGGGAAATGTACTTTGACGGTGCAACCAGGACAAATGAAAAAAGACAGCTGATCTCGGGAGTTGGCATCCTCTTTGTTAGCCCCGACAAATACATGATTCCACACGCTTTCTCGCTACTGGAACCATGCACAAACAATGCAGCTGAATATCAAGCTCTGATCTTAGGATTGGAACTCGCCATCGAATCCGGTATCACCATGCTGGAAGTCTTTGGAGACTCTCAACTGATCGTCAACCAGATGAATCAGAAATTTGAAGTCAGGAAGCCAGATTTGTTGCCCTACTACAACAAGGCACAATCACTTCTGCAAAAGTTTGACATCTGTCACATCACCCACATTCGTAGAGGTGAAAACATACGTGCAGATGCCCTAGCCGGACTTGCCGCATCCATGGCAATCCAGGAAGGGGAAAACATGCAAATCACAGTGTGTGAAAGGAGAATCCTTCCTCCTCTTAACACACACCAAGCAGTTGCTGAATGCCACCAAGTGGTCGGAAGTCGGATTTCAATCCTTCAAACTTCAATCGGCGACTGGAGGGATCGTTCATTGATTACATTATGTTCGGAATCCTACCTGAAGATCCAAAAGAACGGGTAAGCATCCAAAGGCGAACCCCAAGCTTCCATTTGGATATTCCTTCAAATATCCTTTACAGGAAATCCTTCAACGGAGTACTTCTACGCTGCTTGTCACAACAAGAGGCTGAAGAAACACTCAATGAAGTTCATGCTGGTCTTTGCGGAGCTCATCAGGCTGGACCTAAGCTCTATGATCAGATAAAAAGGTTAGGATATTACTGGCCTACCATGGTAGCTGACGCAATGCAATTTGCTAAGCGCTGCCAACAATGCCAAGTTCATGGAGATTACATTCACATGCCTCCAGAATGGCTGCATCCTACAGCGATCTCATGGCCTTTCGAAGCCTGGGGTATGGACATCATAGGTCCTATTTCTCCCCCTTCAAGCAAAGGTCATCGCTTCATCTTCGCCGCTACGGATTATTTCTCCAAGTGGTCAGAAGCATTTGCGTTTAACGAAATGAAGACCTCATCAGTCCTTCAGTTCCTACGCACCAACATCATTTGTCGTTTCGGCATACCCAAAAGATTCGTCCATGATAACGGACCACAGTTCCGGGATCATCGATTCTACAGGTTCTGCGACAAATACAAAATTCAAAGCTGTCCTTCGACTCCATACAATCCGGCAGCAAACGGGTTAGCAGAAGCTTTCAACAAGACACTCTGCAAAATCCTCAAAAAAATGGTCTCTAATTACAAAAGAGACTGGAGCGACAAAATGTCTGAAGCTTTGTGGGCCTATCGAACCACCGTTCGAGGACCAACCCATAGCACACCATTCTCCTTGGTCTATGGATGCGAAGCTGTCGTGCCCTTGGAAGTACAAATTCCTTCCTTGAGGGTATCCTTGCAAAATGACATGACTCAAGAAAGCAATGTCAAATTGCGGCTCCATGAGCTGGACAATCTCGATGAGAGACGGCTCGAAGCTCAACAAAGCATTGAACTTTACCAAGCACGTATGGCAGGATCTTTCGATAAAAAGGTCAGGCAACGCGCCTACAAAAAGAATGACTTGGTTCTTGCGGTAAAAAGACCAATGGTCTTCGCTCACAAGTCCAAAGGCAAATTTGAGCCAAAATGGGAGGGACCCTACGTCATCGACAAAGTTTTCTCCAATGGCGCATACGCACTCCTAAACATGGAAGGTGACAGATGTATGCTGCCCATCAATGGCAAGTTCTTAAAGCGGTACTACCCTTGAAGACTTACCCAACTAGGTAAGAGCAATGCCTGTATGGCCAAAACCGGTTTCCAGGTACACGCTCGCTAAACCCACCATTTTTTTAGAATTTTCATATCAAATGTTGAAATTTGTAGAAATCTAAAACAATGCTTACTTTCATCGTTTCATTGTTCAAAAAAAAAATATATATATCCAAGTTTAGGAACCTTTCCCTAACTTGACCAAAATTTTCAACCCTTGAACCCAAAACTCATGGTTTGAGACAAAATCCGGATTCAGGGATTTCCACCCTAGTCCACTCTGCCTTTTACCGCCAAAATGGTTTTAGGTCAAAACTTATGACCCTCGTGTCTTTAAACAAAAAAAAAATGGTTTTTCAAAAACCACGAGGAAGCGACGCTTAGTCGATACTCGCACAAATCGGAAGCAAGCGAACCACGTTCGACACTTCCAAAAACGCAGGGAAGCGACATTTCGTCGATACTTGCAAAATCCAAAACTGTGGAGATGCAACATTTCAGTTGATATCCACAACCCAAAGGTTAAAAAAAAAAGAAACCTAAAAAAAAAAACTGTGGAGACGCAACATTTCAGTTGATATCCACAACCCAAAGGTTCGAGAAAACCACAAATTTCAAAAATCGTGGGGAAACGACATCAAGTCAGTACCCGCAAAACCAAAATTTTTGAAAAGCAAGGATGCGACATTCCATCGATACTTGCACCCAAATCCGCGAGGATGCGACATTCCATCGATACTCGCAACCGAATGAGCAAGGATGCGACATTCCATCGATACTTGCAAGAACATTCAGCAGGGAGGCGACTTTTAGTCGATACTTGCATTTTTGAAAACCAAACCGGCTATAAATGCCATCAAAACAGGCTATAAATGCCACAAACCGGCTATCAATGCCACCAAAACAAAACCGGCTATCAATGCCACAAACAAAAAAAAAAACTTGGATTTCAAAAAAAAAAAAAACCCGGCTATCAATGCCACCAAAACAAAACCGGCTATAGATGCCACAAAACAAACCGGCTATCAATGCCACCAAAAACCGGCTATAAATGCCACAAAACAAACCGGCTATCAATGCCACCAAAATTGGCTATAGATGCCACAACAAAAAAAAACAGGCTATCAATGCCACAAGAAAAGCTGGCTCTCATGCCAAAATTGGCTTCCATGCCACAAACAAAAAACCTGGTTTTCATGCCAAAACAATCACTTTGACAAAAGATTTTCACAAAATGACAACCTTTTGATCAAATCCCATTTAGCAATTACTTTTATCACAAAAAGATTCAAGTGAGCGTAGGGATAACAAAAAAAAAAAAGAGAGCATCCCATTTAGCAATTACTTTTATCACAAAAAGATTCAAGTGAGCGTAGGGATAACAAAAAAAAAGAGAGCATCCCATTTAGCAATTACTTTTATCACAAAAGATTCAAGTGAGCGTAGGGATAACAAAAAAAAAAGAGCATCCCATTTAGCAATTACTTTTATCACAAAAAGATTAAAGTGAGCGTAGGGATAACAAAAAAAAAAAGAAAGTGTTCACAAGCACTACACAAAAAAAAAGAGTACCAAAAAATACATGTGGTACCAAAAAAAAAGTGTTCACAAGCACTACAAAAAATAAGTACCAAAAAAATACAAGTGGTACCAAAAAAAAGAAAAAGAAAGAAAGATGGTTTTCTGTAAAAAAAATATATATATATATATATATATATACAGGAGCTCAATAAAAATGGTCTCCAGCCAAGAGTTCAGCTCCCCAAGCAAACTTTTAGCCTCAGCCGTCAAGGATTCCAAGGCACGCTTCTTTAGGAACCTGCCATGAGATGCTGGAGTGGGCTGTACCCCTTCTCTCACACCAGGAAGCTTGCCTTGAGCAGTTTGCCATTGTTCATCCTCATCAGACTTCCTTTTGAGAACCCGTTCGGCATCTGCAACCTGGTGAATCAGGGCACTCTCCCTGTCGCGAGCCTCTATTATGGCAGTCCACTTGGCAGCGACTTGTGCCTGCAAATGCTCAAGACGTTTCCTGGCCTCATCGACCTCCCTGTCAAGGATGTTGAGGTCATGTGTCAGCCTGATGATGGCTATCTCTTCTAAGTTCCTCTTTCGGACTGCCTGCTTCCTGCTTTCTGTAGCCTCATCCAGGTCAGACTTAGCCTTATCAGCAGGGTCCAGGAACATCTCCTTGAAGAACTGGTCATCAGCCAAACTCACGGTCTCAAACCATTTGTCACCCAGTGCAATGATCCTATCAACGATCGCCCTGGCACCTGTGACATCCAGACCAGCCTCTTCAGCATCACTGAGAATCTCCTGCACATGCTGGATCATGCCAATCCGACTTCCAAGTGCCCAGAAAAGAGAGTCTCAATCCAAGAGCTCAGAACTCGCACCACCACCTTCTTCGCAAAAAGAAGAGATGGCCCAGCTGAAGATTCGCCCAACTCCGTTGGCCGGCTACTCATATCATCATCTGTTGAAAGAGTAACAAAAGAACTCTTTCCAGCTGAAGCTGCTCCTGCTCGGGAAGGAATCTCAGCGCGAGGAATCTCCTCAATATTGTCAGAGCTGGTCCCAGGAATCTCTACATCTGGATCAACCTCTGGCATCTCTTGCTCTGAAAGCGACGGATCCTCCTCTGCCACTTCAAAACCTGCAAAGGAAACACAAAAAGGTATGAATATGACCCTGTTTGAAAATCATTATCAGAGTTATAACTACAAATTCTTCGACGACTGGCGGAAACACTCTCTTCCTCCATGAACTCATCGGAAGCATCATCAACATTTGCATCTATCGATGGTTCAAAGTCATCGGAATCCTGTGGCAAGTCAGCTGACAAAAAATATATATATATATATAATGTGTTAGCAAGCCAAGTCACAAACAAAAAAAAAAAAAAAAAAAAAAAAAACAGAGAGCAAAAGAAGTCATACCAATTGGAGATTCTGGATTTACTCCAGAGTCCCTCGGTTCTTCTTCAGGTGCCTCAACAGGATCCATCACCACCTCATCGGTTGGGACCTCCGGCATCACCAAGTCTTCCTCTGCTAAAAAAAAAAAGAAGAAAAGCAGAAACAAGAATCATAACATGGAAAAAATCCCATGAAAAGAAATGGAAAGAGAAAAAGGAAGAATCATACCTTCACCGACGGTCTCTTCTTCTCGGCTTCTCTTCTCTGGAGGCTCGTCAGCATCCACTGGCACATCCTCATTGATAGTAAGAGGAACTTCCAAGTTAGGAGAGTCCTCATGCTGCCCCTTGCTGCGATGATGACTCCTCCTCCTCTTACTTCTGCGGGCTCGCTTCTTAGAGGAACCTGCCCCGCTGTCAGAGTCAGGTTTGCCACTCGACTCCTCACTAGATGGTCTGCTCTCGCCAATAGGCTCCGCGGAAGCTTGCCTCTGTGCCGCCTGCATCCAAGCACCAAGTTCGGCTTCCTCCTGTTCTAGCTGCTCCAAAGCCTCATCAGGTATCTCTCGAACAGCTTCAGAACCGATGACACCCTGGTCACCGAGAAAGCCTATCTTGTGCTTCTCTCCAGAAAGGAAGGCCCAAACTTCCTCTCGCCGGATGCCATCCGACTTTCCAAGGCCCTTTCCAGATGCCAGCTTCACATCAAGCTCCTTCTTGGAAAGCCCCCGATATGCCGAAAAGCTCTCCGCGAACCACTTCGCAAAGCCGGCAGTACGGGAAGTCAACAACACAGGATAAGAAATCATGGCTGTAGTGTCTTCAGCACTATAGAAAGCCCATGCATTTCTCCCGTCCTGTAAGCCTCCAAAGCGCTTCACCATGCTTGAAGGCGCTCCAACAACGCCTTGAGAAAAGCCAAGCTGCAAAGCAAAGCGAGAGGGTACATACGGCTGGATGTCGACGAAAAGATGTCTACGGTACACCATCGTGCCGACACGTATGCTGAAAAGCCACTCTCTCTCTGCATTTGTCAAGGAATAATGCCTTCCCGACCCCGCCCTGGTAGAGTCTCGGGAGGCACCAAAATCAAAAGCCTTCTTCCGCAACTCCGGAGAAAGCTTTACTGAAGATTGCCCCATCTCGACGTCCCTGAACCGTCGGATCCTCATACGGGCAAACAAAAGTGATTCGGACACGGCTTTGCCCTTAGCCAGTCGAATCATCAGAGGATCATCATCCTGTGCAGCACCCAGCCGATGGAAGCCAGGACAGTGGTATACATACCACGAATAAAAGATATGGGCTGAAAATACCCTATTCATGGGAAGCCCAAGCCGAACCAGAAAAGCAGCAGCCTGCAATTCGGTACACAGGTAGGAGTAAAGAGCTGGCACCAAAGCAAGCTGCTCTCCAAACGCCATCTGACAAGCCGGGAAAATACAATGCGGCCTGATGTGCGTTCCATCTCCTCCAGCAAAAATGGCCTCACCAAGCCAATAAGTGAGGTAAACAGCGAGATCTCTCCGCAGTGCAATGTCAGGACATAAGGCATTTGTACTCGCACAGAAATCTCTCAACTCTTCTTGCATGGCCAAGATCTTCTTTGAACTTGGATCCTGAGCTCCGGCTTCCTGGGTCACGCTATCAGAAGACTCCCTGCTATCAAAAAAGTTGGGGAATGAAGAGCTAAAACTCTTCCAACTGCTGGATCTAACTTTCGAACCCCCCTTCTCCTTCAAAAAATCATAGAAGGCGACGAGCTGAAAGTATAAAAGCCTGAACTCCTCAGACTGCCCCTCGAGGACGCTGTCAATCGGCATAAACTCCTCATAGAGTTTGCCGAGGATGGGCAATCCGGTAATGGCGCTCAGCTCCTTCAAAGAAAAACCAATCTCATCATTCGTCACAACGAAGGTATTGGTTTGTGGGAGGAATGACTCCAGCATAGCCATGAAGGCCTCGTCGGAAAAGATCACGGTCTCCCTAAAGGCGCGGACCGCATCAAAAATCCCGGCTTCCTTCAAAACGGCGCCACCAATCAGCAGGACGCGATCAGTCCACGACTTCCACTCAGAGTCAGCATTGAAACGACCTCGATGTCGGAAAGGCTTGATCCAATTGCTGCCGTCACCGCTGAAAATACCAAGGCCCACCGGTCTCAAATCGACCGACGGATAATCAGAGCCCTGGTAGCCGCTGGAGGGCATCAACAAGTCCATGTCAACAGGCGACCTCTCCGTATATCCAGGAGAACCGCCAACAAAAACCCCAGTCTTGATTACATTTGTCCTTCTCACCCAGCTTGGAGGATCTTCCCTCTTAGGGCACGTGGGGGCAAGGCTTAGAATCGAGACGGTGCGATCAAACATCGACCGGGTAGCAACAGTCTTCTTCTCACCATCTGCTGTGAAGGAAAACTGAAAACATCTCCTCTGGTATGTCATGTCATCAGGGACTGCATCACCAAAGAAGAAGGTAGGCTTGGGCAAAACGCTCTGATCTTCCATCACCCATGGACGACTGCTTACCATGATCTTATAGAATTCCTCTCCCTTGAGAGTGATCAGTCGCTGCCTCATCTCATCTCTGTTGAGGGAGTCGCACTCTTCCAGATTTCTCTCAACATACTGGACCTTCTCAAAAGCCTGCTGAACGGCCGGATTAGAAGATCTAGAAGACCGACGAGGTACGCTTGTAGCAGACTCTTTACCCTTGTTCGCTCTGGAGGAACCACCTGAAAAGGATGGAAAAGAAAAAGATCAAACATCAAAATGACAGAATCTCGCTAAAAAAAAAATCTGGCGAAATTTTGACATGATGACGGGGCAATTCCGAAGAAAAGGAACTATCCCGAAAGAAATAAAAAGCTTGAAGATGGGCTCAACATCGCTGCGAGCTCCGAAACTCCAAACTTTCGAAACCTAAAAGTCTCCGCAAAATCAGGAAGGGCTCAACATCACTGCGAGCTCCAAGTTCCCAAATTTGCAAAAACTTTCAGGTATGCTATCACATCATGCTACAAATTTAATTTACAAATTAAAGGCATGCATGAACATCTTGGTTTAAAAAAAAATGCATTATCATGATGAGCAAAAAAAAAAAAAAGAAAAGAAAAGAAACTTTCTCTAAAAAAAAAAGAGGGGAAAGAAAACAAAAAAAGAGAAAGAAAAGAAACTCTCTCAAAAAAAAAGGGGGGGGGAGGGAAAGAAAAAAAAAGAAAAAAAAAAGAAAAAAATGAGGGCTAGCCCACAGGCCACGTGGCCGTACGGCCAGATCCGTACGGATCTGTCCGTACGGCCCACAAAAAAAAAAAAAACAAACAAACATGAAAAAAAAAAAAGAAAACGTGTGAAAAAAAAAGGAGGCAAACACGTGAAAAAGAAAAAAAAAAGAAGAAGAAAAGAAAAGAAAGAAACAAAAAAAAGAAAGAAGAACTTTTTATTTTTTTCCTACAATGGAGTTTTCTTAAAAAAAAAGGAAACTTACTTGAAGCCATTGATGGAGATGAAGAAGAAAAGTCTTGAAGATCTTGAAGAAGAAAAGCTCTTGGTCTTGAAGCCCTCTTAGATTATTGCAAAAGAAAGTAATAAGAGCAAGAGATCCAACCTTCTCCTTGCTTTTATAGAGGAGAGCAAACCAAAGAAGGAAAGAAGAAAGAGGTAAGTGTTACTAATTAGTAACCTTACCAAAAGAAAGAAATTAGAAAGATTCTTTCCCAAAAGAACGATATCTTGATGGATTCTCTCCCAAAAAGAAATCAATGAGAGATTTTCTCCTAAAAGATATAATCTATGACGGATTCTTTCCCAAAAGAAAGATATCTTGAGATATTCTATCCCAAAAATAAATGGATCATGAGAGATTCTCTCCAAGTAAAGATATTCTCGGATATTCTCTATCCAAATGAGATATTTTTGGATATTCTTTACAAAAATGACACCATATGAGATCTAAGCCATTTCAAAAGCTTAAGGTCCCATGGGTTAGCCCATATGAGCCAGGTTTGACCACCTAGGCACACACAAAAAAAAATAAAAAATAAAAAAAATAAAAAAAATAAAATAAATAAATTTTGGGCTTTTAGTCAAAGAGAAATCCCTCTTACCAAGAGCATACAAAAATGGTTCCATGCCTCTTTTGAGTTGATTGGACCATACAAAAGAAAATTCCAAGCCCCATGAGCTTCCAAAAATCAAGCCGTCCAGCCTCATCTACCAAATTGAGCTAAATTCTTGAAATTGACATTCCACAAAAATCAAACCAAATCCTGGTCCCCTAACTTGCCACATACAGCCTGTTAGGTCACAAGACCAAAACCAAAAACCAAAACCTGATCCCCTAACTTGCCACATACAGCCTGTTAGGTCACAAGATCAAAACCAAAATTGATCCCCCAACATTCCACATACAGCTTGTTGGGTCACACGATCAAAACTAAACCCGACCCCCCTAACCTGCCATATATAGCCTGTTAGGTCACAAGGTCAAAACCCAAATCCACATCCCTGATGTCATCTTCAAAACTTTGCCTCGAGATGGTACGTGATCCCCTTCACTACCATAAAATTCCCATGGAAGCTCAAAAGGCTACAAATACCAAAAAGAAAGATTGCTCAAAGACTCTTGGTCAAGTCACAGGCTCTCCTTCAAAAATCTCTTCGAGGCACATCGACTACAAAAGTTAAGCAACTCGCCGCTGTACCTCGAGGGGGCATTTGTTGACACCAAAAATGTCACTTTGCCTTTTCAAGATCCAAAGAGCTACATGAAGTCGCAACCTGCCATAAATAGGCAATGCTGCTTCCAAAAATCAAATCTTGTCAGAATCAAACAAAAACTGCAAGATTCTTCCAGACAGCCAAAAGAGGAGTACACAAGAAGTTTCGGGCCATTTCAAAATCATTTGGCCTAACTTCGCTTCTCCGACAGCCAAATCAGACCTCTCGGCGGCAAAGCTCTCCGGGACCATGGTTTCCAAGACAGAGCCTATGGATCATCTTAAAATGACTCCAATAGGTTCCCTGTCAAATTTCAAGTCAATCGGACATCGGTTGACCGCACATCAAACCGCGACATCTTCATCGCGATAAAAAGCAAGTCTGCAAGTGATAGGACCCCAAACGGCTTCAAAACTCAAACAAAAACCTATGGTTGGTCTTATTTATTGCTCAGGAGGCTTCACACCAAATTTCAGGTCATTCCGACATCGTTTGACCCAGTTTCAGCTTCTGACGGAAAATCGGCAGCTCTGCGCGACAAAGTCTTCGGCTTTCTCAGGAATTGGAAACTTTGCAAAATAAAATGCAAGGATTCTCATCAGGTTTCCTACAAAGAAATCAGGCCAATGAATGGTCAAAATGTCAAGGAAAAGTACAGAAGAAAAAAGAATAAAAAAAAAGCAAAAACGGATGCAAAACGGGACACGAAAGGGGGAAAACCCCCCCAGGGTCGCAGACCCCTGCGACCCTGGGCCAGGGTCGCCGGCGACCTTGGACCCCGGGGTCGCCGGGAAAGCCCCGGAAACCCCGGTTTTCGCCGTTTTTTCGCGATTCGAAGGGCCCAGCCTCTGGTACTTTCCAAAATTCATGCTTTTGAGACACCAAGTCCTCTGACATCCGTCCAAAACACGGGTAAATCATCAAGAGTATCGAAGACAGTATTGATCGCCACCCGGTCAACCAAAAAAGTGTGCTTTCCACCCGACCGATCGAGAAATCGACAGGACAGATGGCACCGACCCGCTGTTGGCAACAAACACCTGAAATTACATGATCATCTGATGTCGATCTACATGAAGATCCATCGATGATCATCAACAGAAGAATCCCAAAAGACGTGGCACGGCCCGCGACTCTTCAGCTGCTCGGCAACCACTTAATGCGATTAATTGACTAGCTTTATTACAGTCATTAATCCATTTCTTTGGACGGCCCAATCAGAAGCAAGCATTCGGGAGTTACAAGTCAAGAGATTCATGGCATTTAACCCATGAAACTCCTCCCATCATGGCGATTAAAGGCGATTAAATGCCCTCAATCTCCTCCGGCCAATCAGAAGCCAAGAAAAAGGAGTTACAAAATAAATAATTCAATTTTGTAACTCCTCCCATTATGCGGCTTAATGACAATAAAAGCCCATAAACCCACCTAAAAGGCTACCTAAAAGCCTATAAATAGGAGGGCTCTCCAAGAAGAAAAAAGACAACGAACATCAGCAGACAGTAGTCAGAAATCCAGAGAAAGAAAAAGAGAGAAAACTCTGCGGAAGTTCTACACCGGCCACCGCAACAAGGTGACAAAAGTCCCTTGGGGGTACCCCCCCCAAGGTCCTTGCCTTCTCCTCCTGCCTCCAATGACTTAGATATGGCTTTTCAGCCCGTCTACTCGGTTTTTTATTGGACATAGGACCTTCCTTTGGTCTTTGTCCTCTAAAAACCCGAGGTTATAGCCAAGCCAAGCGAATCAATAGCATCCTCTGTTCTCATCTGCATGGATGATGGCGAAGCCCACATATGGCTTGCGACCGTCAATCTAAACGAGTCCCCCACAATCTCCTGAGAAGTTAGATCCTCCTTTTCTTGCTTTTCATTGTAGTTTGTATTTTTTTAAAAGAGACAAAAATCACAATTCTTGTCTTTCATTGTTGATAAGGATTGTAAATTGGCTATAAATGCCAAAATCGGCTATAAACGCCAAAAATCGGCTATAAACGCCAAAATCGGCTATAAATGCCAAAAAAATCGCCTTTCACGGCAAACTAAGAAAAATGTCTCTTTTCTTAAATATATGTGCAATGGAAAACTTGAAAGAAGTTGATTTCCTTTTTACTTGCGAAGGTTGATCTCCGGATCACCACTTGCAATTCCAAGTAAAATAGAAAATCTGGCACACCCACAAAAAAAGAAATATTGATGCACGCCCTTGCCCCCCGGTTACGAAAGGGTCGGACCCGACGGACTCCCACGTCCGCCGACCTCGGTAGAACCAAGCAGGAGCGCGGTCCATCAATCTCTAACCTCACATTGCCACATACCAAAGTTATTGGTACCATCAAATTTCTCAACTTCGAATCTTGCATTCGAGATGGTGGTCTTCGCCGATGATGAGCTTGCCATTTTGTTGTTGTCTGTCAAACTAACAATCCACTTCGTTTAGATCGTAGATCTAGTCGATACGAATCCAACAAAAAAAACGGAGCTCAAATCTGAGTCCGGATGGCTTCAGAAATCAAGAAACAATTATGGCCGTCCAATTGGTCAAATCTGTCTTTGACCGTACTGTTCGCTGACGTGGCGCTGACGTTAGCAGCTGCTGGATGGGCTTCCTGCTTCACGGGTCAAGCGGAACTGACCCAGACTGACCTGATCTGGTCTGGGCTGTGGACTGGGCTTCACGGGTCAGGCAGAACCGACCCAGAACTAAACCTGACTTGGACTTGACTTGCACTGCGGGCTGGGCCTCTGGAGCAATCGCGTCGGTCCTGACCCGAACTGACCTGCGCAGAACCTCGCCCAACTGGGTCCTCTTCTCCTTCTTTGGTTTTGGGACAGAACCAGCGACAGAACCAGAGGGCAGGTTGCTGCCCTGCTTCTTCTTGTCCGGTGGCGTCGATAGAGAGCGGCCGGACTGGCGAGACTACGTCGACGACGGAGAGGATCTCCGGCGACGGCTGCGGCGATCGATGCCCGATTCAGAGAGATCGTCTGCGTGGCCCACCTCTAGTGATCTTCTCCTTCTGTGTCGCTGCAACAGATTCAAAACCGATCTGTTTCTCCCCAGGCTGCTCCAACTCTGCTATTTTCTCAACGATCCCGATCCAGACGTAGAGATCCAAACGATGATCACAAGTCTGATCCAAGTTTGATCGTAGATCACAAGGTTTAAACCCAGTCAGCATCTCTTATCAACGACGATGATCCTCCTCTCTGTTTCCTCTGCGCAGCGACAGTCAAAACCAAAAACCACAGCAATCTGTGTGGCCCACCTTGATCTCACCGACGGCAGGCCTGATCTGATTATGTCTAGGCTACAAAGGATCCAGATTTTTACCAATATCTTATTCTCTGCAAAATCCCTGTTCCAAAACAGAGATCGACTTCAGTGTGTGAGATCGAGCTTGCTGCTGAATCCAATCCGAACTCCGTCGTTGATCGCGTATCACAACAAAGCTCTGATACCAATTTGTTGTGATCGTGTGTGCGGAAGCGTGCGATCAACAAGCAATCAAACAAGCCACAAAGAAGGAGAACACAGATTTACATGGTTCGGTGATTTCACACCTACATCCACGGAGAAAGCTCGTCTTCTTCTTAGATTTTCCCACACTAGGGTTACAACCAAAAGAGATAATATATAGTTTTAGACAAATACTAAATTACCCCTCAACCCTAATACCAATGCATTGGGCCTACAAAACGAGCCAAAACCCAAAACCCATAAACCTAACAAATCTCCACCTTGGCGAGATTTGCAGGCCACAACATAAGCAGCATCTGATAAAATGCAAATAGTGATAGTAGGCATTCTTTGAAACAAAAAAAAAAAACAAAAAAAAAAAAGAAACACATTCAAGACCAAGAATAAATCACAAGGCAATAGATCTTTAAGCAAAGTTACTCTATGATGAATTCTAAAGATCCACAGTATCCATGTGTCTAACAAACTTTGCCAATGATCATAACTAATAATTAATATAAAGCTTGACTAGATAAATCTCTATGGAAATATTGTATATATATAGTATCTACATTGTCTTCCATGGGATGTACAAAAAGTTGAACTATATATAAACAAAAAAAACAAAAGAATGTGATTTATATGGAGTATTCATGAACGTGATGGCCCACTACATCAGCTACTTATATAAGTGAATCATATCCATCTCATAGAAAATAAAAGAACACAAGTTCATAATTGAATATTTTATTTCTCAGAATGAAATACCACAGATGCTATAATCTTTTGAGCTACATTAGAAAAAAAATCAAAAAGAAAAGAAAAAGAGAAATTTCTCCTCTTCCACTACCTGCACACACCCACCTGCTGCACCACCGTGCACACACCCACCTGCACACCCACTGCCTCCTCTTCTTTCACCACCTGCACACCCACAGCCCACCTACTGCACCCCCCTGCACAGTCCACCCGCTGCACCACCTTGCACACACCGACCTGTAGCAAACTCCACCATTAACAAGTTGTAACTTGTAGAAAATGATTGTAACTTCAGTTCAAATCCAGCATATGAATAAATTGTAACATCTAATTCCACTCCACAACTTTCAACCTTTGTTCATTTAATCAATACACACATTCCAAAACATGTACATGCATTTTCAAAACCATTACACATCCAACTTCATGTAAAATGAGATGCCATTACCATTACCATTTCAAAACCATGTAAAATGGCAACTTCATGTTACATTTGAAATAGGCTTTTGGGGATTTTTGAGGTTTTCAATTTATCAATGAGCTTTTCTATTGTGGGGTTATCCATGATAATCATGGATATGTATAATATCCTCGGACCTTGAGTGTATTCAACTGTTCCCATGGTTTAGTGATCAAGATTGCAGAGTTAACTGCCTCTGCCAGTTATAGACCTGACTATGATAGTTTTGCAATCAAGTAATGTTGGCCTCTCATTCAGTGGCCTGCAAATGGAAGCAATAAATACATAAATGATTAAAATTCAATGGAAAAGGGTCAAAGTATTGGATAAGATTTATTAATTTGGGCTTTTTAAATAGAATGGTCTATGCTTGGTGCTGCCCACCAAATCAATGGCATGAAATTCTGGAATAGGGAAGCTACAAGTAGAACTCCTGGCTCAAGGATAGTTTCAGATCATCTGGTCCAGGATGATAATCTCTTTCCAAGCGAGCAATTGTTTTCATTCCTTTTATTTTCAAGTAACCTACCACATTTAAGTTTGGAAATCTCACATGTAGTCTATTAATCTGAGTTTTCTGGTTGACCAATGAGTTTCCAGTTTTTAATTTTTTCGGGCACTCTTACCTCCTTTTTAATTGAGTGTCCAACTCATGCTTCTATTATTTCTTTTCCACCTAGTACTTGGATCGTCTTTGTTTCATCGTGTTACACCCCTGAATTGTATGGTGCAACTTTATTTCAATAGGTTGCTTTAAGATTTTGCTCCAGTTAATGGAAAGGGAATTTAGTTGCCATTCTTCTATGATGCTTATATCCAGAATTTATATAATGTTTAGCAGAACTTCTACCCCTATAATGAAACTCTGGATGGTGGTCCTTCTTGATGAACCTCTCTTCCGTACTACTATTTGTTTCTCCTCTCGAACATTTATGTGCGTGCTTTTTTTTATTCCCATCAGGTCATTGATATCATGACCTGCTAGATAATGATCACTTCATTATCACTTTGATCGTGGAAAGTGATTCTCTCAATGCTTATCTCTTGGGTGTCCAATGCAACTAAAGGCGTATGGAAGTTCTATTTTTATCTTAACAAAATCAAGTTCCTATCTGCAGAGTTATATGTGGAGTTTAGGCATATTCTCCTCTCAGAGAATGAGGAAGCTGATGTGTTGGCCAAGAGTGGGGCTTCCCAGTAGTTTCCCTTTGTGCATGATTTCCTTGTAATCTGATGCTTTCTTTGTTTGATTGGAGGCTATTAGCTCATTTACCCTCCAATCTAGTTCTTTTGTTTTTCGCTTGTGGATTTGTGTTCTTCTCCTTTTTCAATATAATTTCTGTTACCGTTCAAACAAAAAAAAACGTTGCATGGACAGTTTGTGCAGCATAACGCGCGGACATAAGTATGAATACTAGGTTTTTTATTTATATTTTGGAAAATTCACTATTTAACAATTGAGAACCATGTTTCTATTGTCACTGATATATATATATATGTGTGTGTGTGGGGAGATTTCCAGAGCTACAGGATTAAGCTAATCACAGCCATCAGATGAGGCTAAGCATTCTCACGTGCCATCCGCGTGCCATCTACGTGGCACCGATCTCATCCCGGCTACCAGGGCAGAGGCCTTGGCCGACATCAAGCATCTCCAGGCCACAAGCGCCGAACTGGACCACCTCGGGTATCATCTCGGCAAAGAGTCCACCTCGGCAGGGCCACCCCGGATGCCATCTCCGCAGAGAGCCCTACCTCGGCTAAAGCCACCTCGGCTGAAGAAGCCAGGACAGTAGCCGAAGCAAGAAAGAACCTTCACTTGCGCCCCTCATTCTCCACGTCATCAGGCACGTGGAGAGATGGGCCCCTCATTCCCCACGTCATCAGGCACGTGGAGAGATAGGGTCACGAGCTGGTGGGACAGACACGACATCCAGCCGCCCACTATCTTCACCAGATCGCTGACATGGCGGCATCCAGCGGCTGAGGCCACATCAGGGCAAGGCCCGAGGGCAGATCCGCTGGTACTCCAACCGCCAAAGGCGCCCAACACAATCTGGCCCAACAAGACATGCATTTAATGCAATGTGGGCTGACCCGACTAGCATTAAATGCTGAGTGGGCCGGATTAGACTGCATTTATTACTTTGTGGGCTGATCATGACTTCCCAGTCAAATCATGGGACCCACACCCAGATATCCTCTGAAAGATACGATCCAAACCTCTATAAATAGAACTCCATGCACCATGCAAGGTACGCATAATTCCATTCACAGAGCCCTTACTCTGTCTCTCTTCTCCCTCTCCTTCCATTGTTCCAGTTCCCATACTGACTTTGGCATCGGAGAGCCTTGCGCCGCCCAGGCCAGGGTCCTCTGACCGTTGTGTTCTTCCCTTTCAGGCTTCCGGACGGCATCCAGACATTCCAGACACCATCATCCTCTCGGATAAGTCCTATAAGGCACCCTCTTATTGTGGGTCATAATTTTCTGCACCTACAATATGCTTCTGTGCTATAGAGCTTACTACAACTTTCTCTTGTCAATGTGGCATCTCATTGTTTAACAAATAAGAACACAAACAGTAGCAGATGTGAGTTTTGAAAATGCATGTACATGTTTTGGTAATGGCATCTCATGTAAAATGAGATGCCAAATGAGATGCCAAAACCATTACCATTTCTATATCTCTATACAGTGCATTCTCAGCTCAGTAACTCTTTAACATGGGTTTTCAAATTTTTCTGAAAAAGTCTACACCAAAACATCAGAAAGTGCGCCAGACGCTAAACCGCTGGTTCGACGAAGGGAAATGAAGATTTACCACGAAGTTGGACTGTAACATCGACAGGATCAGCTTCTGATCGCTGTACTTGTCCAGCCGCTCCATGTCCCGGGGAAGGGCGCAGGCTCGCCCTAAGGCCTCGAGGACCGGGAGATCGATCTTGTGAAGAATGCAATCCTCCATCGTCATCGGCCTCCCCGGCCCAAGCATGAAGCTCGGCTCCCATAACGGCAGCCCCTGCGGCAACGAGGCAGCAGCCGAACGAGGGCCCGCGTCAGTCCTCGGCATCTTCAGCGGCCGAGGTTCCTCCTGCTCCACCTCAGCCGGGGGCAGGCGTACCCCTGGAACAACAGGGCTAGGGGGCGGGGGGAACCTCCGCCACCTCTGCAGGAGAAACCACCCAAGCCCTCGGAGACGGATGCCTCGGAGAATTTACCGGCTCCTGGGGGGCTCGGGCGTCCTCCGCTCCAAGCGCCAAAGCCTCGAGGTCCTCGAAGGACAAACGCCTGTTGTGCCTCATCTCGAAGCCTGGCGAGGGAGATCGGGCAGGGTTGACTCGATTCCCTTCCTGAGATCCGAAGTCTCGGTCCCGATGTGGAAGCTAGGGTTCCAGACGCTGCCCTAACGTCAGACGACGCCCGCGAAGGCTCTGCGACCTCCGGGACGGCCTGCTCCTGACCGACCTCGGATCCGACGCCCTCACTCTGGATCGGCTCTACGGTGCCCCTCAAATACCCGCGGTACTTCGGCCGATACCCTAGCAGCGACCAAGCCGCCCTGCCGTCGTGACCGCTGTATCGCTTCACCAGACGGAGCCAGGCATCGTTCCTCTTCCAAATGTATCTGGCGGCCCGTTTTCTCTCCTTCAAAGCTTGCAACAATCAGAAGCATAAGCGCGGCAGAACAAAAAGAAACTCATGAAAAAAGAAAAGAAACGAAGGATGTTTACTTGGAATGGTACCGAAGTGGCGAGGGACCTGGTAGCCTCTATCGGTGTCGGCCTCCCCAAACTCCCAGTCCCCGAGACGTACAGAAGATCGTCCCCGGCATACTTGCTCGAATCCTCCAAGTATCGGACGAAGCCGTCCCGGCCTGGCTTAGCCCAGAGATAATAAGAATCCCCGGACTTGCATATGTCGTAGACATCCTCAAGGTCGAAGACGCCGAAGTCGGTGCCCAGGACCTCATTCAACTTGACCGTGCCCATCACGATCTTGAAGGCATTCGGCAGCAGTTGGCAGGGGCAGAGACGCCATTGACTAAGGCACCTCCTAGAAGCGGGTGAAGGGGGAATCGGACCCCGCCTTCTATCACAGCCACTAGCGGAAAGGGCATCAGCCTCCCGAAAAATCGCGAGGGTTTGTAGCCATGGGGTTCCGCACCCCTGACTTGGACATCAGCAGGGATCCTAAAGGCAGACCTGAAACCCTCAATCGCTGCCTCACCCTCTAACCAGTGCTATAAATCCCCATTCCTATCCCAGTCTACAAACAGAGAAACCCGCAGAAGAAGAAGCAGGACAGAAGGAACTTACGGAAGCAGAACGAAGATGCTGGGCAGCAAAGAGACTCGACTTCAGCAGCGCACCACTTCTCAGATGAAGCTCCCTCACAGTAGCTTGCCCACCTCTGACGCTCGCCTCTGATTCAGAATCGCGAACGAAGGGTAAAGCGGACCTCGACTGCCCTATATATAGCAGAGAGTCCCCCTTTCCAGAAGCCCTAATTGGGCGTGCCAAGGGGCGCCCCCTGGGATTTCGCGCGAATCATTTCAAAAATTGATTACGCCCCTGACGAAACGGCGCGCAAATCATTTAAAAAAATTGATTGCGCCCCTGATGAGACGGCGCGTACGACCTCGAGGAGACAGACAACCAGCCAGGAGATGACGCGTGGAGCCGTCGAACTGTCTTCAGCATTGAATAGGGGACGCCATTTATTACCTCGAGCATCCAAAGCAACAGCGAGTCAGGGCCGAAAGAGGCCTTCTCCTCCAGATAGACCCGGCACATAGCTCCCGACCTCACGGCACTGACGTTCTACGCGAGCTCAGAAGCTAGGGGGCAATTGTGTGGGGAGATTTCCAGAGCTACAGGATTAAGCTAATCACAGCCATCAGATGAGGCTAAGCATTCTCACGTGCCATCCGCGTGCCATCTACGTGGCACCGATCTCATCCCGGCTACCAGGGCAGAGGCCTTGGCCGACATCAAGCATCTCCAGGCCACAAGCGCCGAACTGGACCACCTCGGGTATCATCTCGGCAAAGAGTCCACCTCGGCAGGGCCACCCCGGATGCCATCTCCGCAGAGAGCCCTACCTCGGCTAAAGCCACCTCGGCTGAAGAAGCCAGGACAGTAGCCGAAGCAAGAAAGAACCTTCACTTGCGCCCCTCATTCTCCACGTCATCAGGCACGTGGAGAGATGGGCCCCTCATTCCCCACGTCATCAGGCACGTGGAGAGATAGGGTCACGAGCTGGTGGGACAGACACGACATCCAGCCGCCCACTATCTTCACCAGATCGCTGACATGGCGGCATCCAGCGGCTGAGGCCACATCAGGGCAAGGCCCGGAGGGCAGATCCGCTGGTACTCCAACCGCCAAAGGCGCCCAACACAATCTGGCCCAACAAGACATGCATTTAATGCAATGTGGGCTGACCCGACTAGCATTAAATGCTGAGTGGGCCGGATTAGACTGCATTTATTACTTTGTGGGCTGATCATGACTTCCCAGTCAAATCATGGGACCACACCCAGATATCCTCTGAAAGATACGATCCAAACCTCTATAAATAGAACTCCATGCACCATGCAAGGTACGCATAATTCCATTCACAGAGCCCTTACTCTGTCTCTCTTCTCCCTCTCCTTCCATTGTTCCAGTTCCCATACTGACTTTGGCATCGGAGAGCCTTGCGCCGCCCAGGCCAGGGTCCTCTGACCGTGTGTTCTTCCCTTTCAGGCTTCCGGACGGCATCCAGACATTCCAGACACCATCATCCTCTCGGATAAGTCCTATAAGGCACCCTCTTATTGTGGGTCATAATTTTCTGCACCTACAATATGCTTCTGTGCTATAGAGCTTACTACAACTTTCTCTTGTCAATGTGGCATCTCATTGTTTAACAAATAAGAACACAAACAGTAGCAGATGTGAGTTTTGAAAATGCATGTACATGTTTTGGTAATGGCATCTCATGTAAAATGAGATGCCAAATGAGATGCCAAAACCATTACCATTTCTATATCTCTATACAGTGCATTCTCAGCTCAGTAACTCTTTAACATGGGTTTTCAAATTTTTCTGAAAAAGTCTACACCAAACATCAGAAAGTGCGCCAGACGCTAAACCGCTGGTTCGACGAAGGGAAATGAAGATTTACCACGAAGTTGGACTGTAACATCGACAGGATCAGCTTCTGATCGCTGTACTTGTCCAGCCGCTCCATGTCCCGGGGAAGGGCGCAGGCTCGCCCTAAGGCCTCGAGGACCGGGAGATCGATCTTGTGAAGAATGCAATCCTCCATCGTCATCGGCCTCCCCGGCCCAAGCATGAAGCTCGGCTCCCATAACGGCAGCCCCCTGCGGCAACGAGGCAGCAGCCGAACGAGGGCCCGCGTCAGTCCTCGGCATCTTCAGCGGCCGAGGTTCCTCCTGCTCCACCTCAGCCGGGGGCAGGCGTACCCCTGGAACAACAGGGCTAGGGGGCGGGGGAACCTCCGCCACCTCTGCAGGAGAAACCACCCAAGCCCTCGGAGACGGATGCCTCGGAGAATTTACCGGCTCCTGGGGGCTCGGGCGTCCTCCGCTCCAAGCGCCAAAGCCTCGAGGTCCTCGAAGGACAACGCCTGTTGTGCCTCATCTCGGAGCCTGGCGAGGGAGATCGGGCAGGTTGACTCGATTCCCTTCCTGAGATCCGAAGTCTCGGTCCCGATGTGGAAGCTAGGGTTACAGACGCTGCCCTAACGTCAGACGACGCCCGCGAAGGCTCTGCGACCTCCGGAACGGCCTGCTCCTGACCGACCTCGGATCCGGCGCCTTCACTCTGGATCGGCTCTACGGTGCCCCTCAAATACCCGCGGTACTTCGGCCGATACCCTAGCAGCGACCAAGCCGCCCTGCCGTCGTGACCGCTGTATCGCTTCACCAGACGGAGCCAGGCATCGTTCCTCTTCCAAATGTATCTGGCGGCCCGTTTTCTCTCCTTCAAAGCTGCAACAATCAGAAGCATAAGCGCGGCCAGAACAAAAAGAAACTCATGAAAAAAGAAAAGAAACGAAGGATGTTTACTTGGAATGGTACCGAAGTGGCGAGGGACCTGGTAGCCTCTATCGGTGTCGGCCTCCCCAAACTCCCAGTCCCCCGAGACGTACAGAAGATCGTCCCCGGCATACTTGCTCGAATCCTCCAAGTATCGGACGAAGCCGTCCCGGCCTGGCTTAGCCCGGAGATAATAAGAATCCCCGGACTGCATATGTCGTAGACATCCTCAAGGTCGAAGACGCCGAAGTCGGTGCCCAGGACCTCATTCAACTTGACCGTGCCCATCACGATCTTGAAGGCATTCGGCAGCAGTTGGCAGGGGCAGAGACGCCATTGACTAAGGCACCTCCTGAGAAGCGGGTGAAGGGGGAATCGGACCCCGCCTTCTATCACAGCCACTAGCGGAAAGGGCATCCAGCCTCCCGAAAAATCGCGAGGGTTGTAGCCATGGGGTTCCGCACCCCTGACTTGGACATCAGCAGGGATCCTAAAGGCAGACCTGAAACCCTCAATCGCTGCCTCACCCTCTAACCAGTGGCTATAAATCCCCATTCCTATCCCAGTCTACAAACAGAGAAACCCGCAGAAGAAGAAGAGCAGGACAGAAGGAACTTACGGAAGCAGAACGAAGATGCTGGGCAGCAAAGAGACTCGACTTCAGCAGCGCACCACTTCTCAGATGAAGCTCCCTCACAGTAGCTTGCCCACCTCTGACGCTCGCCTCTGATTCAGAATCGCGAACGAAGGGTAAAGCGGACCTCGACTGCCCTATATATAGCAGAGAGTCCCCCTTTCCAGAAGCCCTAATTGGGCGTGCCAAGGGGCGCCCCCTGGGATTTCGCGCGAATCATTTCAAAATTGATTACGCCCCTGACGAAACGGCGCGCAAATCATTTAAAAAATTGATTGCGCCCCTGATGAGACGGCGCGTACGACCTCGAGGAGACAGACAACCAGCCAGGAGATGACGCGTGGAGCCGTCGAACTGTCTTCAGCATTGAATAGGGGACGCCATTTATTACCTCGAGCATCCAAAGCAACAGGAGTCAGGGCCGAAAGAGGCTTTCTCCTCCAGATAGACCCGGCACATAGCTCCCGACCTCACGGCACTGACGTTCTACGCGAGCTCAGAAGCTAGGGGGGCAATTGTGTGGGGAGATTTCCAGAGCTACAGGATTAAGCTAATCACAGCCATCAGATGAGGCTAAGCATTCTCACGTGCCATCCGCGTGCCATCTACGTGGCACGATCTCATCCCGGCTACCAGGGCAGAGGCCTTGGCCGACATCAAGCATCTCCAGGCCACAAGCGCCGAACTGGACCACCTCAGGTATCATCTCGGCAAAGAGTCCACCTCGGCAGGGCCACCCCGGATGCCATCTCCGCAGAGAGCCCTACCTCGGCTAAAGCCACCTCGGCTGAAGAAGCCAGGACATTAGCCGAAGCAAGAAAGAACCTTCACTTGCGCCCTCATTTCTCCATCATCAGGCACGTGGAGAGATGGGCCCCTCATTCCCCACGTCATCAGGCACGTGGAGAGATAGGGTCACGAGCTGGTGGGACAGACACGACATCCAGCCGCCCCACTATCTTCACCAGATCGCTGACATGGCGGCATCCAGCGGCTGAGGCCACATCAGGGCAAGGCCGAGGGCAGATCCGCTGGTACTCCAACCGCCAAAGGCGCCCAACACAATCTGGCCCAAAAGACATGCATTTAATGCAATGTGGGCTGACCCGACTAGCATTAAATGCTGAGTGGGCCGGATTAGACTGCATTTATTACTTTGTGGGCTGATCATGACTTCCCAGTCAAATCATGGGACCCACACCCAGATCCTCTGAAAGATACGATCCAAACCTCTATAAATAGAACTCCATGCACCATGTAAGGTACGCATAATTCCATTCACAGAGCCCTTACTCTGTCTCTCTTCTCCCTCTCCTTCCATTGTTCCAGTTCCCATACTGACTTTGGCATCGGAGAGCCTTGCGCCGCCCAGGCCAGGGTCCTCTGACCGTGTGTTCTTCCCTTTCAGGTTCCGGACGGCATCCAGACATTCCAGACACCATCATCCTCTCGGATAAGTCCTATAAGGCACCCTCTTATTGTGGGTCATAATTTTCTGCACCTACAATATGCTTCTGTGCTATAGAGCTTACTACAACTTTCTCTTGTCAATGTGGCATCTCATTGTTTAACAAATAAGAACACAAACAGTAGCAGATGTGAGTTTTGAAAATGCATGAGTACATTTTGGTAATGGCATCTCATGTAAAATGAGATGCCAAATGAGATGCCAAAACCATTACCATTTCTATATCTCTATACAGTGCATTCTCAGCTCAGTAACTCTTTAACATGGGTTTTCAAATTTTTCTGAAAAAGTCTACACCAAAACATCAGAAAGTGATTTTAGTGATGGCAAATGAAATATCAACCGGCAAAAGGCAGAGAGAAAAAGAGGATGTTGTGGGTGGGGACAACAACTAAGTGGGCTTTAGCAGAGGTTGTAGAGAAATAGTAAGCAGCCATTGCAAGATCTAAGTTGAAAGTGGGGTCCACTATGTGTACAGCTTAAGCACGACACTATCCTTTTTTTATTATAAGGGTAATAGATATCACTATGGACCAAGATTATTCCTACAACAATCAGACCTATGCATACACTATCCTACATCAAATATGATTATGCAGACACATATCGAACATGAGTAATAGGTACAAAGACACATTGAGGTGATTTGCATGCTTGATGACATCTGTCCATAAACATAAAGCCATAAAAAAGAGCAACCTCAACTCCAACCTAGACTTTGGAGCAAAGCATCACAACTTTTGGTCGTAAGAGTCTGAACTAAGCATCACAAAATCTTAGTTAAGATCCTCAAACTTTCAAAAATGGGGAAAAGAGATGCTATGCTTCCTAAAATCTAGTGGCTTCATTTAAAACACTGTGGTGATAACGGCGCCTAAAATTGAAATAGAAAAATCCATGTCCATAAATTATGGCAATTTGAAGCAAAATAGAAAATCTTTTGTCTTACAAATGTTAGGAATTGTTGCAAATAGAAAACAAAGTAATAACACTTGTTTTACTTATCTTAAGAAGAAAATGAATAAATGAACAAGGGAAGGTAAATAGAATACCTATCCTTTTGCAATAGCTCTGAGTTTCTTTAGGGTAATGGTAGCTTTGTGCAATCATGCAGCTCCCCACAATAGCTCATCCTTCAATAGAAAACAAGAACATGGGACAAAAGAGAGTGAAAGCAAAGGACTCCACAAACAAAAAATCCATAATTTCATTTTTCTAAGATGGAAGCATATTTTTATGCAGTCTTGCCATAAGTGATAGAAACACATTCACACAAGTCCCTTTTCCAAACACTTAAAGAAAAGAAAAATCATACATATCCCCAAAACCCTATTTCAAATTCCATAAAAATTTGATCTTCCCACCTCAAATCTTCCACTCCAAGCAAATCATACAAACCCATAAAACCAATATCCCTAAAATCTAGTACCTTAATTTACATTTGAGAAGCTACATTCCACCCCCACCTTGACTATAATGCCAGTTATTGGAAATTATTGGAACATTTTTATTGATCAAGATCATCAAAATCCTACAGTGCTCCTCTTCCCACTATTTTATGCCAAAACCCTATTCATGAAAGTTCTAAAAAAAAAGAAGCAAAATATGTACTGAGGCTCATATTCGCCTTTTATCAAACATGTGGTGGGCGCCTTTTCTTTGCCATGGCTGCATCTGTGCATCAGCTGGCCCAGTAGCCCAACATTAAAAACCCCCTTTTCGTTGGCATCTCATCTCTACTAGGGCATGAACGATTGAAAAAAACATATAAGCAAAAGGGAAGAAGAGGAGTAGTAACACCTGGCACCAGCAGCACTAGCAGGAAGCACCCAGTCGAAGCAACATCCCGGTCGAGACCAAAGCAGCAGCCCCAGTCGAAGTCGAAGCAGTATGGTCTTTCTGCCTCAGCAAACCCAACAAAATTTCAGCCCAAGAACAGAAAATAACACCACCAAGAATTTAAGCTCACATGAATAATAGATTCAACAAGAATAATAGAGCCTGGGATAATAGATTCAACAAGAATAATCAATCACCTGCAATTAGCTTCGTCTTTGTTGTCAAGAGGGGAAGGATTCACACCGAGCTACAAAGAGCCTGGTCCTTTGTTTCTTCAATGAACTCAAGGATTCTCAGGTCTCTTCCACGGTGAGGTGGTGGAGCGACAGCGACAATCAACCAAAGAACGAGACTAGTGTGGATTCCGAATCCTCCTTGCAGGTTTCTTCCTCGGTGACGTACAGCAGCGTCTGTGCGTCTTCTGCGAGGCTTGATCGGCGATCACGTTGCAAAAAGAAGAGAAAACGAAGCAGAGAGAGAGTGGGAAAGCGCATCAGAAAGGGGTAAAGATCAAGAGAGAGAGAGAGAGAGAGAGATGAGAGAGAGAGAGAGGAGAGAGAGCGAGAGAGAGAGAGAGAGGAGAGAGAGGAGAGAGAGAGAGAGAGAGATGCCAGCAGCGAAGAAGAAGCCACGAATGTGAGGGAGATGTAGGTCTGCCGCTGGGAGCCTGGGACGAGTTTTGGAGATGAAGGTAGTTTGGCAGACTCCTGAGAGAGAGAGATCTAGCTGAGAGAGAGACCGGTATGCGAGGTTCAGATCGACGCGACGGAGAGAGATCGAGTTGAGAGAGAGATTAGTCGTGAGAGAGAGAGAGATCGTCCGGAGAGACTGAGCGATGGGCGACGATGGAGATGAGAGGAGATAAGAAAGAAATGAGGGGGAAAGGGCGGGCAGAGCGCGGGAAGGGAAAAATAGAGTGGGAAGAAAAATCAAGAAAACAAGTAGAAAAGTGGTTTCATAATTAATATCGGTTTTGGAATTTATATAATATCGGTTTAATAATAACCAATATAAAATGTAGCGATTATTATATCACATATATGCTAACCGATATATATATAGAGATTATTATATCGGTTACTGTGTAACCGATATAAAAAAAAGTTGACCGATATAAAAAAAAATTAACTGATATAAAAAACCTTGACTGAAGATATTATATCGGTTATATTAAAACCGATATAAGGTATTTTTTGCAACCGATATAAAATATCCTTTTTTGGTAGTAGTGTAACGCTTTTGGGGCTCATCTTGGGTACATCCAAATGGGCCAAAACACACGACCTCCCTAAATTGCACATGTCCACCAACTTTTGGTCAGATCCAAATTTACTAGACCGTTGGATCGACTATGTACCAATCCGAATGGACCATTGACCATTAAACTATTGGTGCCCAGATGGAGATGATAAAAACCACAGTTGTGGCTGATTTTTTGCAGGAAGGGGGGGGATCCTAAGGAGTCATTGAAATCCCCCCACCCCCATCCCCATTTGGTTCCCAGGTGGGCCCCACCACACAATTGAACTTACTTCAGCTTACCTTATCCTAAAGCTGAAGTTTAGGATAAGGTAAGCTGAAGTAAGTTCAATAGTGTGGTGGGGCCCACCTGGGGAACCACATGGGGATGGGGATGAGGGGTTTTAGGACTCCTTGAGACCCTTTTCTTTACAAAAAATCAGCTCGAACCGTGGTTTCTATCATCTCCATCTGAGCTCCAAAAGTTAATGATCAACGGTCCATATAGATTGGTACACAGTCGAATCCAATGGTCCAATAAATTTGAATCTAACCGAAAGTTGGTGGGCATGTGCAATTCAAGATAGGGTCGTGTGTTTAGTCTATTTGGATGAGCTAAGAGTGGGCCCTACAAATATGAGGTTACGGAATCTTATCCTAATGCTTCAAAGTTTTTTTCTCATATTTGTTGTTTGTTTGCTAGTTGATGAGATGTACGGTGGGTGATGATTCCTGGCTCTGGACGGGTCCAGGAAATTAAGAAGTAACTTGCTTGTTCAGGTTCTCACGTGTTTTTTCCCGCCTAAACATGTTTTATATGAGTCTTAGAAACACGTGGCAGACTTGGCGATGGCTTGGCGGGGCTTTTGTCTCGATTCTCAAGGGTTGCTTGCGGTCACATGGGTTCGTCACATGGGGTTCCACATTATGTGTGCGTGTTTTCTATTCGCATCAACAGAGTATTTTATTATAAAACGGAGAGTGAGAGAGAGCAATACAGCGCCGATACGTCCAAAGGATCCTTTTACTTTAAAAAATGCAATGGATTGAAATTTGGAAGGCTACTGTCCTATACGGCTATACTACATAAGTTTAGAATGTCCAAAGGACGGGCATTTATCCCATCTAGCCTAGAGATACTTAAACAAAACCATTAATATTGTGATTTGATTCTCATTGTAACTAGCAAAAAAAAACCCGTACTAAGCCCGGGTATAAAGATATTACTAAGTTCTTACATCAAATTGAGATCCCCTTTGATAAGTTAGGAAAATAAATTAAGATCATTTAAACTTTGTGACAAACTTAACTAACAATTTTAATAAAGAGAATTCATTAGGTAAAAGGAAAAAAATAATATGAAACTTGATAAGAACAAATTGAACCCATACTGCCCGGGCCGTATTTTGGAGCAGCATGGGTTCAATGTGTTCTTATATTTATATATTTATGATTAGTTACATAAAGAAATTTATTTCACTTATGTAAGGCCCCACCCCTTGTAGACTCTCACTTATATTTGAATTGTTCTAATTATATTATATATTATATCTACTTATACTAATTAATAGGGGTTTAGTGAGGGTAGTTAGATTAATATACCCCCTAATTATAGGGTATTAAATGTTAAGGGAAGTACTGACACGTGTCAAAATTTCAGATTTTTCTAAATAAGACACTTGGCAGTAGGGTTGTAACGGGTCGGTTCCAGTCCAGGTCCAGGGTGGAACCAGAACCGGAACTGTTTTCTAAGAAGTGGAACCGGAACCGGAACCGGAACCGATAAGAATAATGAGAACCAGAACCAGAACGGAACCGTTTGTGAGGCGGGTTCCGGTTTCCGGTTCGGGTCTAGACTAATACCTGTATTTTTCTTTAAAAAAAATTATGCTTTTTTCACATTTCAATTGGATCACGTACCTACAAACACTAATGTGACATTTTGTCTATCAATAACAGACACTTTTAACCAAAAACTCAGAAATCACATCCAAACCGAGGCAATGAGATATAGAAAAGTAGAAAACCATAATGTAGAAAAGTAGAAAAGTAAAAAGAGTTCTGTTGTCACATAATAAAGTTACCTTATGTTAGTATATTTTGGATCGGGTCTCGGGTCCACGGGTCCGAGCAACTGTGGATCCGGAACCAGAACCGTTTAGGTATCGGTTCCAAAAAAAGGATCCGGAACCGGAACCATTTTCTTATCGGGACCAAAATAAGGACCCAGACCCGGATCCTAACGGGTCGGAACCTTCGGGTAATCGGAGAATCGGGTATCATTTACAACCCTACTTGGCAGGACTGATTTTTGTTTTATAATATAGAAGTGATGAGAGAGCGCATTCATCCGCTTGGATTTGTTTCCTTTCCCTTGTACAACTCAAAAAAACTCCATTTATTTTTCTCACATTTATCCAAGCGCACCAACCAATAACTTGCACATGCCAATAATGGTTTAGTTTAAATATTGTATTTCCAATGAGATGGGATTGTTTTGAGATAATGAATTTTAAAGCACTATATTCAATGAGATATCCCCATTTTTTAGTGGTGGCGTTTTTATCTGTCCAATTGCAGCGACCTGCACATTATTATAGTGCAGCGTATCTGTTATCAAATGATATTGTCCCGCGTCAACATTAATTTAATAGGGAATCAATTTCATCTTTTCCCAAACTCCTTTGCTGACTTCGTGTTTAAAACACTTTCATTTATCCCTAAAATACCCTTACTTTGTTTCTTGGATTTCACGAATTGGGTAGTGGCATTTTCATCTGACCATTTGCTTACATTATTTCTTAGGACCACACAAAAACAGCTAAATCATCGAATAAATATATTTTTATTATTTAATAGCTTACATTTCTTTTATTGTCTCTCTCAACATGATATAAAAAATCCTATCTAGAGACGGTGTTCATAGGATCCTATGCCTACCCTAATTAAGTCCGTCAAGTGAAACTTAGATTAAGATATAAACCACATGAAGTCACAATTTCCTTTACTACTTTCAGGCCCCCAACAGAGTGGGACCCACCGTCAAGTTGACATACGTAAATTTTTTTTTAGTTATTTATCTAATAATGAGTCTAATTGTAAAAACTAATAACATGGAGTGATTTAAGGTATCATCCACCTAAGGGGAGGCCATCATTACGCAATCTCATTTTCAAAAATATTTTCTTATTAATAAAGTGATTCAAAACAAAGGTACTGGTTAATACACCTGCTATATATGCATGATCAAGTTGTTTCTTAATTTTCTTCATATAGATTTAGAGCTTGATTGAAATGAAATACAAAGGTTTTAGCCATGAACTCTATGAAAATCCTTTAGAACTATATCCTTGCCACTTTATATTCTAGGTTGCAATAATGTTTGTGTGCTGTATATTTCAAAAATAAATTAAAAAGTATGACTTTTATTTTTTCCTATATGTTTGATTTTTATTCTAAACCTTTTAGCGCAAAAGAAACAAATGGCTTAAATAAAAATAAAATATGATGCATGTTTTAACAATTAAATAAATGATTTAATAAAAAAAAAATATGTTACACATTACAGAAATAATTAAGAGATACATTTACTAAAAAAATACATTTAAATAGGGTAACCACTATTGAAACCCCCAGAATTTTATAATATCAAGCATGGACCTCCCGCCCAAATCTATAATTTTTCTTCCCATTTTACCTTGTTCTCAGTTGATGCCAACGAAACTCTACCAGGGACGAAAACAAAAATAGAACGAACGAAGAAAAGAAGAAACAGAAGGAGAGGAAACTGCTTGTCGCTGTCCTGTCTCCATCTCACTTCCATCTCCGGTCACAGAAGATTCCCGACTACTCCACGTCTCTCTTTCTCTCTCTCCTCCTCGTCCACCTCTTTTCCTCTGCATCAAAACTCAAGCCCTAGAGGAAGCCTCGAATCTTTGGACCTAGTTGTCAAGGTAACAAATCTCCAAACGTTCAACTCTTTCCTTCTCTTGTAAAACTAGAGAGCCCTTTCTTCTCCAAAAAAAAAAAAATTTGTTTCTCCAATCTTCTATATCCAAGGCATTTTTTCTTACAGCGATTTTTTTTTTTTTTGTAGTTGGTTGATTGTATTTATTTTTTGTTTTTGGAGTGTTACGATTGTGCTTAAGATTTTATGGACAGGGCATTGCAGCAAGATTATGATACTAAAATATCAGCTTCATATCCTTAAGAAAGGGTCTCTTTCAATGTCTTATTTTATCTAAAAGAAAGTCCATTGCAACAATCTTAGTGTTGTGGCTAGCCCGTTTCTGATTCAAATCTAGCACCGATCCTCCTCATTGGACTTCTCTGAATATGAGGCTTTTATCACATTAACGAACCAATTTCACTTGATGACTTAACTGAGTTTCTCCTCTCTCAAGAAGCTCGTTTAGAAGAGACTTCTTCTTCTGATGATGTTTTCACAGCAAATCTGTCAACTCATTCAACTGGTAAAACTAGAGGCAATGGAAATACTTCCCAACACTAATTGTAGAATTCCTTTTTGGGCCTTGCATTATTGTGATGTACATGTTTCTCTTCATAGGGAAAAAATAATATGCTTATTTCACTGAATAATAAGGAATAAGCAATAGTGCAAAACTAAGGAACAAGAAGTTTTAGATCAGGGGAAATAACGAAACAATAGACCAAGAGAATCTGAGAAGTAAAATCCCCTGTAAAGTCAACAAATATATTCCAGTTGCCCCTTCTTTATAACTAGTGTTCACCATTGAGATAGAATTGCAAGTTGTTGAGAATGGTTCTATCCTTAAGAAAGAAAAAGGACAAAAGAATTAACACAAGTTAAAAAAAAAAGAAAAAGTAACTGAGCCCTGAATTTATTTGTGCGACAAAGTAACTCTCACTGATATCCCTACTTAGGCTTGTTGGTGTTAGAAATCATGTGGCCCATCATGCCATCAGGCCCTGCATCAGATTAAGCATTGTTTACTGTTGAAGAGTTACTCTGACTCTTCCAATCATAGATTGTGATATTCTACAGTTCTGATTGGCCTTCTTCCCCCTTGGATGTGCACCTTCACCTATGATTTTTCTATGGTTCTCATGGTTGCAACACCCATTAAATGTGTTTAATCAGTTGATGTAATTTTGTTTGTTTTATTTGTTGCAAGTTTTACTTCGGTTGCAACACCCATTAGTTTGTTAACTCTCAGCATTGAAGGTCATATGTTATTGTGTTGTTCATAGTAGGAGAAATGATCTATGCCCAATAAAGTTGAAAGGCACACTTTGATACCAAATTGATATAGGCCTCTAAAAGTTGAAAGGGCTCACTCTACCAAATTGATGCAGGGCTTAGCAAGTGGAAAGTAAGTTGATAGGGTTGTAAATCCAGGAAAAAAGAATAAAAGGCCTCCAATATAACTTATGGTAGGTTTGTTCTTTTACCTCACTGAAATCTGCCAAATGAAACAAATTGTTAGAGAACAACAGTTATTAACTTGACAAGAAGTGAAAAGCAATGATCACTTTTTTTTACCATTATGTGTAGATGGACAATGATTGATATTTGATATATAACTTAACTATGGCTGGCCGCGTGTTTGATTGATATTTTAAGGGTGGCTGAATGGGTTTTTGGGTCTAAACTCATGGCTGACTAGTTTTGGGGTAATTGGTGAAAGCTGAACCCCATAAATGGGATTTATGGTTTGGCCGAACCATTATTGGAGTTTCAGTGTTGGCCTATTTCAGGAAATCTTATGGGTTATGGATTGTTGATGTTAATTCAATGTATTTGATAATGGTAGTTTGATTAGTGAAGTATTGAATGTGTAAAAATTCCCTAATATTGGATGGTAATGTTTATGTATATTGACGAATGTCATTCGAAAGATGACAGATGGAGAATCTAGTTGGTTGATTGTTAACATATTGGAATTTTATATGGGTGAATAAACCATAGCATGCAGTCTCCGGTGGATGAATGTGGAATTAGGGCTCTTAGAAGAGCTGGTTTCTAGACTTGGGTTTGACATGATGGGCCGGACACTATTTAGGGTCTAGGGCTTAATTGAATTATGGTCATTGAGTTTTGTTGCCATTGTTGAATATTATATATTTATGTGGCTAGCTTGATTTCCATAATGTTGATTACTTTATGGAGTTCATTATGATTCGTGTTGATTGAGATATTACATGATCCCAATTATATGGTCCCAATTATATGGTTTTTGCTTTGTACTTGTTTTTGGCATATCATGTATAATGGTCCTGATAATACTTATTGTGAATATGAACCTCTCCAACTATAAGAGGTTAGTTATGCAACTGCCTTTACACCACCAAATACCAACAATGAATCAGTGCGGGGCATTTAAAAAATCCAGGTTGCGTGTTAAGGGGCTGACTCAACCAAATTGATGCAGGGCTTAGCAAGTGGAAAGTAAGTTGAAAGTGCTGTAAATCCAGGAAAAAAGAATAAAAAGCCTCCAATATAACTTAAGGTAGGTTTGTTCTTTTACCTCACTGAAATCTACCAAATGAAACAAAATGTTAGAGAACAGCAGTTATTACCTTGACAAGAAGTGAAAAACAATGATCACTTTTTTTTACCATTATGTGTAGATGGACAATGAAAATCTTTCTACTGAGGAGAATTTATTATATCTTCAAGATGTCCATGTTTCTGAAGCCATTTGGCAAGGACAGGTACATCCAATCATTTACTTTTATATTTAAATATAACGTTATATTTATTTTTTATCTCTTGAACCACTTCATGCGTACATGATTTTGTAATATTAATGTGATTTTGTTGCTAGGAACCACCGAGCTTGAGAATAATCCGAACTACACATGACAAAAATAGTTGGCATCTCACACGCCAACAAGAAAACTATGTGCGAATGTGTGGCTTGGAGCACTTGTCTAGCATTCAGCAGATGACAATAGATCATGCCGTGATAAAAGCATTGGTGGAAAGATGGAGGCCGGAAACAAATACCTTCCATCTTCCATGTGGGGAGGCCACTATTACCTTAGAAGATGTGGCATATATATACGGCCTCCCCATAGATGGACCGCCAGTGACGGGGAAAACACTACATAGTACTGACCAAACAGTAGAGATATGCATGGATCTTCTAGGCATGAAACCGGTGCCAAAACGAGATAGCATTGGCACACGGCTAAACTTCTCTTGGATGAAGAAGAACTTCAAAGGAAACAAGAAGAATAAAAAACAGCATGAAGTTGAAGAGAAGTGCAACACAAGAGCCTATTTATTCCGCTTGGTGGGAGGTCAAATAGTTGGCAACTCATGCGGTACTTCTGCCCCGGCTTGGTTGCTTGGTTTATTTAGAGAATTTAAGAGGTATGCATGGGGCCCTGCATTCCTTGCAAACCTATATAGGATGCTAGGTAAGGCAACGATGCTTTCGAGGTGGGATGAAGAAAAGAAAGATGGAGAGGGGAAAAAAGTAAAAAACCAGAAATCAACCGATCCATCTGATACCTTGACTGGCCCATTGCAATTGTTGCAGGTAACACCCATATTTGTTTACTTGGTTACATTGAATATGAACTCTTTTCTAAAGACTTTAAATTCATATAATGTATGTTTGGCAGATTTGGGCATATTCCAGAATGGAGTTTTTGCGGCCTAGCGATGACTACATAGATGTATTATTGTATTTTGACTTTCCGTTGTATAAGACATGGGAGAAAGGCATAAAAAAGCATAGGCCTCCAATGAACACCAAGGATCATCGGGAGCAAATTGACAATATGAACATAGAAGAAGTGAGTGTAATTTGATTTATTTTTAATATGAATCCTATATCTGATTTGTTATCAATAAATAAGTAATGGAAATCTCTTGTGTAGTTTATATGGATGCCGTATACAGATGTGATGAATAAACTAGCTGAGGTAGTCACCAAAGAATAAAGACATTTATTCACATCTAATACAACCCTAATCTTCTATTGGATCGCCGAATGTCACAACTCCGAACGGGTAATGAAGCAGTTCGGTTTGAGACAGTTGCTCCCCATATATCTCCGCATGCCATTTGAAAGAGTTGATAGAGTGAGGAAAGTTACTCATGATTACAGCAAATCGTTCAAAGAGGTCAATGCCATTTGGGATGCGAGGCATAAGATGATACTAATTAGTGCAGAACTTGATGATTCATTTGTCCACAATGAATTTTATATGAAATGGTATTTGGTGGTGACAAGATTGCGAATCTCAAGGCCTCAAAAGAAAGAAGATGATGAAGACCAAATGATACCTCCAACACCATCAAAGGTAAAAAAAGACGATGACTTCATCCATAAGAGACCTGTAAGTGACATGGTAACATAGCTGTAAAATTCAAGTCATTTCAACATCTTCAATATTTATGATTCATTTGAATTTGTTCATGCAGGTTCGTTTCTTCTTAGATGACCTTATCTCTACTTTGTCTGGCAACAAAAGAACATCAGAGGCAATGAATTCGGATGATATGCTACGTGTAGTGCGTGCCAAGGTGGAACATTTTAACGAAGCATTTGAAAATGATTTTGTGGAATTTGGGTATGGCAAAGTGAGTCCCAGTGAATCTCTTGGTAAAAGCAAAATGAGTGAGAGACAACATATAGTATTGAAGAAGAAGCTAGAGTTTGCCACTAAATCACCCAATCTAAATGAAAATACACCGCCTGAGTCCTCCAAAAGCATAAGTATCACAAGTCTCAGTCCCATGGCGTCTCCTCGAAGGTCTCCTAGATTGAAAACATCCCCCGTTGAAATTGTTCTTGATAGTCCTCCCCCAAAAATCCAACAAGAAATCATTCCCATGGAGTCTCCCACTAAAAAGGTCCCCTCAATGGTTATTCGTGTAAAAAATGCAACCAGGGCTAAAAAAATGCCTTCGAAATATGAGGGTTTTAGTACTTCCCTAGATTGGCCTAAGAATTCTGCATACAAACTAACGAAGGAGGAGACTGATCTGCTAGACAAATTCTGAGAGGACTACTACGAAAGGTATGCAATTCCTTTTTTAAGATATTGACATGATATTTTAGAGATATCAATATTGATACGAAAAGCTTTAGCTCCTCGGTTCCCATTGCTAGTCTACTATTTGGAGTAGTTTCATTTAGTCAAGGTCATATCTTTTTGTTGGTCATTGATAGAGGGGAGGCTATATATGATGGATAATATACTTCAAAGTGACATGGTACTGCCAAAGTCCAAGCACATCTATTGCATGTCTGATGTGCAAGATGGAGAATGGATCCGTGCATCAGTTGCTGATACTTTATAGTTTTGCAAGAAAAGTATGGGATGAAGATCGTATCTTGATCAAAATAAAGTGGCAGGTTCCTTGGATAGGTTGATCTCATCAGTGGAAGCAGGCCCCTACCAAGGAATTGGTAGAGAATCGATGTTGATATATTTGCTTAGTATTGTCTTTTGGTATTAGTGGAATGGGTCAACACATTTGAATTTGTTGATACATAAACTATGCTTCTCTTGGCGCAGTCAAAATAAGTAATTGAGAGAGAGAATCAATGATTGGTTTTCTATGTGTGTGTGTATATAGATGTTGGATTTTAGTGGAATGTTCTCTGTGCATACACATTTATTCTTTTCACGTATCTTCTTCCATCACTTGCACATTTTATCAAAACAAGTATTTGGCAAAACAAAAGGGAAGAAAGGAAAATTAATTAGTGTTTGAGCTATAAAGTGTTATTAATGCAAGTTATATCAACAATATATATTTGCATATATCCTAGGAATTTGGTAATGCATAATATATAATCTTTGGATTCTATAATCTCTGGAATTACATCTTGTGGTTATTATTTATTTATATTTTGCGAGTAGATTGACTGACATGAATATCATGTAGAAGTACGAACCTATGGGTCACTGGTATCAGTCAATAAAACAATATAAGACAGGCCAAATTTATAATTAAAACCAGGAGACCACAGTTCAAAGAATGAAATATAATTTAAGAATTGAGGTAGAAGTTCACCATCATATATGCCCGTGCACAGAGGATTTGTTCATTACTTAACAATTAGGAGATCTCAATTCTTTTGAAAAAAGAGCTAGCATTTTCAAATGCTTTTTTCTTGCTCTATTGTCAATGGCTCCATTTGAAAAAGAGATGAATTGATATAATTTCTGGTAATGTGGTGAATGCCTTTGTGGTGGAATTACTTATCAATATGATTTATATTCCCTCAGGTTTGATTACCTTGCTAAGGTCTGCATTAGCCCTAATCTTGAAAGGTTGAAGAGACTCCTATCAAGAGAATGGCTAGACACGGGTATACTACAAAATTGGTTTGATATTTACTTGAAGCCCAAGGCAACACATGCATACTTCATTGACACGAATGCTTTGGTATGACTTTCATCATATACTCCATTTACTTTCAAATTTCGAAGTTTGGAAAAAATCTATTGTCTAACTTATGCTCAATATGAACCTGAACACAAATTTTACACTTGTGGGTACTTTTTGAAGGATATATGGCTGAGACAAGACAAGCACAATTATTTACACATCTTTGGTGAATATGGATGGAGGGTGGGTGAAATGCAAAAACGTGAGATAATCATTGTTCCAATGTGTTATTTGGAGCACTTCACAGTCATCGTGGGATATCCAAATGCGAAAAGATGGGACTACTACAATAGTATGCTAGGGGACTCGCGACATTGGGAAATGGCTCAACAATTTGTGAGTATTGAGTATCAACATATATACAGATTAATTGTTTTGACACATAATTTTTATAGATTCTTATTTTTATACACATTTTTTCTGCAGATTCATTGGTTGAATGAGTCTTTTACTGCTTACAACTGGGAAGACCCAATGGGATGGAGAATGCGAATTGTTGAGAACGTCCCCTTACAAGAGAATTCGCATGACTGTGGATTTTTTGTAATGGCAACCGTAGAACATGTCCTCCTCAATCTAAAGTTTGAATTCACTCAGCGTGACATGATGTATTATCGATGCAAACTAGTGATTAACCAGTACCATAGACAATTAGAACTGTACGAGAAAAGGGATCAACAATCAACATGACGGGGATGATGGATATTCAATATGTGACCAATCTGAAATGACTTGTGTGTTGTGATATCTGATCCGACTGTTCTCTCATTGGGGTGTTTATCTCTTTGTAATATGAACCTTTTCCGTTGACTATTTTCCAATTTATTTTGTATGATTGACATGTTAAAACTGATAGCCACTGTCCTATGGTTTCATTTTCTTCGTAATAGAAATGTTACCAAACAGGTTTGATGCATATGTGGTTGAGAATGTGATCCAATGTGATGTAATAAGAGTTGGAAAGGATTTGCACTAATCAAAGTTGCCTCCAAGTGGGCCCATAGAGTTCACAGCAGGCAAACAATACGTTTTCATTGGTGTGATTAAAACATGGGGGTTTCATGCATATGTGGATGAGAATGCAATCCAATGTGATGTAATAAGAGTTGGAAAGGATTTGCACTAATCAAAGGTGCCTCCAAGTGGGCCCATAGAGTTCATGAGAAAAAACTATAGAGGCAAACAATACGTTTTTATTGACATCAACAAATTTATTTGTTGATATCAACAAATTGTTAGTTGACATCAACGAACGCTGTGTTGAATTTCGGAACAAGTATGTGCTAACAGTAGCTTTTCATTGATATCAACAAATTTATTTGTTGATGTCAACAAAGTGTTAGTTGACATCAACAAACACTGTGTTCAATTTCGGAATGTAAGTGTATGCTAACAGTACATGTTCGTTGATATCAACAAATTTATTTGTTGATGTCAACAAATTGTTAGTTGATGTCAACGAACACTGTGTTGAATTTTGGAATGTAAGTATGTGCTAACAGTACCTTTTCATATAAATCAACAAATTTAGTTGTTGATGTCAAGAAAGTGTTAGTTGACATCAACGAACACTGTGTTCAATTTCGGAATGTAAGTTACGCTAACAGTACGTGTTCATTGATATCAACAAATTTATTTGTTGATGTCAACAAATTGTTAGTTGACATCAACGAACACTATGTTGAATTTTAGAATGTAAATAGTGCTAACAATACATTTTCATTGATATCAACAAACATTTTCATTGATATTAACAAATTTATTTGTTGATGTCAACAAAGTGTTAGTTGACATCAACGAACACTGTGTTCAATTTCGGAATGTAAGTTAGTACGTGTTCATTGATATCAACAAATTTATTGGTTGATGTCAACAAATTATTAGTTGACATCAACGAACACTGTGTTGAATTTATGTGCTAACAGTACATTTTCATTGATATCAACAAATTTATTTGTTGATGTCAACAAAGTGTTAGTTGACATCAGCGAACACTGTGTTCAATTTTCGGAATGTAAGTGCATGCTAACAGTACGTGTTCATTGATATCAACAAATTTATTTGTTGATGTCAACAAATTGTTAGTTGACATCAACGAACACTGTGTGTTATTTTTTAACGAAATATGTGCTATCAGTGCACTTTTTTATTGATATCAATCAAATTATATGTTGATTTCGACAAATTTTTAGTTGACATCAACAATAAGTGTGACACATTTTGAAGATACTCTGAACCTCCTTGTTAAAAAAGATATCCATTCAGTGATCCATTAATACAATATGACTCAATGATCATAAAAGAATATTATCCAACCATTCTATCCACCCTACTATAAACGATAAACATTGGTATGCTATTACATGAAAGAGGTAGAACCACCAACACCCTTTACAAAAAATTATAGGAGATCCTTCATCCTACAAATATATGCAACAAATACAAAAGTGCAGCAAATAGATGGTTAGACCACTTCAAAAGCAATGGTTCCATGGTTTCCACCTTTACAAAAAAAAAAAACAAAACAAAACAAAAAAGGGCTATAACGAAAGGAACAACACGTAGCCACCTATACACACAAAAAAAAAGTGCTACAAATGTTGGAACAACACGTAGCCACCTTTACAAAAAAATTATGGTACTTGCTTAGACCACTTCAAAAAACATGGCTCCATGGTTTCCCAATCATGTATCAACTTCCCATTGGTGGATTCCGGCATTTTTGTCGGTTGTGGCCCCTATTTTTACAAATTGAGCACGTTACTTGTCTTCTTTGCCGATTAACTTCTTCCGTGCGAATTCTATTCTTCTTTGGACGTCCAGGCTGCCTGGTAGCAAGTGGAGGTTTGACAACCGCATTACTAATGTGCTCCCATTGGCGTATATCGCGGGTTGGATGTATCACATAACTATAAGTCCTTCTATATGTATCACATGTGTACCAATCCTCACAAAAATCATATGGATCCAGGCCTCTGGTTTTCATGACTGATAGGGCATGCTCGCACGGAATTCCAATCGTTACCCACATCTGACACGCACAACTTTTTCTATCTAAATGAACAACATCAATGAACTCCCAAGACTGTATCTGAAATTCATTGGGACCTGCTTATCGACAATTCAAACGTCGGGCACTTTCTGTAGATTTGCTTAGAATGGTTTCTGCCAAAGGAGTTAGGCGTGTCTTCAGCTGCATCGACGTAGTCCTCCGAAGATGGAAAAAGTCCATTAACTTTCCACGAATCCCATCGACTTGTTTTGATATCGGAAGCTCTATATTGTGCTTCATTAGACTGTTTAAGCATTCCGCAATATTTTGAGTTAGCATGTCGTACCGCCTACCCTCCACAAAAGCATTGGACCAATGTTGTCTTCCGATTGCATGAATGTAATTATAAGCATCTATGTTTACAGCCTTTATATCATTCATATGAGCCTCATATTCACATGGCCTGTAAGATTTTGCAGCCAACCAGAATTTCTTAACAATGCCATCATCTTTGAATCTCGAACGTATATTCTCCGCAATATGACGACAGCAATAACAATGTTGAGCATTTAGAAATACTTCTTCCACCGCAGGAACAAGGCCTTTCTGACGATCAGACACAATTGTTAGATATCGAGACTCACCAAGAGCTATTTGAAGATTTGCAAAGAACCATGACCAGCTATCTCGTCGTTCTGCCTCAACTATGGCAAAGGCAATTGGGAACAGCTGATGATTACCATCATAAGTAGCGGCCGTAAGTATAACACCTGTATACTTACCTCGGAGATGTGCTCCATCTACAGCTATCACAGGCCTCAAGGAAGAATGGAAGGCTTCGATGCATGCTCCAATTGCCCAAAATAATCTTCTGAAGGAGCTATCTTCATGCTTTAGCAACTCAATTCTTGTTCCAGAATTCATCATTTGCAATTCCATGCAATATCGAGGTAGGATTTGAAAAGACTCCTCGAATGAACCTCGAATTTCATTCATTGCAATCTCTCTTCCTAGATATGCCTTCCTATAACTTATCGTCACCCCGAACTCCATTTGAAAGTCAAACATAATCTCCTTTGGTGTGTACGTATTATTAAATCGAAGCCTATCTTTGACAAAGTCTGCAATCAAGGAAGCTGTCGCTTGTTTATGTGCCATCCCCATTATTGGTTTTGAGCATGAATGAATTGGGTTATATGTCCGGACTTGAAATTGTGGACCTGAATCCACAATAGAAGCATGTATACACCATGGACATGTTGCATCGTCACACCGTACAGTAACTTTATAACTGTTGGTCTTCAGATGCTTCAACACAAAATTCTTGTACATTGTAAATTTCGCGAGGGTTCTCCTAAATGTATCACGATCTGGAAACACTCTCCCTTTCCACAACTCTTGCGCAGTACTCTCTAGCAACTCATGTTTGAAATCGTCAACTGGCACTAACGTATCTTCAATGTTAGTATCTTCACCAATGACTGACGTTTCGGCACAGATTCCCACATCTTCTTGCATTTTATTCCCTACGGTAGTATCATCATTCGTTGCCCATGACTGAGAGTCTATTAATGCAAAGTGATCAGGTGAAAAGGAGAAGATTGCTTCAATGTCTTCCTCAAGATCAAAAGTGGGATAAATGGTATCACAAGAATGGAGACTATTGACTCCAAGATCGGGATTCGCTTCAAAATTGTAAATGTCACGTCCAAGTGCTTTCGAAGAGCTTTTGTGAGAATCACTGCATCCAAATAATAAAGATTAGTCAATCTTCAACTTTCAAATAAGAAATCAAAATTCAATCTAGTGAACAAGATAATAACGTACAGTGTTGTGCTAATTGGACGACCTCTAGGATATCCAACATTTTTTTCCTTCAAATTACTGGTTCTTCGATCGAGAGCATTCAACACATTCAAACCTATCAACCTTGCATGTATATACGAAAAATGAAGTTAGAGTTCTATAGATAAATAAATAGTGCACAAAGTGATAAAGACATGGTGCAATACCTTGAATGTCCTTCACATACACCTTTTGAACACTCAGTCTTTTTGTTCACATATAAATATAGCCCATTTACATTATCACGAGACACTTTTAACATTGCATTTACATCACCATCGTTAGCTACTTTAATCAATGTGAAGGCTTGACGTCGGTTGTTGTGAAGGTACTGAATTTCAATGGCTTCATCATTTTCTACCCACTTCGTTGCTTGTAATGCACCCTGGAACAATGTAGAGTACTTTGTGAAATTGCTTAGATACATCATTTTTTGTTCACCTCCCCTGTACACCGGATTGGTCGTATTCCAATCAAACTCTCCATTAAAGTGGAATACAACAAATATCTCATCCTCTGACATCCTACAGAAACAGAAAATAAATTAACATGAGATAAGAATAAGTGACATTTAGTAAATAAAACCCACTAGACATAGTAAGAAAGCAAGCATACAATGTTCCATGATTCATGATCCATTTAAATATAAAAGTAAATGATTGGATTTACCTGTCCTTGCCAAATTGCTTCAGAAACATGGACATCTTGAAGATATAATAAATTCTCCTCAGTAAAAAGATACTAATGATATCACAAATAAAAGTACGATTGACCTCTGCAATGTACATGGTACTATATCATATCCGACGATTTCTCTAATTTAAGGTGGCTAAAGCAAAAACTGAAATGAAACCATCTATCTCCATGACCAAAGGAGCAAAATTGATGTCAACAACCACACTTGAATGCCTGTCTCCTTAGCACTTAAGTATACAAATGTGCGAGAGATCCTGTTCAAGTCAGGTCGTGCTAGATATAACGCAGACCATGCTATATAAACTACTGAGCAAAACACATTTCTTCTCCATGTGGGACTCGTTACACTACATGTAGAATAGTGAGACGTTTCACTTATGAATTCTGATCCATTGATGCTGGGGTCTACTAGATGGGTACACGTGGATAGCCATGGGTACGGGGATTTGGAGGGTGTCAATGCTTCTCTCTATACATGATTGATAGATGAAAAGGGATTGATTGATATGCACAGATGAAGGGATTCCTGTAATCCACCAGGTGGTACAGTAATCCGAACCATTCATTGAGTCATCCCCAATTAAATCTGTGATGGCCAAACATAACTGCTCAATTATCTGCACTTTGGGCTCTATCTAAATCAGTACCCTTTCCATTAAAAATATGGAACTTAAGGAACCAATAATGATATGGTTTTTTTTTCTCTTTAATTTTCTTTCTGTTGGCATGTCTAATCACCTTGATGCAGATTCTATTTTCCTTTCCAACCGTTCCATTCACAGGTACACACACCCACATGAGATGGGATATGTCAAGAGTTCATTGCATCAATTTGGACTTTGGAGGGTGGAAAGACAGCAAAAAAAATAAATTCAAGAAGTTTTAAAGAGCCTTATTACGAGAAGCTGGATTAACTTGAGTATATATATATATGATATGATTAAACTGTAATCAGGTAAATGATCCAGGTCCTCGAATGGATCTAGCATATATACCAATTTGTAATTGGACTCAGTTCTGGGTATACAATGGACCTAACAATGGCCCCCTTAACCAAGCCATTTACTGACCTAACAATGGCCCCCTTAACCAAGCCATTTACTGACCTAACAATGGCCCCCTTAACCTACTGCCTTCATATCTATGGAAACCTTATTGGTGACATTTCCAGGGAAAAAGATGAAGTTTTCTGTTGATACATACTAATCCATTAATTTTAAAACATTTACAGGAACTTTTCAACAAAATCAACTATATCAAGGAGAGGATCAGACGTCAAAAATGCATGCCCAAAGAAATCCAAAAAGTCAACTATATCAAGGAGAGGATCAGACGTCTCCATCACAACCCTTCTCCATAGCTACACCAATATAACCAAAATCAGATCAATGTAAATAAAGCAATGAAAAGAAAGAATCAATCAATGTAAAACCAAATCTTTGAAAAGAAAGAATCAATAACGAAAAAAGAAAGAGTTGAATGTGTGGAAATTTCTTACCTTGAAACCCAGATTCTGAGATTCGAGGGTTCCTCTGGGGCTTGAGTTTTGATGCAGAGGAAAAGAGAAGGACGAGGAGGAGAGAGAGATGGAAACCTTCGTCTGTAATAGGCTTGAGAGAGGAGGGCTTGAGTTTCCTCTCCTTCCGTTTCTTCTCTTCTTCGTTTATGTTTCTCTTTTTTTTTTCGTCCCTGCTAGGTTTCATTGGCATCAAATAAGAAGGGGTATAATGGGAAGAAAAGTTATAGATTTGGGAGGGAGTTCCTAGCCTGATATTATAAAATTTTGAGGGTTTCAATAGTGGTTAACCTATTTAAGGGAATTTCTTTAGTAAATGTCCCTAAAATAATTAAACGAAAAACCACCCCAAAGGAAGAAAAATCAGGGAATCTTTGAAATTGACTGTTTTTTGCTTAGAAAGAAGAGCAACCTTTTAGCTCTACTGAGTGGGGATAAAAAAAATAAACAAAAAGAATAGGAAAAGTAGAGAAACAGGACCAGCTGGTCAGGATATCATTTTCAAGCAAGTTTCCATTTGAGCATTTCTTTTATTCTACTTTTTTTGGTCACCCACTGTTCTCCTCAAAAGGACTATAAATTTCCTAGACACAAGGCCAGGTACCACATCTCTATCTTTCTGCCCATGCACTTCCTCACTTCTAGCATTTAAACACCCAATCTCCAGAACCCATCTCTAGAATCCTGACCTTTCTTCCAAGACTCCTCTGTTTTCTAGACCTTTCTTCCAAGGGCTGAAGATTCAACCAAGGAATATTTTCAGTGAACTTCTGAAGGATGAAGAAAGTGATTCAGTTTTCAGGATTAATCACTACCCTCCATGCCCAGATATACAATCTTTCCACTGCAATCTCACTGGATTTGGAGAGCATACAGACCCACAGATAATATCTATTATGAGATCAAACAATACATCAGGTGACATATCTCTCTCAAATATGGGAGTTGGGTCTCAGTCCCATCAGACCAGAGCTCCTTCTTCGTCATCGTTGGCGACTCTATGCAGGTAAATGTCGGCAAGATTCCAACGTCAGTCAGATGATTATATACGTGTACATGTATCTATCATGTTCATACACATTAATACATATGAACTTCAAAACTTAAAATTTTTCATTTGTTTGGTTACTTTCTGCATGAACATAATTGTTATTATGCCTGCTCACCTATTGATTTGTAAACTTTCAGTCTGATCGGCGAAATTCATAGCACGCAAACAGTGGGTTGTAGCTGGAGCAGACGGTATGTTCATTCGTGTTTACAATTATAACACCATGGACAAGGTCAAAGTGTTCAAAGCGCACACAGATTACATTAGGTGTGTGGCTGTCCATCCATCCCTTCCATATGTGTTGTCATCATCTGATGACATGTTTATTAAACTCTGGGATCGGGAAAAGGGCTGGATGTGCACTCAGATTTTTGAGGGCCATTCACATTATGTGATGCAAGTAACATTTAATCCAAAAGACACTAACACTTTTGCTAGTGCCTCCCTAGATTGCACGATAAAGGTATGGCTGAAAATGCTTGATATTGGTTTGTGTTTACATTCCATTATGTTTTTATCACTATGGTTTATTTGTTCTATTTAATGTTGATAATATAACTGTCATATTGCAAATATTTCAGATCTAGAAACTTGGTTCTCCTGAACCAAATTTTACATTGGATGCTCATCTGAAAGGGGTGAACTGTGTTGATTACTTCACTGGTGGTGATAGACCATACTTGATCACAGGCTCTGATGATCATACTGCTAAGGTCTACCTCCTGCTTATACCTCTTGAGCAGTCATGAACTATTTGTATGTGCATAGAGTGACTACACCATTTCAGGACATACCTAACGGTTTAAAACCGTTACTAAAAAAATTTGTAACGGTTTTTCTGGGTCACAGTTTGGGCGTTTCTAATCTGTTATAAACATTCCTAACGGTTATAAACCGTTACAAACATATTAATTGTAACGCTTTATTTCCGTTATTGAAATTAGTTCCTAACGGTTTTATTGCTCATTTGTGTTAATAATTTTAAATAAAAAAGTAACAGTTTCGCAAGTTTTGTAACGGTAATTTACACTTAAATATTTGTAACGGTTTTGTAAACTTTGTATCGGTTTTTCGTGCCAAATTTGTGTTACTGATTCATAACATTCCTAGCGGTTTGTGAAATCTTTTGTAACGTTTTTTAAGTGTTGCTATTCACACAAATTAGTAACGGTTTATAACCGTTACAAAACTACTTCATATGTTAAAAAAAATTATCCAAAAACCACCCCAGAATACCGAACCTGCTGCATATATAAAAATGCCCTTTTACACGGTTCAAACATTAACAAGAAATCTCACACTTACATCCAATCAAATAATTTAAAAGCCTATAATTTAAAAAAAAAATGATGATACAAACTAAGCTGTACACCAGTTGATATTACATAAACAAAAATTTTAAAACAAATACTTAATTGACATTGTTCCATCATTTTCAACCTTTGGATAAAATATAAAAAAACACAGTACATAAAATCAATAAACTGAGACCCCTAGAATCGTTTTGGCCAACAAATCTTTTAAGGCAGATGGGAATATAAGTTTATTATCATTCAGATTAAGGAGCAGCTCTCAACTATATTATCATTCAATAATAATTTAGATCCTTATTGCAGTGCAAGGGCAGAACAACATGCTTTCCTACCACATTGCATTTTTATTACTGAACAGTATGCAAGAGATATTTCTTTCCATTACTTTACCATTGTAACTTAATGGAAAGAACCATGGAAGTCATACCAACTGCCTGGAGAAAGGTTTTGGCATTAAGTAGCATACTTTTGAACATGATGCATTTGAGGAATAGTGCTCATTTGAAATGGTTCCAGTAGTTTCAAGGAGGATTCAATTAATCCTTGCATTAGTGAAATCCCAATTGAAAATGAACATGAAAACGAAATAAATGAAAATGAAAATGAATATAAAAACATGTAGAAGAAAACAATGTACCTGGTACAAGACCACCACCAAGCACCTTGGCAACCTCTATACCAAAGAGTCCAAACCTACGTACCAAATACAACAATTATCAGCATTATAGACTAAAAATTCAGATACTTAAAAAGAAGACGAACACTCATTTTCCAAAAATATTCACACACACACACAGAGTAATGAATCCAAAAGAACTACTCAAAGTCTTTCGTACAAAAAGCCTCTCAAATTGTTAAGACATTTGCAGGCAGATTACCCAACAAAATCAATATAATGACACCATGAGACAAATCAAATGGAATCTCAATCTCCATTCCAAGAGTCTATATTCTTAATATACCAACTGTGTAAAAATTTCTAATGTAAAAGATTTCTCGAAATTTCGACATAGTCTCCCCCGTACGTGTGACATTTAATTTTTTTTTTCAACCTGCTAAGTACCTGTACATGACAAAAAAAACCACTTCATATAAACAACTCAATGTCCCAACACACTACAAAGTCATCACCACTACGTCATCAGTCATACACCATTCGACCTTTCTCTGCTTTTAAATCATCTCCCTATCATGTTGATGTGTATACTATTCTGTGTATACTCTTATCAGCCCATTTCCAATGATTCCATTTTTCTTTGTTTTTGTTAGTTCAAGATACATCCAAACAGACTTGAAATGCCTAACATGTTTGATGTGTTGGCATATATGTGCTCTGATGGCATATTGGCATACATTTTTCAAGATACATCAAAATAACCAGTGATAGTCTATTAAGCATGTAAAAGATGATCTCAATGATAAGTCACATTCTCAGCCCGTGACCTTTATGAAGAAAGAAAATTCTCAATACAAATAATTCTCAATGGACAACTCATTCATAGCATCAAATCCTCATTATTGCCTAGACATCCTTTTGGACTAAACACGTGATGCAAGATTCCACCAAGGCCATTTAGTCAAATTCCTAATTTAAAGCTCATGTCATTCTCATCCATTAAAACATCGAGTTCAATGAAACTGGGAAAAAAACTCAAAAAGGATTCTACTGTAAATTTATAATAACTTTGGTGAAGAAAACAATACCATTTCAGCCATAAACGTTACATTCTCTAAAACCTGTGGATACAAACAAGGAGAAAGACAACATGAGTAATGACTTTAGCTTAAATGAAGATTCCAGACCACTAATTAAGACATGAGAAACCCACTACTTAAAAAACCCAACAAAATCTAAACCCAACTAATTCTTTACCAGGAGAAGGCACACATGGTGTAATAATGAAATGAATAAATCCTCACCCTCTGATGATGAATTTTTCAATTTAAATGAATTCACCATATCATAGATTGATCCAAGGATAGACTTTGAAACATATGAGTTATGCCTCTCCAAAGAATGTGGGAACTTCAATGCTAACATTCTACTATATACCAAAATCCATGCTAAAGTGCACACCTTGATGAGATCTCATCTTCAGCCGTGTCCTCCAACATTTCAGACATTTGCATAGGAACTGAAACCTCAGCATCCTCCTCACCAACAAGGTCTGACAAAAGCAAACATCCCCATGAAGCAAAATACTGAATACCATAAAGTACTACTGTCAGGGAAACAGAATATTACTCTACCTAATGGTCGATTGATGTAGTAATTCACTAAGCTACAAATTTGTGATTATACTACTGCATACATAAAAGAGAGATTTGAGACATACTACTCAAAGTTATAGTGCTTGTCTACAGCTTCTGAGACATCCCAAGTGCACTTCATTCCTTTGGGAAACTCAACCAAATCACCAGCCCCAAACTCCACACAGTCATTGTGTCCATCAGGATAAACCTTCACCTTGCCCTCTAACAGATAACACGTTTCCTTGGCAGTATACGTCCATGGGAATTTGCTCGGAGGACATCCCCATTTGAAACACACATCAATAAAAAAAAAACACCTCCTGTAAATGCAAATATACATGAATAGGCAGACACACAAATACATATTAGAAGGTTTCACCACTTACATCAGCACTTGCATTACACACATTGCTCGTGGGGTCTGTTAACTGGTCAGGCCAAAGTATTTTGGGGCTTAGATTTTGAACTGGTCAGACAGGACTACTCAAAGTTTTGATGCCTTGCCTTTTCAAATTTTACTTTCAGTTTTTTCTTGACCCATGCTCGACAAATTTAGAGTCCTAAGCATGCACATGGTGAAGTATAGCTGACAACAATGTAGCAAGAATACTCCAATTTTGGACTTACAGTTAAGAGTTATGGTTCTTCCATCAATTACAAGTTTCAGCTACTTAAATTCTTGCACAAATTTATTGGCTGAAAAAAAAAGTTATGCACAAAAACTATATTCATTAAACCTACCCAACAAACCAAAAAAAAAAAAAGAAAAATTTAAATGGAAAGAGAACCATGTACACGACATTAGGCATGTCAAACGGGCCGTGCCGGTCTTGGCCCGCCCGTGCCGTGGGCCGGGCCGGCACGGCCTGCCCCACCTAACGGGCCGGCACGGCACGGCCCGCCAGGGGAAAACCCCTGGCACGGCACGGCCCACTGGCATGGCCCACAGTGGGGCGGGCTGGAGCGGGCCGTGCCGGGCCGGCCCGCGGGCCAGGCGTGCCTCTTTTTTTTTTTTTTTTTCTAATAGAGTTATAGGCGGGTTGGGTTGGCCCGACCTGCGTAATTTGTATAGATTTTTAAAAATAAATGTGTTTGGGTGAACTCGAGGTTGTGAAAGATAAACACAACCACTAGACTACCTAACTTTTGTATACTAATATGTATTCAAACAATATTAAAACTAGTTAGATGAGGATGTGAACCTAACCATGAATATTAAACTATTAGTTACATTAGGATGAGAACTTAACCACTTTAGATGATGATGAGAAGCTAACACCTTTTTTATCCAACTTTTTACTCTTTCATTCAAACAACCTAAAATATAAAAAAAACATATCATGTCCTTTTTTCTACTCATTTTTCAGCCAAATTGAAATGCCATGGTTAAGGATATTTCAATTGAGATGGCAAACTCAATTTCTATTTTTTGGCTGAATTATCATACTTTAAACAAGAACTTAGCGCGGTTAAATATTTCTACTTTTATCAATAATCATCTCAAGTCTTCCAAATGACCCACCATGAAACCACAACCTTGGACTTCATTTTATTTAGATTTGCATCAATTTCTTTATTTTTTAGTTATGGGTTTTTAGTCTTAGTCAATAATTCTCATTATCTTTATCATGGTTACATATTTTTTACTTCTTTTTCCTAGTGTTCATATCAATGTAAATATATGGCTTCATGTGATGTGATCGAGAATGGAGTTATAAGTACATTTAACGAGATTATATTGAACATAAATGACTGAATTATGAACATATTCTTGTGTTTAATCCTGAGCTTTCCAACCTATAAAGAATCTCAACTTCTCAAATGCTCAGGGGTTCTTGAATATAGATGAATGCAGGTAGGGAATTTCATTTGAGATTCTCAAATATCTCTGAAGAAAATAAAATTATTGAAGGCAAGGGGCCGGGGCAAATTTAGTAAAGGTAAGTGTGTCACACCAAAACATTCCCCTTATTACTTCTCCCCAAAAACACATTGCCCCTCTTTATTAGTGTGACTAATTTACACTAAAGTCCTACCTTACCAAGTTATATAAGTGTTTTTTTTATTAGAAAATGCCTAGGGTTGTTAGTTGGCTGGGAATTAGATTTTTATAAATTTAAAAAAATATATAAAAAAATAATTTTTTTTGGCGGGCCAGGCGGGCCGTGCCTGGCGGGCCGATCCTGGCGGGCCACAGGGGCTGGCCCACTAGGCTGGCGGGCCATGCCTAACGGGCCAGCGGGCCTGCGCGGCTCGGCCCAGCACGGCCCGCGTCATGGGCCGTGCCCAGTGGGCCGTGCCGTGCCGTGCCACGGCCCGTTGACTAGCCGGCCCGGCACGGCCCACTTGACATCTCTACACGACATGCATACATATGATGATTTGCATAATTGTTGAAAGCCAAAGCCTTACCCAAATGAGTGAAGCCATTTGTACTTTGTATAGAACATAGACTGTTAGTAGCATTACATTCATGTTAATATATTAAAGTGTTGATGTAGGATTACTGTTAGTTGTATAGGTGGATTTCCTTTGTCTATACTTGCATGAACTACTATTTATCTATTGTAATATTAAAATCTCAGAATAAAAGGGCAGGTTAAGCTGCATGGAGAATATATCTATGCAGTAGGGCACTCATCCTACTGGTCTCGAATTAATTAATGCATGTAGAAAACACAAGACATGCATGTCTAAGTCAATAGACATGATAGGGATAAAATGCCTCATGACCAATCTTGTCAGATACCTGTTATTGAGAATCTCTTTCTCAACCTATGAATACAATGGGCACATCCAAATTTAAACATTGTGAAAAAAGTATGAAACCAAAAATATAGATGCTTTTATGGAAGGAGCTGCTGTGTTGCATACAGTTAGTACGTTCTTTGTATAATTAATATAAAATGATTTTTTTTTAATCCATAAGAGTTTTACAATCCTCAATAAGTACCCAAGAAGTCACTCCCACTTTCCAATAGATTAATTACATTTTTTTTTAAAAAAAAACTTTTCCACATTGACAAGCAGCAAATTAGGCTGCACATCAACAACCAACAAATTAGGCTGCAAGGACAAGTTTTGAATAGGAATCAACTCCGAAGCATACGTGGCTTTACTTAAACAAAAACTTAAGATAACTTAAGATACATTCACCATAGCACAACAGAGAACATGTGCCTAGACCAAGTAGTTATTTAAAAACTAGAATCATAATGAATAAGAGGGTTCTCTAGATCGCTTCGCTCCAAGACCACAATACAGAATCAAATAAATCCATACACAAGAAATTGTACTACAACAATAATAAGGTGAAATCAGGGTGCCATTTACAAGACATAATTATTATATAGTTTCCAAAGTAGATTTGATACTATCTTTCAGAATATTTCTCAGCCCATATACAGCTGAACTCTGGGTTCCATCTCATTCAGAAAATCATTGACCGTCATGCGAGGTTTAGATGAATAACAAGAAAGACGGTATGAGCAGGTATACTTAAAAATCGTAAACAAATAAATCAGATGGCAAATAGCTAGCCAATGAACCATTATCAATTATAAGTTATAATGATAGGACCCAGACCTGGAAAGTTTTGCTAAAGATCTTGATCCTTGATGTACTTTCTCTTACTGCACATTCTCCATCGGATGACCAAACAAACTCCAGTGCAGAACCAAAAGATCTATTTCTCCATGCCAATGCTGTATATATGATGTATTCTCCATCTCCACAAACAACAACAAACCTCCCATTTGGGTTATGCTTTAAGCTCTGGAAAGAGACAAAAATATAAAATCAGATCAATAAACCATTATAGTAAAATCAATGTTCCCCCCTTCAACACTCACTATCTGTGAATTGGCACATACCCAATTGGAGGCTCATTTGCCTGTTACTAATCCTTAGACTAATGATTTGACAAATGCCAACTTTCTTAATATGCTTTCACCATTGATCTCTCTCTCTCTCTCAACAAGTAAAAGGGAACAAGCACTTACATGCCAACTTTTATGACACAGAACAGCAGAAGGAAATCTTCTTGAGAAGCATGTAAACCTGGCATTTTTATGTATTTTTAAATTGAAAACACTTACATGCAAAATAGCCCCGGAATTTGCAGCCTTAAAGGGCAGCGAAAGAGACAAAGGTTTGATCGTCTCAGCATAATCTGCAAAATTAATTGTAGCCTCTCCATGAAAACCAGTTTTTGATGACCCCTGGAAAGCCCCACAAAGCTAACACACAATAAACATGATATTGACTGCATAAATAAAAAGGAAAAGGATGGTAACATCATATAGTGGAAACAAAAAATTGGTAGATTTTGTCATTTATCTTCCCATTTTTAGGCTCTCGGATTAATTTCATTGTTTCATAGATTGGGTTCTTCCATCGGCAGGATTCATCGTGAATTGCAGCTTTTTCCAATTTCACTGTCGGCTTTCCCACTTTGAGAGGAACTAGAGCCACTATCAATGTATCCCATCCTAACTGAGGCACCTGAAGACAAGTAATGCAATATTAGAACTTTGCAGATGGCTCCTTACCCAACCACATTACAAGGATTTCCATATTTAAGCTTGTATCCTTGCTTGGATCTGGAAAACAAATATACTATAAAAAAATTCAATCAGTAAAATGAGGAAAAGAGGAGTGATTGTGATCCATCTCCTATTAGATAAAAATGAAGATCTTGCACTTTGGTGGAAATTCTCTGCAGGTCTTTCATTGTCTAACCATACTACTTCAACATTTCCCTAGGATGGGTGCTTTAATCTGACACAGAAAAATCAGCCAGAGAACTAAGAATGACCCATTTCAGTTTTAATCAGACCTCTACAGATTTTCCACAACCCCAACACATTGCCAAGATTGCCAGTGCTCTGTACATAATCTCACTCAAATCAGATAATCCCATCAGAAAAAAATGAAAATTCAACAAGGGGACAAACACAACAATAACTTGGGTTAGATAACAGAAATAAAAAAATCAGTTCCACTAGAAAATTAGACCACTGCAGATCTTTCATGAACCAATTACATTGCGAAAAATCTCAACTTTTAGTTAAACTCTCAGCTAGAGCCAACATTATCCATGCAGTACAAAAAATTTCATTCATAAACAACAAAAAAGAAAAAAGAAAATCTAGACTGACCCAAATCCTATAAGATAACAAGAAAAAAAAGGTCAGTTTGCGCTTATTTTGTTGAAACCTAAGAGAGAACAAGACATGCACTACTAGTCATAATTGTACAGCTTAAAACTGCAAATTTGATTACAGAGTATGTAAAAGACAATGAAAATACCAGACCCATTTGTCGAATTTCAAAATGAAAATGCTTATATAACAGTAGTATGCCTGTGTTGCCCTGAATTGCAATTTGAATACTAGTTTGATCTTGTTCTTCTCCACCCTCCATCTCGCCGCCCTGAACATCTGTGCTCTCTGCTTCAACTCGGCATATTTCTGTCAATTCTAAGATTTTAGCCCCTCCAAAGATGACCCAGTCCAGATCTCCCTTCATTAACTTTCCAACGCTCCAATGTAAGAAAACCTCGTGACCTGCACAAAAGATTCAAAATCTGAAAAAAAATTGAGGGGGGCAAAAAAATATAAGAACGGGAAAGAAGAGTAGAAAGTGCTTCAATTGAGAATATCTCCATAAATTCAGACCTTCCCAGTTCAGCTCTCACTTCATCAACTTTCCAATGCAACAATGCCAGAAAAGTCCCACCTCCCCAACGACCCATATTAGAAAACAAGGGACCAAAACACTGTTGGAATTTGAGATGACTTAAGAAGTCTTTTGATGAATTAAAGTAATTAGTATCTCAAGTATGGTTTTGAGTTGGAATTCTTGTCAACACATTGTCACAAACATGATGTAAATAGGCTAGTGTTGATAGAGCTGAAAAGAAGAAACAGAATTGAAACAGTCAGGAATTCAGGATTCCTGAAGCAGAGCACGCGGTCGACCGGGCTCTTCATGCGGTCGACCGAGCAAGAAGAAACCTGCAGAAAACAGAAAAAGGCACCTCTCAGTTATTTTCGTGACACAGTGTGTCTTCGGTCGACCGGGACATCAGGATGTCGACCGAGCTCGATAAGTGACTATTTCCAGATAGTGTATGATGTCGACCGAGCACAGCATGATGTCGACCGAGCACGGGAACCAGAGTTGCGCAGAATTAGAAGTTTTGCATGAAAATTCAGCACAGTTATCTATTTCGTTTGGGAATCTTTCTAAACGAATTGTAGCCCGTTTTGAATACAATTAAGGGTTATTAAAACCTATATAAAGGCATGCTTGGGTCGTTCATAAACACATCAGAAGATACACCAAAAGAGAAGAGAAAAGAGAGAAGAGAAGAGAGAAGAGTGTGCTGTGTGCTGGTGCTGTTGCTGTTGCTGTTGTGCTGACATCTTTCTACAGCAAGTGTGGACGAGGATGTGCTCTTGAAGATGGTATTTCGTCCATGAGTTAAGTGTCTCTCTGTTTATGCTTTAATTTCAATTTGTAAGGGATTGAGAGAGAGAGAATTGTAGAGGGGAAGGGCTGTAGACAGAGTTGATCTTCTATTCTGTTCTTACATCAAGTTGGTACTTGGTGTTTGGGGTTTGGTGATCCTATCTGTGGGTGCAGATAAATTATAAGGGGAGTCGGTGCTTCCTAGATAGTTGGTGCTATCTGAAACTCAAGGGAGTAGGTGCTTCCTAGATAGTTGGTGCTATCTGAAACTAAGGGTTGGTGCTCTTTGTCGTTGGTGCGACTAAATAAGATTCAGATCTGTCCCGGATTGGTGTTCGGACAGTCTTTGAACCGTGGACGTAGCCTTTTGGTGAACCATGTTAAATCTGGTGTCATTGAGTGATTTGACTTGTTTTGTTGTTGAATTGGACCTGTTTTTAGAAATCACTGATTCACCCCCCCCCCTCTCAGTGATCGCGGTATCCAACAATTGGTATCAGAGCAAGGTTCCCTTGATCAGTTTAATACGCTAAGGGTGATCTCTTGTCAAATCACATGGCAGTCAATACAGGGAATATGAAAGCACCTCTGTTTGATGGTTCTAATTACTCCTTTTGGAAGATTAGGATGCAAGCCTTCATCAAATCTCTTGGCTATGATGTTTGGGAGGCTGTCAGAGCCGGTTACAATGCTGCCACCGTACCCAATGATACTGCATCGAAGAAGTTGGCAGACAACGACTCCAAGGCGCAGAATGCACTCTTTAGTGGCCTTGTGGACAGCGAGCTTGTCAAAGTAATTGCATGCAAAACAGCCAAGGAAATTTGGGACAAGTTGCAAAGCATACATGAAGGTGATGAGAAGATTAAAGAAGCCAAATTGCAAACCCATCGCTCTCAATTTGAATCTCTTCGCATGGAGGAAAGCGAGAATGTTGACTCATATTTGCAACGAGTGAATGAAGTCACGAATGACATTCGTGGACTAGGGGAGGAGATTAAAGAGCCGGTCATCGTCAAAAAGGTTCTAAGATCTCTTCTTCCCCGGTTTGATTCAAAAGTCTCAGCCATTGAAGAAGCCAAAGATCTGAATGCATTTTCCATGGATGAATTACATGGTTCTCTAACTGCCTATGAGATGCGCATAGGAAAGACGTCTTCATCTGATAAAGAAGCGGCCTTCAAAGTTCAGAAAAAGGCAAAAGAGACTGCTGGTCATGATATTGATTCTGATGATGATGAGCTTGAGGCTCAATTTGTTAGAAAGTTGAAGAAAGGAAGCATTGGCAAGTACAAAGGGAAGCTACCCTTTAAATGCTTCAATTGTGGAGGTATTGGTCACTTTGCTGCGAAGTGTCCCCTAAAAGAAGACAATGATAATGACTCTTATGCTGAAAAGAGTAAAGGAAAGAGAAATTTTAGAAAAAGGGGCAAAGCTAAAAACTTTCTATGTCAACAAGATGACAGCACGTCTGAAACTTCAGACGATGATGAATCAACCGAAGCTCTCTTCATGGTCACTGTTGAAGAAGAAGAAGAGCTAGATCCGGAAGAGGAAGAGGAGGCTGAAGTCAATCTTGAAGAGGAACTCATAGCCGCACTTGAGGAACTTAGCAAGGAATGCAAAACAAGTAAGAAAAATCTGAAACTTCTCCATGAATCTGAAAGTACCATTATTGCTTTGAAAACTCAAGTAGAAGAATATAAAAGAATGGTAGAAGTCCTTGAAAACCAAATAAGTATCAAAAAGGAAGAGGCTATGAAACTTGAAACTGAGATCGCTAGAGCAAAGGCTGAAAATTTGGAAAATAGCAAAAAACTCAAAGCGCTCCAAGCGATTGAAGGGACTATGAAACTCAATGAACTACTGAAAGTTCAAAGACCTGCCCACTTCAGATTTGGTCTAGGATTTGAGAAAGGTGAATCCTCTAAGATTGCACCTCCTGAAAAGAAAAGGTTTGTGAAGCAAGTCACTGCACCTTCTAACTCTATGAAGCCCACTCAACCTAGAAAGGAGTCCATTCCTGTTAGAAAGGTAATGAAGACAAACCAGCCACAAAGAAGATACAAATTCTATGGTTATTGCTTTCATTGTAATATGTTTGGACATAAAAGAGCTGATTGTAGATTCTATGTTAGAAACAGCCCACTTGTGACTAGGAACCCTTTTTCAATCCTAAGTAGCCACAAAATTGAGTGCTATATGTGTCATAATTATGGACACTTGGCTAGGGATTGTAGGTTGCATATTGCTAACAAATTTCAGGTTGAAAAGAAACCCAAGTTAGTTAAGGCATGGAGGGCAAAGAAAAGGGAAGGTAATTCCAAAGAATCTCTCATTGTGCAAACGGCATTTAATGCACAAAAGAAGACAGCACCATGGGTCCTTGATAGTGGTTGTTCAAGCCATATGACTGGTGATAAAGAGAAATTCATCAAATTACAGCACTATGAAGGCGGTTCAGTGAAATTTGGCAACAATGATGGTGCCAAAATCTGCGGAAAAGGTGTTATTCAGCTTATGGCAAACAAGATCAGATCGGAAGAAGTCTTATATGTGTCTGGATTGAGACACAACCTGCTTAGTGTGAGCCAGATCTGTGACAAGGGTCACGAAGTTATCTTCACAAAGAATGGGTTTGCCATCAAGAAGAGTAGCAACGGGAAAACAGTGGCAACTGGATCAAGAACTGCTGGAAATCTCTATACATTGTCAGATGGAGCTGAAAAGACCTGCTTGATGAGTCGGACAGAGGAAAGTTGGTTGTGGCACAAACGCCTTGGGCATCTAAGCTTTGACAACATGTCAAAGATTTGCAATTCAAAGGCTGTAAGAGGCATGTCTAAAGTTGAAAAGCCTTCCAATCCCATTTGCGACTCTTGCCAAAAGGGAAAGCAAACGAGGGTTATGTTCAAGTCAAAGGAGCATCACTCTAAGAAACCTCTTGAACTAGTGCACACTGATCTCTGTGGACCGATGCGAACTCAAAGCACCAATGGAGATAAGTATTTCATGTTATGCATTGATGATTATACACGTATGACATGGGTATTGTTTCTTAAGCATAAGCATCAAGCACTTGATCGTTTTAAAGTGTTTAAAGCACAGGTTGAAAATCAATTGGAAAAACGTATCAAGATTTTAAGGTCTGATCGTGGAGGCGAGTTCACATCTGAAGAGTTCACTAAATATTGTGAACATCATGGCATTCAAAGACAGTACTCAGCCCCTAGAACTCCACAGCAAAATGGAGTTGTGGAATGGAAGAATCGCACCGTACAAGAGATGGCTCGTACGATGCTAAGTGAAAGCAAGATGGCTGACAAGTATTGGAAAGAGGCAATTCATACGGCTGTATACATTCAAAACCGATGCTTGATCAGGCCACATGAAGACAAAACTCCCTATGAGCTATGGTTTGGAAGAAAAGCAACAGTCAAGCACTTCAAAGTCTTCGGCAGCAAGTGTTACATCAAGCGGCTCGAACAAAATCCGGGCAAATTTGAAGAAAGAGCTGACGAAGGTATATTTCTGGGTTACTCCTCTACTAGCAAGGCATATAGGTGTCTTAACAAAAGAACCAGAAAAATCATAGAAAGTGCTGATGTGAGAATTGATGAAAACCATGAATCCAAGAATGGAACTCATTATGACAGTCCAGTTTATGAGGACTCGAGTGAGATTGATGATGAGATGGCTGAATCTAATGATTCTGAGAAATCAAAGGATGACTCAGAAGATACTTCAACTAAGAAGCACAGCACTTGGGTAGAGCAACACCCTAAGGATCAAATCATTGGAGATCCTAAGGCAGGCGTTCAAACTAGACAAAGTGTAGTTAGCAATTACTCACTTGTGTCCACCATTGAACCCAAGACTGTGGCTGAAGCCAGTCTCGATGAAAGTTGGTTGAAAGCTATGCATGAGGAGTTGGAGCAAATTGAGAAGAACTCCACATGGGAACTTGTTCCTAGACCTACTGATAAGAATGTTATTGGTACTAAATGGGTCTTTCGGAATAAGCTGAATGAAGATGGTCAAGTCATTAGAAACAAAGCAAGGTTGGTTTGTAAAGGCTATGCTCAAGTTGAAGGCATAGATTTTGAAGAGACCTTTGCACCGGTGGCTCGTCTGGAAGCTATTCGTATGTTTCTTGCATTGGCAGCATACAAAACCTTCAAGGTATTTCAGATGGACGTAAAGTTAGCTTTCTTGAATGGTTTACTTGAAGAGGAGGTCTACATTGAGCAACCTGATGGTTTTCTCATCAGCAAAAATTCAGATCTAGTGTGCAAGTTGAAAAAGGCTCTTTATGGACTGAAACAAGCGCCAAGGGCATGGTATGCTAGGCTGGACCTATATCTCCGCAAGATCGGTTTTGGAAAAGGACTTGTTGATAGCAATCTATATGTCAAAACTGAGTTAAGCAAACAGCTGGTTGTCATTGTTTATGTTGATGACATAATCTTTGGTGGCAATGATGAGGAGATGTGCAGGAATTTTGCAGAAGAGATGAAGAAAGAATTTGAGATGTCGATGCTTGGAGAACTAAAGTTCTTTCTTGGTTTACAAGTTCAGCAGCTGAAACATGGCATCTTCATATCACAAATGAAGTACATTAAGGAAATGCTGAAACGGTTCAATATGGAAGACAGCAAGCCAGTGAGCACACCAATGACAACGAACACGAAGCTTAGCAAAGATGATAAGGCCTCGTCCGTTGATCATACCACCTATCGCTCTATGATAGGAAGCTTGCTCTACTTGACTGCTACAAGACCAGATCTTCTACAAGCAGTATGTATGGTTGCACGTTTTCAAGCAGCACCAACTGAAACGCACCTTACAGCAGTGAAAAGAATCTTTCGATATCTGAAAGGTACTATGGAGCTTGGTATCTGGTATCCCAAAGGCAAATCCTTCACTCTAGTTGCATATTCTGATGCCGACTGGGCTGGATGCGTAGATGATCGCAAGAGTACTAGCGGCGGCGCATTTTATCTTGGAGAAAGATTAGTTGCTTGGCATAGTAAGAAGCAAGACTCAGTATCCCTTTCGACAGCGGAAGCGGAATATATTGCAGCGGCTACTTGTTGTACGCAAGTGTTATGGATGCGGCAAATGCTCTCTGATCTAGGAGTTCCTACAACGGATCCTACGCCGATCCTATGTGACAACACGAGTGCAATTCATATATCTAAGAATCCTGTTCAGCACTCTCGAACAAAGCATGTAGCAATTCGTTATCATTTTCTTAAAGATAAAGTTGCTGATGGAGAGGTCAAGTTGGAATATGTTCCAACAACTGAGCAAGTGGCTGATATTTTCACGAAACCTCTGCCAAAGGAAGTCTTCGAGTATCTCCGGAAAAAGTTAGGAGTTACTCACTCTCCTAAACCGTAGGAGTTGTGCTTGAAAGGGGGAGCAATGCATTCATTGAATATCCTATTCGCTCCTCGGTTTGGTCCCTTTGGACTTGTTGTCAAAGGGGGAGAGATGTTATGCTATGATAGCAAGGAGAGATGTTATGCTATGAAAGCTAAGGGGAGATTGTTGAACATGCATGGTTGATAAAAATGCATGGTTGATATTTCAGAATTTCAGAATTGGTTCCAAGTAAGTGTTGAAAAGAATTTGGAAGAGCTGCAAGCTGGAGTTGAAAGTGTTGAAGTTCCAATAGTGTTGCCAACAATTCCAAAGGGGGAGATTGTTGGAATTTGAGATGACTTAAGAAGTCTTTTGATGAATTAAAGTAATTAGTATCTCAAGTATGGTTTTGAGTTGGAATTCTTGTCAACACATTGTCACAAACATGATGTAAATAGGCTAGTGTTGATAGAGCTGAAAAGAAGAAACAGAATTGAAACAGTCAGGAATTCAGGATTCCTGAAGCAGAGCACGCGGTCGACCGGGCTCTTCATGCGGTCGACCGAGCAAGAAGAAACCTGCAGAAAACAGAAAAAGGCACCTCTCAGTTATTTTCGTGACACAGTGTGTCTTCGGTCGACCGGGACATCAGGATGTCGACCGAGCTCGATAAGTGACTATTTCCAGATAGTGTATGATGTCGACCGAGCACAGCATGATGTCGACCGAGCACGGGAACCAGAGTTGCGCAGAATTAGAAGTTTTGCACGAAAATTCAGCACAGTTATCTATTTCGTTTGGGAATCTTTCTAAACGAATTGTAGCCCGTTTTGAATACAATTAAGGGTTATTAAAACCTATATAAAGGCATGCTTGGGTCGTTCATAAACACATCAGAAGATACACCAGAAGAGAAGAGAAAAGAGAGAAGAGTGTGCTGTGTGCTGGTGCTGTTGCTGTTGCTGTTGTGCTGACATCTTTCTACAGCAATTGTGGACGAGGATGTGCTCTTGAAGATGGTATTTCGTCCATGAGTTAAGTGTCTCTCTGTTTATGCTTTAATTTCAATTTGTAAGGGATTGAGAGAGAGAGAATTGTAGAGGGGAAGGGCTGTAGACAGAGTTGATCTTCTATTCTGTTCTTACATCAAGTTGGTACTTGGTGTTTGGGGTTTGGTGATCCTATCTGTGGGTGCGGATAAATTGTAAGGGGAGTCGGTGCTTCCTAGATAGTTGGTGCTATCTGAAACTCAAGGGAGTAGGTGCTTCCTAGATAGTTGGTGCTATCTGAAACTAAGGGTTGGTGCTCTTTGTCGTTGGTGCGACTAAATAAGATTCAGATCTGTCCCGGATTGGTGTTCGGACAGTCTTTGAACCGTGGACGTAGCCTTTTGGTGAACCACGTTAAATCTGGTGTCATTGAGTGATTTGACTTGTTTTGTTGTTGAATTGGACCTGTTTTTAGAAATCACTGATTCACCCCCCCCCCCTCTCAGTGATCGCGGTATCCAACAAACACATACACAACCCCATCTATCTATTTCACATGACATTATAAAAATCTATAGCATGAGAAATGCTGCCATGAGAGAAAACCCATAACATAAATAGAAAAACAAGATGACCCAAATCACAGAAATGCATAAAAAGAGATCTAGGGATTTCATTTGAGACTAATAAAAAAGAGTTCTAGCAATTTCACACCTCTTGCTACTGTCTTCTCGGCAGAGAAGCCCTATCTCGGATAATTTTTTATATACAGCAACTCTGGCGATGAGCAGTGTGGTTCACCTTTGGCGGAGAGAGGATCTAACCGGAACCCCTGATTTAGTGCTTGGAAGAAGTGAGGAGAGAGAGAAGGGAGGGAGAAGGAAATAATGTAAGGCGCGCGCGGGTGAGAAAAAAAAACCAGAGAAAGAGGCGGGATTCGTTGGATATGGAGTGAAATTTTAGGTCAGGGAATACCACAGCTTTAGATTGTGGTTATTAAATACAAGATGTGGCCAAAACAAACCACGACAGTAGCTGTTGCTAAAAGACGCCAAATGTGTAGTATTTTAACGTGGTGAGACGGAGATGGTGGTCCGCGTCTGGGAGAGGTGTGGGTCTGCAATGGAAGAAGATGGGCGTGAGATGATGGAGGGATGACTGAGGGGCGTTCTGGGATGGACGGGGGTGATGAGAGAAAATGCGTGAGGGAGAGGGTGATGGTTGGCTGAGTGGGGATTGCTGGGAGATGGCCAGAGAGAGGGGAGGATGATTCGTTGCTGCGATGGATAGATAAGGGGAGAAGCGTGATGGAGGGGAGGGGAATGAGATGGGAACCAAGAGGGAGTTCGAGTTCTGCGTAGGAGAGAGTGATGGCGATGGCTGCTCTGCTGCGATGGGAGATGGATGCAGGGGAATTACAAAGGGAAAATAACTGGGTGCGGAAGGGGTTTGGGGCTTTGGGCATTAGTCAAAAGAAAAACAGAGGCGCGATTTTTTGGCGGTGATATTTGTTGGGAAAAAAATTTACCTTTGCCGGCGAAATAAATAAGATGCCGGGAAAATTATAATCATTGCCGGCGAAAAAGGTAAATCGCCGGAAAAAATCAACCTTTGCCGGCGAAATAAATAAAACGCCGGGGAAAACATGACCTTTGCTGGCGAAAAAGGAAAATCGCCGGAAAAAAATCAAACCTTTGCCGGCGATAATTTCTCGCTGGGAAAACCTTTGCTTTTCCCGGCGAAAGAAGCTTTTTCGCCGGCAAAGGTCATACTTTCCCCGGCATTTATTGGTTGCGCCGGCAAAAAACGCCGGTAAAAATGCAAATTGTTGTAGTGTCTAATAGTGTAACGGTTTATTAACGCTTACTGGTGGAGCAAAAAATGAAGAAACTGTAACAAAATAATTATTAAATTGAGTAAAATTAATGTAACACTTTAAAACCAATGTTAACGCCCATAAAACGTTAGGAAACTAGTCACACTTAAAAAACGTTACTTACCAAAAACCTTGAGCGTTACTAATATTCTATTTTGGTGTAGTTGCACATCAATCAATATCTGCTGAACCAAACCCTACACTCTTCAAATCCAGTCATTCACACCTATCTCAAAACCATCCCTGTTGACTCACATCCCAAAACCAATCATCGGCGAAGACCACCATCTCGAATGCAAAATTCGAAGTTGAGAAATTTGATGGTACCAATAACTTTGGTATGTGGCAATGTGAGGTTAGAGATGTTCTAAGCCAACAAGAGTTGGAAATTTCTCTAGAGGATAAGCCCAAAGAGATGGAAGATAAGGAATGGCAGAAGATCAATCGTCAGGCATGTAGCACCATCAGATTATGTCTCGCGAAGGATCAGAAATACTCAGTGATGAGAGAAACTTCTGCAAAAGAGTTGTGGCAAAAATTGGAGGAAAAGTATATGTCCAAGAGCTTGGAAAATAGGATCTATTTGAAGAAGAAACTTTTCCGCTTCGAGTATCGTCAAGGTATTTCTATGACTGAACATCTCGATGATTTTAATAAGATTATTGCAGATTTGATGAACATTGATGTGAAAGTTGATGATGAGGATAAGGCATTACTTCTTCTGAATTCGCTTCCCGATAGTTATGATCATTTTACTCACACTTTGATCAACGGGAAGACTGAGGTTAAATATGATGTTGTGTCTGCTGCTTTGATGAATAATGAATATCGGAAGAAGGACAAACAGGCACATAAGGATTCATCATCTGATGCATTGACAATAAGAGGCAGATCAGATGTTAGGACATCTGGTAGTAAATCTCGTTCTAAATCGAGAGGAAAATCAAAACCACCTGCAAAAGATGAATGTGCGTTTTGTCGCAAAAAGGGGCATTGGAAGAAGGATTGTCCAAAGTTGAAAAACAAGAACAAAGATAAATCTGATGCAAACATTGGACACGATGGAGATGATGATTCTGAATTTAATTTGACTGTTTCTTCATTGGTATGCCATTCTGACGAATGGATTTTAGACTCGGGTTGTACCTATCATATGTGTCCCAACAGGGAATGGTTTTCCAGCTTTCAAGAGTTGGATGGTGGAACAGTTTTGATGGGCAATGATAGTGCTTGCAAAACAAAAGGGATAGGAAAAATCCGTTTGAAGATGCATGATGGAGCAGTTAGAGTTTTGACAGATGTTCGGTATGTACCGGATTTGAAGAAGAATCTTATCTCATTGGGTGCTTCAGACTCCAAAGACTTCAAGATTACCATCGAAGGTGGAGTTCTAAAAGTTGTTTATGGTGCACTTGTGTTGATGAAGGGTGTCCGAAGAGGAAATCTGTATTTCTTGCAAGGGAGTACAGTTGTAGGTGGAGCAGCAACAGTATTCGATAGCTCAAATGAGACTGTTACAGACACTACCAGATTATGGCACATGCGTCTAGGGCATGCTAGGGAGAGAGCATTGCAGGGTTTGGTTAAGCAAGGCTTGTTGCAAGGTGCAAAGACCTGCAAGTTGTGATTTTGTGAACATTGTGTTTTTGGCAAGCAGACAAAAGTGAAGTTTGGCACCGCGATCCATCGCACTCAAGGCACACTAGACTATGTTCATTCGGATGTATGGGGTCCTACCAAAGTGGCATCTTTGGGAGGTATGCACTACTTTGTTACATTCGTTGATGACTTCTCCAGAAGAGTATGGGTGTACATCATGAAGCACAAGGATGAAGTCTTGAATGTGTTCTTGAAGTGGAAGAAAATGATTGAAACACAAACTGACAGAAAGATCAAAAGGCTTAGATCAAATAACGGTGGAGAGTACAAGTCTGATCCGTTCTTGAAAGTATGTCAGGATGAGGGGATCGTGAGGCATTTCACAGTTAGTGGGACTCCGCAACAGAATGGGGTGGCAAAACGCATGAACCGCACTATATTGGAGAAAGTTTGGTGTATGTTGTCTAATTCTGGATTAGGCAAAGCGTTTTGGGGTGAGGCAGTTGCTTATGCTTGTCATCTCATTAATAGGTTGCCTTCTGCTGCGATTGAGGGTAAAACACCCATTGAGGTATGGTCTGGAAAACCCGCTACTGATTATGATAAATTGCATATATTTGGTTGTCCTGCTTATTACCATGTCACAGAGAGTAAGTTGGATCCAAGGGCCAAGAAAGCTATATTCTTGGGTTTCAGCAGTGGTGTGAAAGGATACCGGCTATGGTGTCCAGATTCAAAGAAACTTGTTCTGAGCAGGGATGTGACTTTTGATGAAGCTGCTATGTGTAAACAGAACAAGCAAAATGGCTCTCAGGAGGAGAGCAAGACCAATGGTACATCGAAGCAGGTGGAGTTTGATGTTGGTGATGATACATATGAGGAGGAGACTCCAGCTCAAGAGCCTCTACAAGAGCAAGAAGAAGAAGATTCTATTGCAGCCAGTAGACCAAAAAGGAATATTCGAAAACCTCAACGGTTTACTGACATGGTGGCATATGCATTTCCAATGGTTGAAGAATGTGTTCCTACTACCTACAAAGAAGCAAAGAGGCATTCAGAAAGTGTAGAGTGGCAGAATGCAATGGATGAGGAAATAAAATCTCTTCATAAGAATGACACTTGGGAGCTGGTACAGTTACCTAAGGGGAAGAAAGCAATTGGGTGCAAATGGGTCTATACCATGAAGGAAGGATCTCCAGGAAAGGACAGTGTCAGGTACAAGGCTAGATTGGTGGCTAAAGGCTACGCACAGAAGGAAGGCATTGACTACAATGAGGTATTCTCTCCCGTTGTGAAGCATTCTTCGATTCGTATTTTGTTAGCCTTGGTGGCACAATTTGATCTTGAGTTAGTGCAACTCGATGTTAAAACTGCATTTTTGCATGGTGATTTGAATGAGGAGATCTACATGACCCAACCAGATGGGTATAAGGCTGCTGGTAAAGAACATTTGGCTTGTAAACTGAAAAAATCATTGTATGGTTTGAAACAATCTCCGAGACAGTGGTACAAACGATTTGATAAGTTTATGATTGGGCAGAAGTACACACGGAGTTCTTTTGATCATGGTATGGAAATTCAAAGAGACAGGGTGCAAGGCAAGGTTTGTCTATCACAGAAACAGTATTTGAAGAAGATACTACAATGTTTTGGTATGGATGCAAAAACAAAACCTGTGAGTACACCACTTGCCTCTCACTTCATGCTTAGCGCTGCTATGTCTCCTAGCACAGATGATGAGCGTCAGTACATGGCTCAGGTTCCTTATCAGAGTGTTGTTGGTAGTTTGATGTATGCGATGGTGTGTACTAGGCCCGACATTTCACAAGCTGTCAGTATAGTAAGCAGATATATGCATGATCCAGGAAAAGGGCACTGGCAAGCGGTGAAATGGATCCTACGGTATATTCTGGGTACCGTGGATGTTGGTTTGTCGTTTCAGCGGGATGATAGTATTGGTCAGCATGTGGTTGGATATGTGGATTCTGATTGTGCTGGTGATTTGGATAAGCGTCGGTCTACTACAGGTTATGTGTTCACTCTTGCAAGGGGACCGGTGAGTTGGAGGTCAACGTTACAGTCTACAGTTGCTTTGTCGACTACTGAGGCAGAATACATGGCGGTGACAGAGGCCATTAAGGAGGCTATTTGGCTTCAAGGTTTGCTTGATGACATGGGGATCTTTCAGGAGCACATGGATGTCCATTGTGATAGTCAGAGTGCAAACTACACCATTTCAGGACATATCTAACGGTTTAAAACCGTTACTAAAAAAATTTGTAACGGTTTTTCTACGTCACAGTTTGGGCGTTTCTAATATGTTATAAACATTCCTAACGGTTATAAACCATTACAAACACATTAATTGTAACGCTTTATTTTCGTTACTGAAATTAGTTCGTAACGGTTTTAATACTCATTTGTGTTAAAAAATTTAAATAAAAAAGTAACAGTTTTGCAAGTTTTGTAACGGTATTTTACACTTAAATTTTTGTAACGGTTTTGTAAAATTTGTAACGGTTTTTCGGGCCGAATTTGTGTTACTGATTCATAACATTCCTAACGGTTGTGCAATCTTTTGTAACGTTTTTTAAGTGTTGCTATTCGCACAAATTAGTAACGGTTTATAACCGTTACAAAACTGTTTCATATGTAAAAAAAAATTATCCAAAAACCACCCCTGAATATCGAACCTGCTGCATATATAAAAATGCCCTTTTACATGGTTCAAACATTAACAAGAAATCTCACACTTACATCCAATCAAATAATTTAAAAGCCTATAATTTAAAAAAAAAAATGACCCCACCAAGTCCCTCACCCAGACTCAACTGGGTGCACCAACCACACCCATCTGAGGACAGAGCCCTATTCTTCATAAACCAAGCTATAAAAGGAAACTACACACTCAGTGGTTTTACAAAAATATTCGCAGAAAGAGAGAGTAATGAATCCAAAAGAACTACTCAAAGTCTTTCGTACAAAAAGCCTCTCAAATTGTTAAGACGTTTGCAGGCAGATTACCCAACAAAAATAATATAATGACACCATGGGACAAATCAAATGGAGTCTCAATCTCCATTCCAAGAGTCTCTATATTCTTAATATACCAAGTGCGTAAAAATTTCAAATGTAAAAGATTTCTCGAAATTTCAGCATAGTCTCCCTCGTACGTGTGACATTTAATTTTTTTTTACAACCTGCTAAGTACCTGTACATGACAAAAAAAATACTTCATATAAACAACCCAATGCCCCAACACACTACAAAGTCATTCACCACTACGTCATCAGCATACACCATTCGACCTTCTCTGCTTTTAAATCATCTCCCTACCATGTTGATGTGTATACTATTCTGTGTATACTCTTATCAGCCCATTTGCAAGTGATTCCATTTTTCTTTGTTTTTGTTAGTTCAAGATACATCCAAACACACCTGAAATGCCTAACATGTTTGATGTGTTGGCATATATGTGTTATGTTGGCATGTTGGCATACATGTTTCAAGATACATCCAAATAACCACTGATAGTCTATTAAGCAGGTAAAAGATGATCTCAATGATAAGTCACATTCTCAGCCCGTGACCTTTATGAAGAAAGAAAATTCTCAATATAAATAATTCTCAATGGACAGCTCATTCATAGCATCAAATCCTCATTATTGCCTAGACATCCTTTTGGACTAAACACGTGATGCAAGATTCCACCAAGGCCATTTAGTCAAATTCCTAATTTAAAGCTCATGTCATTCTCATCCAATAAAACATCGAGTTCAATGAAACTGGGAAAAAAACTCAAAAAGGAAATCCAAATAAATTTATAATAACTTTGGTGAAGAAAACAATACCATTTCGGCCATAAACGTTACATTCTCTACAACTTGTGGATACAAACAAGGAGAAACACAACATGAGTAATGACTTTAGCTTAAATGAAGACTAGCAACAAACGCCCGTGCTTAGCCCGGGCCCAAAAGCGAAAATATATTTAGAATTAAAGTAAAAGAAAAGATATTATTTAATTGAAATAGATCATATTACGTTCCCTTGGATATCTATTAGATTTGCTTAATTGTTTGCCTTGGTATTGATTAGATTTGCTTAGTTATCTTTCTATATTAAGAGATTCCGTCCAATCTATGTAAGGAAGTTGTTGTGTTAAGAGGCTATATATATGAGCCTGTAATTGATAAATAATGATAAGAAAGAAGTTATTATTCTCTTAGTTAATGCTAACCTAAGTAATTAGAATCCCACTCTTTCCACCAACCCGGGCTCTATCACAACCCAATAACACTTTTAGAGAACCTGAAGCCCAACAACACTTTTAGAGAACCTGAAGCCCTATGCATAAGATACAGGTAACTCGTCTACACAAGTAACACAACTAAACATGCATACAACTCTAGAATTCTATAAATAATACATAAATGCTTTGGTAAAAAAGTAAAAGACAACTCAAGAGGTTTCCTTGGCAATGAGCATATCGAAGAAAAAGAGATGTGTCTGAAATGTGCCAGCACAAATACTTTTTCCACAGACTGTTTCTATTTTAACTATTTGATACTTTGATTTCTAAGTCAGCACTTGTATTGTAGTAAAAGCTGCAGCAATTAAAACCGATTTGTTGTATTAAAGGAGTAAAATATCTGCTTCTTCTTTTCCTCGAAGTGATTTTTTAAGCCTTTCAAAGTTACAATTCAGGCTATGGTAAACACATGTTGTTGTTCACAAACTGAAATATAATTTCAATTAGTATACAGTCTTCATTTTTATTTGTAGACAACAATTATGAAGTTGTCATCTTGGGCAAAATTTCCGTCTAATTCTATAAAAAATAAAGAGAGAAGGGTCAATAATTTGTTACCTGATTACCACCTCTTTGAAGAGCATCAACTTCTTGAATCGTGAACTTAGCCATGGATACAGATTTCACCCTGTGAGTAAACTCACGACTGCAAGTCACAAAGAGAAACTATAAATAAAGGCCAACACTTCTGCTTTTGAGAGATGAAAGAAAATATACACACAATCTTTCTGAAGTGATAGGTATTGGAGGCCCTTTCCTCCACGACTAAAAAGTTTGCATGTACTGTGAAACTAAATGATACGTTGCCACATAATGCACCACAATCAAATAAAAGCACCACCATGAGGAAATGATGTAAGAACTGACCCGATTTAGAAGGGAATTGACTACAAAGAGCATATAAAGGAATAGAGTTACATACCAGCTTGCACTCAAAAGTTGTGAAATACCAAAACGTGTAATACTCTCTACCAGAATCAGCGATATCAATGATAGCCTCATTCTGCAATCCATAGAAAGGATCCGGAACCACTGTTCTTTACAAGGATTGCCAAAACTCTGCATACCAACATTGAAATGCACAAAGTTAGTTTTTTTCCATCTAATTTATCAATTTATGTTTGAAGACCCAATTCCAGTTCGTCACCATCAACTATGATCACTGAAATCTAGTCGGTTATACTCATGAGCAAAAACATAGTCATATCACACAATGCATATAGTGCCAAAACAACAATATCAATGAGAGAGAGGCTTCTATCCAAGTAGCATGGAGATAAGAACTCACAATATCAAAATTAACATCACACAAAGCATAAAAAAGAAGCCAAAACAAACTACATAAGAATGCAGGCAATACTCATCTAATAAAAAAAATTAATAACAATCAGTTTTAATACACATCACCCCCTTTTCAGAAACCACTAGCAGAGGCAGCACGGGGATCAATATTATAACACTACCAAGTATAACACTACCAAGTACCAACATGTTTTTTTAAAATGGAAGACCCATTTTATGAAATGCTTAGGCAGAATACACTGTAGAAGCATTTGGCCCATGTACCAAGGAGATTGATGTCCTCTGGCCTGCAATGAAATATTAACCATTCAAAACTTAATTACTATTTGCAACAGTAAAAATTACTGCAATAAGAAGTGGAGAGATATATTACCAAAACTTTGGGTTTCCTTGAGGCCACATTCAATCTAAACCTACTAATACGTAATGAAAAAGCAAAGAAAAACACTATCAGTGGCAAAAGCCGTGATAAACCAAAACAAAGAAGGGATGAATACAGGAATCTCTCATAATTTTAGCTCCGTAACACGTCAGCACTAAACACAAATTCGTTTGGGGAAAACCATTAGCAAGCAATGGGATAGGAAACTAACCATTACTACTACTACTGCAGCTGCTGCTGCTACTAAGTACTAACAACAGAATTATTCTCATTGCTCACCATAACCTATCCAACAGTCTGCACCATAGTACAATATGGACAGGTTGCAGATGCTCATACCTCTCAGTAAATTCTAAAGAAAAATAAAAAATAAAAACTGACAAATAACAAATTTAAGCACTATAGACTTTCCTAGGTCAAGCACTTTCATAGGCCAATGTTCATTTCACTTTATTTAGAGTAACACAGGTTTCAAAAAGTAAAAATGTGTACACTAGTGCAAATAGGGTAGCACATTGTCACTCTGCACATAATTTTCTACATAGCTTCAGTGTTCTCATTGAATCAATCAGATGTTTTAACTGCATCTTATTAAGGTTCTAGTCAAACTTCATGAATATTGAAATAAGCGTTTTACCAGAATCATAAAAAAAAAAGAAATAAAACTGTCCATCATAGCCAAATTCAATAGAGGCATAAAAGTATCCCATCTGCCCTTTTAAGGCCATCACAACCAATCGCGCCTTAGAAAAATAAATGGAACATCTAAATCCCACCCTACCAAAGATTAGAAAGGGAGATCATAGAGTATAGAAGGCATACGATTTCGGTCGGTTTGTTCGAGTTATACTCAGTCTTCTTTGATTCTACAACCTTATGCAATGTCTCTTGATCCCAATCCTTCATTGTTTCTAAACCAATTAGAAAAAGTATTAGTAACAGCAATAACAGGTATATACTAAAAACAAAATGCAACAATAAATCTGCACAGTGGGTCGACTGAATTCCTCACCTTCATCACGTTTTTCAAAATAGTGTAAGTACAATAGTTGCAGACAAAGAATGACAGGGCCCTAGGATGTAAAAAAATGCATTCCTTTGTGATGACCTTTAGGAGCAAGTGTACAGGGCTACAACTATTGATTTATTAATTCAAGGAGAGTCAAATAAAGTTCACAGATTGAAGAAGGCTTCATATGGCCTCGAGCAATCTCTATGCGTTTGATTTCAAGAGTTTCATAAAGCCTTTATTTGCTAGAGAAATGATTCAGAGGAAGCTGTGTCGATCACACTCTGTGAAGTATGGAAAGGGAATTACTGGTCTTTTGATGTATGTGGATGAAATCATTGTAATTGGAAGTCGTCCACAGGAAATTCAGAACTTAAAAGGTTATTTGTTTATTGAAGTACTATCGTTGGCATTGAGGTGGGTGGGTCAAGATAAAGCATAGTGATCTCTCAAAGAAAATATACCTTAAAACCTTCTTAAAGAACTGTGTACGATTGGACCAAAGCCAAGAGACTCATCGATGGATGTTTATCATAGGATTCGTATCCTAGAAGAGGAGCCAATAACGATATTGGTTGGTTCCAATTTCCAAACATTTGATGGAAACTAATATAGTTAACAATTACTCGACCAAATATTTCTTATGCAATGGGGATGGTAAGCAAGTTCATGCACTCCCAAAGTTTCACATTCGGAAGCTATCTTTTGAATTCTCAGATTTTTTTTTTGAATTTTTAGATATTATAATTCTGAACCAAGGAAAGGCCTGCTCTACACTAAGCACAGGTACCCTGATTTTGAGGTATTTACTGATGCTAATTCAGCGAGGTGCCAATATGATCATAGAAGGTCCACTTCAGGGTACACCATTCAATTTTGAAGGAAATCTAGTCAACTAGAGAAGAAGAAATATGTCGTAGCAAGATACATGTATGACTGTAGATCTTCATAAATGGTGATGAATGTCAACATACCCAGAAGAATAGTAAATTCAAGATCATTGATCATATGATTTTTTTAGTCCAAATGGGTTGACCAGAACATTCTAGCTCCTTGTGGGTCAGTGCCGAGCATGAAGCTTAAGCCCTATGTATACATCAGGACCACAGTGAATTCCACTTGCAATCCTATCAAAAAGTAAGATGGCTAGTGGACACCATTCATATGCCAGATATATAACAAAATAAAGATAACTTCTATCCTGTATCAATGCAACTTAAAAAAACCCATATATGTTTCATCCTAGTCCTAGTCTCTTTTGGCCTTATTTGCATGGTCAAGTTCAATCCCTCACACATGGATGTCTCTTTATTAGTAACTGCTTCTGTTGTTGATGAATGGTTGATATAAGATAAGCTCTATCCATTCCTGTAAAGAAAGAGACTAGAGAAGGAATTTGAAACCTCCTTTTTTTTCACTTATGCAACTCCAACAAAAAGACAGAGAGAAGAAGCATGGGTAATTTGCAAAACCCACATCAGAAAATTAGAACAAGCATGGAAGCCCAGAATTACATAGTTGGCAATAGCATTTTTGAGCATTATTTGACTTGATTCAATCAAAAGAGTACGAAGCAAGTTGATAGTGGTACAGTGATTAGGTGGGTGACAGGGAGACAAAAGCCATTCAAGCAGTTAATTAAATCATAGAAATCCTGTCTAACAAATAAACAAATCCATACAAGTTTCAACCTAAAGCAGGGAAGCAAATCTGCAAATGGGTAAAATATCCAATATAGAGGAAGCCCCATACAGGCATCACATGCTGATTAGTTCGCATAGAGAGTAGTCTGTGCCTCACCTTCTACATTTTTTCCAACCGATACAACTCACCATTTAAGTGAACCACTGAAGCCTTTCTCAGTTCTCACAACTACATTAGGTGTTTTTGGAAATAAGGAAACAAAAAGGCCAAAGTGGTTGTATTGGCCAGATTTGGAACCTGTGCAGCACAAGAAGTTCATACACAATGCAGAAGATTGGAAAAAAACAATAATGCAGATCCACAATGCCAGGGACACAAACAAATAATAGGCAACTCATAACATAGCCATCTGAGATATCAACAACAATGCTTCCTGGTGAGTATTCAGCTTGACTAGCTACTAAGAGAGTATTCAACAACAACCATGTATACCTATCCACCCTGTATAGAACCATCTTCAAACATGTCACTCTTGAATCTGACTTTTGTGTTTAAACTTTTAATGTTTGTTGGAGAAATCTTCAAGACACTAAACAGCCACATATATTGGATGCATATACTGTATAACCTCGAGCCCATAAGTGTAAATTGAACTAAAAGTGAATGACAGTCATATATATATATATGTTCATACTCGAGCCCATTCTTTTTTAATTGGTCCAAATCTCAATCAAGGAACCGGATGCTTAGATTTGAATCCTTGCCAAGTAATTTTAGGATGAACAACTGATATTTCATAAGGATATCTCGGCCAATGATAGGGATGGGATTGATGATGGGGATCAGAAGAATTCAAGAGTAAGAGGGGTTTCAGAGATGGCAAAACCTAACCCATCATCAATACCATCTCCTTGGTCCAAAGCACATCAATCAATATCTGCTGAACCAAACCCTACACTCTTCAAATCCAATCATTCACACCTATCTCAAAACCATCCCTGTTGACTCACATCCCAAAACCAATCATCGGCGAAGACCACCATCTCGAATGCAAAATTCGAAGTTGAGAAATTTGATGGTACCAATAACTTTGGTATGTGGCAATGTGAGGTTAGAGATGTTCTAAGCCAACAAGAGTTGAAAATTGCTCTAGAGGATAAGCCCAAAGAGATGGAAGATAAGGAATGGCAGAAGATCAATCGTCAGGCATGTAGCACCATCAGATTATGTCTCGCGAAGGATCAGAAATACTCAGTGATGAGAGAAACTTCTGCAAAAGAGTTGTGGCAAAAATTGGAGGAAAAGTATATGTCCAAGAGCTTGGAAAATAGGATCTATTTGAAGAAGAAACTTTTCCGCTTCGAGTATCGTCAAGGTATTTCTATGACTGAACATCTCGATGATTTTAATAAGATTATTGCAGATTTGATGAACATTGATGTGAAAGTTGATGATGAGGATAAGGCATTACTTCTTCTGAATTCGCTTCCCGATAGTTATGATCATTTTACTCACACTTTGATCAACGGGAAGACTGAGGTTAAATATGATGTTGTGTCTGCTGCTTTGATGAATAACGAATATCGGAAGAAGGACAAACAGGCACATAAGGATTCATCATCTGATGCATTGACAATAAGAGGCAGATCAGATGTTAGGACATCTGGTAGTAAATCTCGTTCTAAATCGAGAGGAAAATCAAAACCACCTGCAAAAGATGAATGTGCGTTTTGTCGTAAAAAGGGGCATTGGAAGAAGGATTGTCCAAAGTTGAACAACAAGGACAAAGATAAATCTGATGCAAACATTGGACACGATGGAGATGATGATTCTGAATTTAATTTGACTGTTTCTTCATTGGTATGCCATTCTGACGAATGGATTTTAGACTCGGGTTGTACCTATCATATGTGTCCCAACAGGGAATGGTTTTCCAGCTTTCAAGAGTTGGATGGTGGAACAGTTTTGATGGGCAATGATAGTGCTTGCAAAACAAAAGGGATAAGAAAAATCCGTTTGAAGATGCATGATGGAGCAGTTAGAGTTTTGACAGATGTTCGGTATGTACCGGATTTGAAGAAGAATCTTATCACATTGGGTGCTTCAGACTCCAAAGACTTCAAGATTACCATCGAAGGTGGAGTTCTAAAAGTTGTTTATGGTGCACTTGTGTTGATGAAGGGTGTCCGAAGAGGAAATCTGTATTTCTTGCAAGGGAGTACAGTTGTAGGTGGAGCAGCAACAGTATCCGATAGCTCAAATGAGACTGTTACAGACACTACCAGATTGTGGCACATGCGTCTAGGGCATGCTAGGGAGAGAGCATTGCAGGGTTTGGTTAAGGAAGGCTTGTTGCAAGGTGCAAAGACCTGCAAGTTGTGATTTTGTGAACATTGTGTTTTTGGCAAGCAGACAAAAGTGAAGTTTGGCACCGCGATCCATCGCACTCAAGGCACACTAGACTATGTTCATTCGGATGTATGGGGTCCTACCAAAGTGGCATCTTTGGGAGGTATGCACTACTTTGTTACATTCATTGATGACTTCTCCAGAAGAGTATGGGTGTACATCATGAAGCACAAGGATGAAGTCTTGAATGTGTTCTTGAAGTGGAAGAAAATGATTGAAACACAGACTGGCAGAAAGATCAAAAGGCTTAGATCAAATAACGGTGGAGAGTACAAGTCTGATCCGTTCTTGAAAGTATGTCAGGATGAGGGGATCGTGAGGCATTTCACAGTTAGTGGGACTCCGCAACAGAATGGGGTAGCAAAATGCATGAACCGCACTATATTGGAGAAAGTTTGGTGTATGTTGTCTAATTCTGGATTAGGCAAAGCGTTTTGGGGTGAGGCAGTTGCTTATGCTTGTCATCTCATCAATAGGTTGCCTTCTGCTGCGATTGAGGGTAAAACACCCATTGAGGTATGGTCTGGAAAATCCGCTACTGATTATGATAAATTGCATATATTTGGTTGTCCTGCTTATTACCATGTCACAGAGAGTAAGTTGGATCCAAGGGCCAAGAAAGCTATATTCTTGGGTTTCAGCAGTGGTGTGAAAGGATACCGGCTATGGTGTCCAGATTCAAAGAAACTTGTTCTGAGCAGGGATGTGACTTTTGATAAAGCTGCTATGTGTAAACAGAACAAACAAAATGGCTCTCAGGAGGAGAGCAAGACCAATGGTACATCGAAGCAGGTGGAGTTTGATGTTGGTGATGATACATATGAGGAGGAGACTCCAGCTCAAGAGCCTCTACAAGAGCAAGAAGAAGAAGATTCTATTGCAGCCAGTAGACCAAAAAGGAATATTCGAAAACCTCAACGGTTTACTGACATGGTGGCATATGCATTTCCAATGGTTGAAGAATGTGTTCCTACTACCTACAAAGAAGCAAAGAGGCATTCAGAAAGTGTAGAGTGGCAGAATGCAATGGATGAGGAAATAAAATCTCTTCATAAGAATGACACTTGGGAGCTGGTACAGTTACCTAAGGGGAAGAAAGAAATTGGGTGCAAATGGGTCTATACCATGAAGGAAGGATCTCCAGGAAAGGACAGTGTCAGGTACAAGGCTAGATTGGTGGCTAAAGGCTACGCACAGAAGGAAGGCATTGACTACAATGAGGTATTCTCTCCCGTTGTGAAGCATTCTTCGATTCGTATTTTGTTAGCCTTGGTGGCACAATTTGATCTTGAGTTAGTGCAACTCGATGTTAAAACTGCATTTTTGCATGGTGATTTGAATGAGGAGATCTACATGACCCAACCAGATGGGTATAAGGCTGCTGGTAAAGAACATTTGGCTTGTAAACTGAAAAAATCATTGTATGGTTTGAAACAATCTCCGAGACAGTGGTACAAACGATTTGATAAGTTTATGATTGGGCAGAAGTACACACGGAGTTCTTTTGATCATTGTGTCTACTATTGCAAACTACGAAATGGAACCTTCATTTATTTGCTCTTATATGTCGATGATATGCTTATAGCTTCTAAGAGCAAGGTGGAGATTGAAAAATTGAAGACTCAGATGAGTAATGAATTTGAAATGAAGGATTTGGGCGAAGCCAAGAAGATACTTGGTATGGAAATTCAAAGAGACAGGGTGCAAGGCAAGGTTTGTCTATCACAGAAACAGTATTTGAAGAAGATACTACAGTGTTTTGGTATGGATGCAAAAACAAAACCTGTGAGTACACCACTTGCCTCTCACTTCATGCTTAGCGCTGCTATGTCTCCTAGCACAGATGATGAGCGTCAGTACATGGCTCAGGTTCCTTATCAGAGTGCTGTTGGTAGTTTGATGTATGCGATGGTGTGTACTAGGCCCGACATTTCACAAGCTATCAGTATAGTAAGCAGATATATGCATGATCCAGGAAAAGGGCACTGGCAAGCGGTGAAATGGATCCTACGGTATATTCTGGGTACCGTGAGCTATATGTTTATAAATTTTTTGACATAGGTATGGGACTACCAAACTAAAAGCTGTGTTCAGACACTAGAAGGCCATACACACAATGTTTCTGCTGCTTGTATTGGTATCTTATGCTTATGATATGCAACTCATGCATGTGGGTGGTACCATAATGAAATTTCTTTTTCCTGCATAATAGTGTTCTGTGTAGCAATTTATTTATGCAGCACTAGTACAGTTATGTTTATTTACTAGTTGGTTAACATTATGAAGTTCTACAAAAAGGGTCTCATTGCTTTACCACCTGAGATACACACAAACCTTAAGTGTGCTTTAAGACTTATGGTGTCTACATCATGACATTTTGGGTGGGCCTCCAGGAATAAGCCATTTATTCCTTTTCAAACATTGGTATTGACAAAAATTACTTTCTCTCGGTCTGGCAATTATAACTCTGTACTTGGATGACTAAAATGATTGTGAACTAGGAGAGAAATCTGATCGTTCATTTATGAACCCATTTATGAATGTCATTCTAATCTAGAAGTGTTATTGTTGACATTAAACAACTAGTCCTGCTTCAACCCCCAAGTCTGGATCTTGCATCTGGCGAAGGATCAGGCAGGCTGCCCATTTCATTAACTCGGGCTGTAGATGGATCGTCGGTAACGGCAACAGAGTGGATATATGGCATGACTGTTGGGCTACGGACAGTAGCTTTGCTTCCCTTTTTCCTTCATTCTCCTTCCCTCACCACAATTGGATCAGCTCCTTCAGACACGACGACTCTTGGGTTATTCCTGATGACATCCCCTTTGGACCAGCTGAATCCCTCAGGCTTGCCTTGCAGGATTTAGCTCTTACTCCTATCTCTGCAGACCACATCAGTTGGAAAGCTCACCCTGGTCAGGACCTCTCCTTCAAAGAAGCCTGGCAACTCATTCGTTCCAGAGCGGCAAAGGTAGCCTGGGCTCCCTACATCTGGCACCCCCTGCTGCTCCCCAGAATCTCCTTCTTCTCATGGAGACTTATGCATGGCAGGACTCCCACCTTGGATAGGATCCAAGCAGTTGGTATCAGTCTTGCCAACCGTTGCAGCCTCTGTAAAAACAATGTGGAAAGCATCCTTCACCTCTTCTTTCTATGCCCCTTTGCTGCGTCTCTCTGGTCTTGGGTTCTTCAAATGGCAGGAGTGTGCAATGCTTCCTCTCATTCTCCCTCCCTGATCTGGCACCATTTATCTCACGGCTGTGACAAGTTGGCTAAGCAGGGAATGTCTTCAATTTTTTGACCACCATTTATGTCATCTGGAAGAGCAGGAATGATCTAATTTTCAGGAATTCCTGCGTCTCCCTGACTAAGGCAAAGGCCAATCTGACAGACCTCCTTTCTCCCACTCTCAACAATATTGAGAAATCTTTTACTGGAAGGCCTCTCCTCCAGTTTTGCAATTTTTTGTCCTTTAAGGTGTAGTAGCTTGCCGTTGTGCTTGGCGCGGTGTGGTGTCCCGCTGTGCAGTGCTGTGCTGAGTTTTGAAGCCTCCTTAGTGCTGGTTCTGCAGTGAAGGGCTTTTGCTTCCCCTGCTCCTTCATGTGAAGTGAAGTGTGTGATGTGCAGTGAAGTGCAGTGTTGTGCTTGTAATTGGGTGCTTTTTTTCCATTTTGTTCCATTCTTTTAGTCTCTTGTCTTCTTTGGATTGGCTCTTCTCGAGCCTTCTGTATTCTGTGCAGGTTTCATTTTTGTTTGCCTTCCCCTGCTGGTTTTTTTAGGGGGCTCCTTGCCCTGTTCTCTCTTCTCTTTAATACAATTGCCTTTAAGCAAAAAAAAAAAAAAAACTAGTCATGCTGGACATTCTTTAGCTATGGCACCTATATGTGTTTGAATATGTTGCCTATATGCTTTTAATAGTCACCCATCAATATCACACTTTGTCAATGCTTATGAGACTTATATGTGTTTGAATTTTGTCACCATAATTTAAGATGTCGGTGGAGGATTCACCGTTCCCATGATGGATGGATAAAATGTCTACAATTTTTTTTTTTACAAAAAGATAAATTAATTGGGCCAACTGATATTGATGGATTATAGTGTGCACTACTACACTGGCTTGTTTATTATATATATATATATATGTCATGGGTTTGTGTTTTCATTGTCATATCAATTTTTAACTTGTTTTGTCATGCACAATGTCTCCTTTCCTGTCGCAAAGACTTCTTAATGTTTGGCTTTGTAGCTGGGTCTGGTGGAGGAGCTCAAAATATTCCTATTGGTTTTGTTTAACGCTGACATGCATGGTTGGCTTTGTGTAGTCATGTAGGATCAGATGACTTGTGTGGTCATGTTCAATGCTTGGCATGGATATGTACTAATATTTTGAGTTTTTAGTGATCTTATGATTTTTAGAATGAACTTTACCCAATAATCCCAGATTCTTCCAACCCACTATGAAGGATATCCTCAAGGTGCATCACAACTTTCTTAATGGCCTTGATTGGTCTCTTTTGCATTTGTTTGTCTTAAAGGTGTCTATGGAACATGTTCTGATTAAGCTGGTAAAATGCATTTTTGGTTTTACAAAATTTTGTTGATGTAAATTTTCTTGAAATTGGATCTTTACTATCCTTTGTTTCTGTGTCTAGCATTATGCACTGCTAATTCATTACTGTCTTTACATTTATTTCCAGTCGGTAGCAACCTTTTCCAGCCAGGTTATGTCAGCCATTGGAGGAAACACTGCTGGACCAGGTTTTTGCTGCTTTTCTCTACTTTTTGCACTTTGTATATGATGTCACCTGATGTTCAAAATATTGGTACTGGCAGCTGTATCATCCTTTGGAGAAACCAATACATATTACTCGTTGGTCATATTAAAAAGTAGCTAGATGCTGCCCCTAATCTAGCTACTTTTTTCATATGCATGATTTGGGGATTTATTTAATTTCTGCATGTTGAGATTTTGCTTGATATTGAAGAAAACGCCTATAATCAGGGATTGGTTTGTCTCTTCTGTATGAACTGACCTTGATCAAGCTAGTTCCTCTCTCTCTATATATATATATATAACTTTTTTACTTGGTATTTTACTTGGTTGATTGAGATGCAGAAGCTCATGCTCAAGCCACTTTTTATTTCATGATTGAGATGCAGAATTAAAAACTTGCCCCCAAAGAAGATGAGGTTTATTCCTCTTCACAGGTGTGGAACATACAAGAGTAGGCTCTCATTACTTTACCTCCCGAGATATACACAAACCTTTAACATTTTGGTTGAGCCTCCAGGCATAAGCCATTTATTCCTTTTCAAACATTGGTATAAATCATTGACAAAATTACTGTCTTCACCCATTATGAAGTAAGGCTTGTTTGGGTGGCAAAGTGAGGAAATTGATGTTGGTTTTTGTTGAAGAACATGACTAGTAACTTTAAGATACAAATATGAAGATAGTAGTTCATGACATTTTTATTGTTTGCATAGAGACTTATATTCTTGATCTGCTCCTCTGGATGGTGTGTGGATCTTGAATCTTAGTGGAAGTATTAAGGAATCAGTGAGGGTGGGGGTAGGCAATATGATCAATGATTCCGATGGTGTGTAAATTGTGTGCTAGCATTAAATGTTGCCATGTTCTTCTTGTTAAGGTCATGACAAATTGTTAACAATGGAGATTAACATATGCATAATGAGATAATTTTCCGATGTGAATCATGAAAAATTGTCATTTAGACATGATCTATTCAATTAAATACATCTCAAGCCATGAAACCATAACATTTATAAGCCCCTCCTTCAAAGCACTTTATTCTTTCATCTATGAAATAATTGATGTCCTCTATTTTTCCTTCTTTTCCATTGAGCATCTAATTGTTCCTTGCTTCCTTTAGGACCCTTGTTCTTCACAAAAGTAAGACAAAAGACCAGAGACTCTTTCTCTAAGTTTATATGCACTGAATTTATTATTGCAAGGACATGCTAATGTTCACACTTATTTGCTCAAAAACATTTCATGTTAGATTTTATGTTTTGTTAAATTGTTAATTACTTTTACAACTATTGTTAGGGAAGGTGATTGTCCCTCATCCTCAATGCAATCAACCATGGATCTATTTGTCTCATTAAAATGTTGCACCCCTTCTCAAACCACTCCCCTTTCAAAAGGTGCGCTTATTGCTTTATTCTCCATTTTAGCTATCTAAGATTGATATGATGAGTGAAAACTGAAGACGCATGAAAAGGCATCTTTATGAATAAATACCTTATAGTTTCTTAGACACTGATCTCTCAAGTCATTGCACTAACCCATCTGTATCCTTGTGACGCCTTGGTATGCAGCTTTTGTGATTTTAAGGTTCGTGACAGGAAGCATGTTTTGTGATTTTAAGAGGTATTGTTGATTCTCCTGACTTCTTATTAATTCGGTTTGGTTCAGAATCTGAGTGCAAGTCGTTTTACAAGTGAAACAATTGTTGTTCCTTTGGTGCAGCTTTTACATGATCCTGTTATGTCAGTCCAGGTTTGATTTCACTTGCTCAATTATTTACATTTCATCCATTGAATTACCCAGTGTAGGTTACTTTAAAATTGTTAAAAGTCATGGTGGCTGATTATTCCTTCATGTTCTTGGCTTTTGGATGTCTCTGGATCAATGAATAATTTCTTATGCTCTAATAATATAATATACTGATAGCATAATAATGTTGTTAACAATAAATAATAATCCAGCTCTTTGTAACCTTTAAGCAACATGATTCCTTGTAATTTTTTCAATGCTTTGATTTGCTATAATCCAACCTCATCAGTCGCTTCATTCAAAATGGAGCTGTTAAACAGCTTGTTCAGCTATCAAAATCAATGGATATAAACCGTTACAAATATAATACTTTTTCTAATACTTTTTACAAAAAAATTTATTGAGTATTGGCGGTCGCTAATACTCAATAGCGACGACTTTTTCGTGGCCACCATTTGGCGGTCGTTGAGCGATCGCTAATGACTATTAGCGACCGCCAGGTCACTTTTAGCGACGGTAAATGGCGGCCGCTAATAGTCTTTTTTCTAGTAGTGATTAATGGATCAGGAAATTTCATTGCTTTTTTTATAAAAAAAACAACAAATACTTAGTAACGGATATAAACCGTTACAAATAGAATACTTAGTAACGGACATCAACCGTTACAAATAGTTATATATGCGTCAGAAAGTAAGAATTACCAACAGTTTTATCCATTGGGAACAAGCTATGAATAAAATTAATAACCATTACTAATAAATTGTAACGAGTGTGTATGTGTTGCTGAAATTAATATCAGTCACGGTTAATAACCGTTAGTAATATTTCTAACGGTTATTAAGTGTTACTAACTTCCGTTACTTTTCATTTGTAACGCAATTGTGTCAACGTAAAATAACCGTTACTAATATTTTTTGTAGCGGCCGCAGATCCGTTACTAATCGATTATTATGGTGTAGTGAATGTGTCTAAATCCATTTTTGAACCAAAGAAAGTAAAATCAATCTCTATGATGGATAAGACACTAAAAATCAAAGAAGACTCCAAGAAGACTAAACAATTCAAACCAACTAAAAAGGAGTCTCACAAGATAGATTCTAAAAAGCTTAAACAAGTTAAACCAACTTTAAAAGAATCTATCAACAAAAAGCTTCTTAACCTACCTCCCATATCTCAAATGAAAGAACTTTTGAATAAAGTTGCAAGGTTAAATTTAAAATTCAAAAATCAAATAAAGGGAGAAAATAAGAAGAAAAGAAAAATGGCTCAATCCCCTAAGAAGAAAAGTCACCAACCTCAAAAGACTAATCACCAACCTAAGCCAAATTTAGTTAAATCTAAATATCATGGTGATAAGTCTAAATTGAAAATTTATCAAATCAAATCTTCTATAGTTGGTGAGACTTTTAAGATGGACCTCAAAGACCAACCCTCCCAAGACCTTAGGTGGATTCCAAAGTTATTTACTTAGTCAAACCTTAAGGCCTTGGACCTCATTGACCAACCTATTCTTTACAGTTAAATCCTTTTGTTGGTTATGATTGCATTTGCATTTATGTTCTTTCATTAGTTACATTACTTTAAATGCAATGTTTATTTGTAATCAATTGATTTTATTTTCATGCACCATACTAGTTACATATCATGGTTTTCAAAATCATTTGACTATAATTTCCTTTATGTTAGATTTGCTCTTAGCTCTCATATAAGTTATATCACTTGTATTGCATTTCTACATTTGTTCAATTGATCGTGTTTTCAAAAGCTTTCATAGCTAGAGTATTCATGGTTGATTGATGTTGCAAAATCATTTGTTTGGATGTATTAGTAAGATTTGTTTTGGAAAACAAATGATTTGAAATAATTTAATTTTTCCATAGATTTCTATGTTATATTTTCATATGAAAAATTATTGTTTTGAAAAACCAACTTGTATGTGTTTCAAATAAGTTATATCTTTTTAAAATGCAAGTTGAAAAAGTGTTATCTTCAAAATCATCCTCTTTATGCTCATTGTTGGATTTTGTTTATTAAAATGATTTGAAGATTGCTTGAATGGAAATGCTTTAAAATATTGTTAGTTATAAACATCAAAGCATGTTCCTTGTTTTCATTTCCTCATGCATTTAGTTATTTTAACTTAAATGGAAATGAATTTTGTTATAGGCAATTGGCATCTTTTAGTTTCATTCTTTTTATATGCAAATGTCTAATAGTTTCTTGTATGGTTGTGATCTTATTTACATTTGTAAAAACCATACTAGAACTCTCAAATCCATCCTTTATGCTTACTAGTCATTTAATTTTGAAATGGATGGTTATGATGTTGATTCATGTATATTTTTCTTATTGGTATCATTCTTTATACATGTTTCAACTTCATAGTAGTGTGCTTGATCATATGAACCTTCTTGAAATCTATTCCTTGTATTTCTTATATATCGATTGTTTGATGGATTTCTTAGATGTTGAATTCTTATGATCTTGACACTTTGAAAATTGCATGTTATACTAAGTTATATCTTTTTATGTAATTTTTCTTGTTCATCACTATGCTCATTAGTTATATTATTCTAAGTGATGCATATCATTTTATGATGCTTGTTGGAATTTTGTATTTGTCACATGCTTGTTCTTAATCATGTTCAATTGATAATCAATTGGTATCATTTTCAATTAGTATCTATATCCAATTGGTGTCATATCTTGAGTTTGTGATAGACCTTGTGCACATTAGATTGAACTTGATAGTCATATGTCTTTTGTTCCATGTCACATTCCATTAGCATCATAATCTCCATGTTTGCCACCGCTCATGCTCTTATAGGTAAATTACATGACCACCATGTTTATGTTTTCATAATTTTGGTTGGTTAATGGTGAGGTTTGGATTCATGATTGAACTTCATTTCATTCATCTTGTGCATGATAGTTAGATCTAATGATTGTATGAAATGATTTCAAAACTTTACATAGCTTATGATTTTTATAGTTAAATTGTTTGATGCTATGTATGAGTTAACCCCATCTCATCATGGATAGCTCTAATTTGGATGAACCCTAATAGGTGTATTCCTTAACTCCAATTTAGAGTGATTGAGTTAATTGTCATATCCTTGAATCTCAATTGATAGTTTTATTTCAATTGATATCCATGATAGTTTATCTCCTTTTGATCTTGCTCTTTAATTATCCAATAGCTTATCCATCAATTGGTTTCTTTATATTGGTAATTTGATCAACTTGTACTTTAAATAGTCAATTATCATTATCAATTGATATATAATTCTTCTCTTGAAGTTAACCCTCAATTGGTTAAACCATCTTCTTCTTGCACCTATTAGTTAAATTGTTGTCAAAAGTTTGACAAAAGAAGAGTATGGATTGAGGGGGAGTAAACCTTCTAAGGAAGCATTAGAGTTGATCAAATTCACCCTTATATTGGCTCTGTACCCTTATAGCCTATCTACCCATACATAATGCCTTGTTATATATTTCATTTCGATTACTTCTGTTAACAGGTGCTACTAAAGGTATTTTCCTTGTTTCATGTGTGTAGGTACCCCTCTTCATTTGGTACTTTGCAATTTAATGGCAAAGGGGGAGAATAATATTAAGGGGGAGAAAGTTGAAAGTTCTCAAGTTTAATGGCAAAGGGGGAGAGAGTATTCAAGCTACCCAAAGGGAGAGAATCCATGGTCATAGGGGGAGAAGATGATAGAATAAAGAGCTTGGGAGCTAAAGAAGATGCTTGGTCTAAAGAAAGGAAGATGAAGAGAAAGCTTGAAGATTGATCAAGCTCCAAGCATCAAGAAGAATGAAACTAGAGCCCAAGCTAAAGTGAAGAAGCATCCAAGAAGATTTTAAGGAGTGTCCAGCCAAGGAGGAGCTGAAGACTGTGTGAAAATTTAGTGTTGAGCAAGGTTTGCCAACATATTGGAGGTTTGCCAACAAATTGCAAAGGGGGAGATTGTTAGGGATTTTGTGTATTGCAATTTGATGGATGCATTAACATTTTAATCATCATTTGAATTCACACACATGCATTGTTTTAGAAACCTTGAAATCTTGATTTACTCATGCATTGCTTTAAATCTTGTAAATCATACGTTTCATGCATGTTTTGGTTTTAATCTTGGATGCATTTAGTTTTGAAAGGAAGTTCTCTGAATCAAGCTAGCCTATGCTTTTTAAATCTTTCAAATCATTTTAGTCTTTTTATGTTTCATGTTTTTAAACCTCTTAGAATGATTTAAAATCATGTTTCCAATCTTGGTTTAATGGCCCAAAAATCCCTACATGAAAATACTTTGAAATGTGCAAAAATTGGGATTTTAGCCACATTGTCGGTTAGCATGTCGGTCAGGTGTCGGCTAACCGACCATGGTTCAGAAGCTGACCGAAAGCCTCTTGGTTAGAATTCCAGAGAGCTGTTTTCTGAACAAAATTGTACTGTAGGTCAGCTTGTCGGTTCCTATTGGGTGACCCACACCTGCACAACGGTAAATTTCTTGACCGTTGGAATCTGACTGTTGAGGTGTCGGTCGACCGACACCAACCTTTCGGTGCCGTTTGAACACTTTTTCTATAAAAGTGAGTTCATTCCTTAGCCATTTTTTATGATCTTTGAAGCCCTTCTTGAGGTATTTTGAGGCAAAAGAAAGGGGATCAAGCTAAGGAAGGCTAATGGTCATTAAGGAAAGCTAAAGCTTGGATTAATGAAGTTAAACCACCAAGTAAGCTTTGCCTTTTATTAATCATTATTTTATGCTTTGTTAAACTATTGGTAAATGATTTTAGCATATAAACTATGATGTGTTGAATCCTCTACTTCCTTAATCTTTGATTTAAGTCATAGGATTCTTCACCTTGATTTCAAAACAAGTTTGTTTTTATAAACCTTGTTAACCATGCATTGCCAAATTCTTTGATTTCTTTTATGCCATGATTCATTAACTTGTTTTGAATCTTTCCTTGTTGTTTTCATTCTTTTGAACCTTTGTTGAATTAGTTTGGTTTTGAAAACAACATTGCACATGCATCACATGTTTAGACTAAATTAATTTCATACAACTTGTGAACCCTTGTTTTTCATATCTTCTACAAGTTTGTATTTGGTACATGTGATTTGTATATTACTTCAATCATATCTTTTTATGTGCATTAAACTTTTAAATGCTTTTAGCATAAATTGATTGAGCTTTCATTTTCAACTTGATTGAAGCATTCACACACACATTTCATGAGCATTCATCTTCGCATTACTTAGAGTGTTGTGTGAGTTAGCTTTTCAATTTCATATTCGCCTATTTAGAGGTAATTTTATTTGAGCTTAATTGTAATCTCTTAGAGTGTTTTGTGAAAGCACTTTCTTTATAGAAATCATTTGATTGTAAGGTTATTGCTTAGCCATATAAAAGCATTGTGTATAGGTTGTTGTTTAGCCTAGAAAAACAATATTGTAAGGTTATTGATTATCCTTAGAAAGCATATTGTAGAGGTTATTGCTTAGCCTTTTGAGAAGCATAATAGTGGAAATCCGGTGGGGTGTTGGATACACAAGCCGGTAGTGGATGTAGGCATTGAGGCCGAACCACTATAAATGATTGTGTAGTGGTGATTGTTTTGTGGTGATTGTTTTGTTTAAGCTTCCGCATATTGTATGTTAATCATCACATGTGACTAGTTAATTGTAAAGAAATTAAAATTGGTCATTTAGTGTAGCTCACCCTATTCACCCCCCCTCTAGGGTTAGGATCCCTTGGACTTTCAGGGATTAGTCCAGCCCAAAGGGTTGGGAACCCTCCGATAGCAAAGTAAAAAAAAAAAGCGCTACCATCAAATGCAATTTAATCTGGCTCACACCAAATTGAGTGATCCTCTATTGCCTTTGCTGTGCAGTGAGGGTGAATGGACCAATCAATTATATCTCCACAAGAAGTGCCAATCCAACTGGAGAAGAGGACTCATCTCACCAGCAACCAAACCAAGTGAAAGGTGGCCTTTTTCTTCCTCATCTCTAGCCAGAACCCTGTGTTCTTTTCTACTTAATTTAGGAGCTACCATCACATAATCTCAAGGGGTAGCTCAGTTGGCCTAGGACCATGGTTTGCACCCGAAGGTTGTAGGTTTGAAACTGCACTACCACACTGAGGCTACAGGAGAGTTTACCCAAGTTCCCTATGGGTCGAAGGGATTAGTCTAGCCCAAAGGGTAGGAAACCCTCTGATAGTAAAGGAAAAAAATGTGCTAACATCACATGCAATTTAATGTGGCTCACCCAAAATTGGGTGGTCCTGTATTGCGTTTGCTGCGCAATGAGTGTGGATGGACCAATTTGTCATATCTCCTCAAGAAGTATCAATCCAACTGGAGAAGAGGACTCATCTCACAAGCAACCGAAACCAAGTGAAAGGTGGCCTTTTTCTTCCTCCTCTTTCTACCTAATCTAGGAACTACCATCACATAATCTCAAAGGGTATCTTAGTTGGCCTAAGACCACAGTTTGCACCCGGAGGTCATAGGTTTAAAACTGCACAACCACACTGAGGATATAGGAGAATTTACCCAGCTTCGCTATTGGCCGTTTGGATTAATCCAGCCCAAGGGGTTGGAAACCCTCCAATAGCAAAGGGGGAAAAAAAGCGCTACCATCACATTGAATTTATTGTGGCTCACCCCAAATTGAGTGGTCCTTTATTGCCTTTGCTCCGCGGTGAGGGTGAATGGACCAATTTGTCATATCTCCTCAAGAAGTATCAATCCAACTCAAGAAGAGGAATCATCTCACGAGCAACCAAACCAAGTGAAAAGCCTTTTTCTTGCTCATCTCTTGCCAGAACCGGTGTCCTTTACTACCTTATCTAGGAGATACCATCACATAATCTCAAGGGGTAGTTCAGTTCTCCTAGGACCATTGTTTGCACCCGGAGGTTGTAGGTTTGAAACTGTACTACCACACTAAGGCTACATGAGAGTTTACCCGGCTTCCCTATGTCCCGGAGGGATTACTCCAGCACAAAGGGTTGGAAAACCTCCGATAGCAAAATAATAAAAAAAAGCGCTACCATCACATGCAATTTAATGTCGCTCACCCCAAATTGAGTGGTTCTCTATTGCCTTTGCTGCGGAGTGAGGGTGAATGGACCAATCTGTCATATCTCCTCAAGAAATATCAATCCAACCGGAGAAGAGGACTCATCTCACGAACAACCAAACCAAGTGAAAGGTGGCCGTTTTCTTGCTCATCCCTAGCCAGAACCCGTGTCCTTTTCTACCTAATCTAGGAGCTACAATCACATAATCTCAAGGGGTAGCACAGTTGGCCTAGGACCACGGTTTGCACTTGGAAGTTGTAGGTTTGAAACTGCACTATTACACTGAGGCTACAGTGGAGTTTTCCCGACTTTCCTATGGGCCGGAGGGATTAGTCTAGCCCAAAGGGTAGGATTTCCTCCGATAGCAAAGGAAAAAAAAGCGCTACGATCACATGCGATTTAATGTGGCTCACCCAAAATTGAGTGGTCCTGTATTGCCTTTGCTGTGCAATGAGTGTATATGGACCAATCTGTCATATCTCCTCAAGAAGTGTCAATTCAACTGGAGAAGAGGATTCATCTCACAAGAAACCAAGACCAAGTGAAAGCTGGCCTTTTTCTTCCTCATCTTTCTACCTAATCTAGGAGCTACCATCACATATTTGCTTAGGACCACGGTTTCTAGCCGAAGGCTGTAGGTTTGAAACTGCACTACCACATTTTTTCTACTAGAGAGTTTACCTGGGTTTCCTATGGGCTGGAGGGATTAATCGAGCCCAAAGGATTGAAAACCCTCCATAGCAAAGGAAAAAAAAAAACGCTACCATCACATGCAATTTAATGTTGCTCACCCTAAATTGAGTGGTTCTCTATTGCCTTTGCTGCGCAGTGAGGGTGAATGGACCAATACGTCATATCTCCTCATGAAGTATCAATCCAATTGGAGAAGAGGACTCATCTCACAAGCAACCAAATCAAGTGAAAGGTGACCTTTTTCTTCCTCATCTCTTGACAGAACCTGTGTCCTTTTAATTCTACCTAATCTAGCAGCTACCATCACGTGCAATTTAATGTGTTCCCCTCAAATTGACTGAGGGACATTTTAAATGCACCCAGGCTAGTTACTATTTGCCCCAATCTATATTATGCCTGTGAGATAAGGCTGTCTTGTCAAAGCAGTTGCCAAGTACATAATCTCATCACAGGCCATTCAGACAATGGCAGTCTCGTAATTACACCCAACTATGAACATCATAGAGGGGTGTTTTAAGTTTTCTGGAAAACCAGAAACTGCTCTTTGAAAGTGGGTTCCTACGTCTCGTTGACCTTTTTTCGGGCCGTTGGTCCGATGGGGGCTCCACTTGGGGATGGGTGGATGAACATGGCCCACCACTGGGTGAGGTCCATTTCATCAGTGGTCAGCATCGAATCATCAAGGCCGGGCCATCTTCTGAAGAACGATCCTTAGCCGTTCAATTTGATGACGTGCAAAGAGACCATGGTTGAGAAGGGACAAACCCAGTGTTCCTCATCAACACTATAAAGGGAGGCCACCAAATCTTGAACAGTTGGATCTTCCAATCTAGATTTGGGGTGCATTGTATGATCCTGGTGGGCCAATCAATCAAGGTCGTTCTCGTTAGTGTTACCATTAAGAAGCAGTTGGGTTTTGATCCATCAGTGGGACCCGCCCTTGAAATTGATTTAACATGTGGAACCCACTGATTGATCTACATCCACAATGAGGGAGAAAAAAAGCCAAGAAGATAGAAACCAAAAATCAAATGATTTCATCCATCAGTGGCACCCATATGAAATCTTAAATTTTACAGCGATGGAACAGTTGGCCCCAGTGATGATTGAAAACAAAGATCAATAAAAAAAAAAAACTCTACTAATATCTCGTCAAGAAAGTAGCACATCAATTGACAAACTCTACTAATTTCACAAACTAATATTATATTTTTTGACTGTCTATCGGAGCTCAGATGACCAAGATATCGTGTGACAAAATTCAAAAATCAGAGGTGACTGCAATAGGTCCAAAAAATTTCTGACCTTTGGATTCCAGATTTGTCTATGCTACTGGGTAGTGCTCGTCATCACGAATCCAAAGGACCAAACTGCTCATCGATTGAAGTCCGAATGAAAAAGTTACGGCCGGTCAGATTTTCTGTAGCCCGAGGCTGGGCCGGCCTTGCGTCAGTTTCTGCCTCGCAATGACGTCAAGCTGACCCCACTCGTTCATCCCTATTGCGCAAACACATACATGTAGCTGTACAAGCTTTGATGCTGGCGGAAAACCACATGCGTATGACCACCTGCTTTGACCTCGGCTGTAAAGTGTCTAACTGCGTGGACCCGAGCCCTTAAACAAAAATTACATATACGAGAGGTTGAATACATTTCACTTTAGAAATATTTCGCTAATTTACTGAAAAAGTTATGATGGTAAAAGTTTATATGGACCGATGGGAGCGGACCTTTGCTTGCATCAGCAATTACATTGCGCTGACGTCATTGTACCAGCGCCGCAACAGATTCTCTGCAATGAAGTGGGCCGGGCTGAAGACGGGTCAGGTCACCGTGGCCTGGGCCGAATAATTGGCTTGCAGCAAAAGATCTGGCACGTGTCACGAGGTTGGAAAAAAGGTGAGCAATGAGGTTTGGAATTGATAGGACAGTTGCAACTTTTTTAAAAAGAGAAGGACTCATGCTAGATTAGATAGGGATATAGACTGGGTGTAAATAGCAACACCCATTGACTGATCCTCTACTGCCTTTGCTGCCCTATGAGGGTGTATATATGCACCAATCATGATCTGTCATAGGGGTGGAAGTACGATTTTCGGTTCGGTTTTAGACCGAAACCGAAAAAAAACCGAAAACCGAAATGTCAAAATATTACAAACCGAATCGGACCGAATAAGATGTAAAACCTAACCGAACCAAAAATAATTAAACGGTTTGGTTTTCAATTTTTTGGTTTAAAACCGAATTTTTCAATTAAACGTTTGGTTTTTCGATTTTTCATTTCCCATTTGGTCTTTTACTCTTTTAGGCTTTAGATTATAGTCTATTAGTATGTGTAAATTACAGTAATAGTCTATCTAATACTGATATATATATTTAATTTAAAATATGAAATATAATTCGGTTTTTCGATTTAAACCGAAATTATTTTCTAAAAACCGAATCGAAAACCGAACTTGCCAAAAACTCAAAACCGAAACCAAACCGAAAACCGATAAATAGAACCGAACTTAATTTTACGGTTCAGCTTACGGTCCAGAGTTTGGTTCAATTCGATTTCTTCCACTCCTAATCTGTCATATCAGACATCACGTCGAGACAAATCACAGGCACAGCTGTCCGATCCCATTCAAAATTTAAAATCCAGTGTTTACGGATGTGGTGGACTCTAATTGGTGTACTGAAGTCACCATAACAATTAGACGATATAGGATAGACTCCCAAATTCTTCACCATGTTTTCAGAAATAATGATGACGGGACCTACTACCATAAACAGGAACATGGTGGGCCCAGTTTTCCCCATATGATTGATCACAGTAATTCATCAAATGAAAATGACCTATTTACGATGGGAATCAAAGTGATCAGGTTACATATATGTGAAAAAAACATTAAGGGGTCCTCCTTTGATAAAGTGGGCCACCTAAGGATAAAAAGCATGGTAATTACATCCACCCATCGATGTGAACAACATTAGCCTCGGGCCAAGACATTGTTGAATTTATACTGCGTTAATCTATATAAATATGACAGATTGGCAGTCAACGTGGATGGAACCCACAGTTGGGCTCACCCATGGATGGAAAACAACGTGGCATGCACATAAATCGTGAAAATCCTTTGGTGCCCAGATCACTGAAACGCAGTACCACCTTCATATTGAATAAATGTGCTCAGCATGTGTTTGTTTTTAGCCTGGCATAGAGTTTGACACTGACAGATACCCTTGTATCCTTTTTTTTTTTTTTCTTCTTCTTTTTTCTTGCTAATCTATCCTTGTGATTTTTTACCTCTATACTGACATCGAGTTTTTAACTCAAGTTTTATTGGCCTTTATTTTTTTTCTGAAATTCAAAACTACTATATCCTCTCTTCAATACTAATGATGAAAATGGCCCTTTAACTCATTCAAATCATGATAATATGGGATTACTTAGATGGTTGGCAATTACGAATATCACCTGGGCACTCAAGGATTGATTCCTGGGTGTGCCACTCTCCCCCATATTTGTGTACTCAACTTCTTACTTGTGTGGGCCACCTAAGGTCCCAGCACCCATTGTTGCAGTACCAAAAAAAGCCCATTACGGCTAAATTTGCTCAATTTTACTTCTAGGTAAAAGTATATATGAAAATGTTTTGCTTCCACACTTAATTACTTATATTTTGTGTTATATCTTCCACCGTCACTTTAATGTGAGATTATATCTAAATGAAAATAATTAGTTGAAATAATGGTGCATAGTTTGACATATGATATACATGATGATCCGAGGTTGGAAGATAAAAGACATTAACACCTTCATGAAGCATAGGTGGCATAGAACTAGAAATGTGATGTTGTAATTGTGATAGCATTGAGTCCATGGATGTAAATTCATCAAAATGACCCACCTATGAAATCAAAATTCACCAAAGCCCATATATCTGAACACAATGTGGTCCTCTTCTTCTTTTCGTCTTACAAAGTTGATGCGATTGTACAGTGGTGATGATTCTTTGTCTGCCTGTGAGGGTGTATGCACCAATCATGATCTGTCATTTCAGACATCACGCTGAGACAAATCACCGACACAGCTGCCCAATCCCATTCAAAATTTTAAAAGGGGGTTGATATACGCACCACGATTTTTAAGAGGGGAGTGATATTGGCACCGTATATTTATCTCTCCCCAGCCGCACTAGAAGACCAATAAAAAAAAAATTTTCCTAAATTATCCCTCCCCTCCTCCTCCTCCTCCCCCCACCGCACTAGAAGACCAAAAAAATTTTTTTTTTCCTAAACTACCCCTCCCCTCCTCCTCCTCAAGCCCCCCCCCCCCCCCCCCCCCCCCCCCCGCGTCTCTGGCCGCGGCGGGCTCCCTCCCCCTCTCCCTCTTTCTTCCTCCCTCCTCCTCCCTCCTCCTCCTCCTCCTCCCTCCCTCCTCTTCCCTTCCTCTCCCCACCTCCACCCTCATCTCCCCCCCTAGTCTTCGACGGGGAGGGAGCCCCGGCCGGCTGGCCAGTCTCCCTCTCCCTCCCCCTCTCCCTCTTTCTTCCTCCATCCCCTTCCATTTTCTTTCCCTCTTCTCCCTCTCTCCCTCCCTCTCCTTCCCTCCCCTACTCCCCCACTCCCCCTACCCCACCCCCTCCCAGTCGCTGAGGGGGAGGGGTAGGGGGAGTGGGGGAGGGAAGGAGAGGGAAGGAGAGAGAGGGAGAGAGGGATAAGAGGGAAAGAAAGTGGAAGGGGAGGGAGGAAGAAAGAGGGAGAGGGGGAGGGAGACCGGCCAGCCGGCCGGGGCTCCCTCCCCGCCGGAGACTCGAGGGGGGGGGGATGAGGGAAGAGGGTGGAGGGTGGGAGACTCTGGGTTCACGCGCCCATGGACCGACTTACGATTTATATATCCAGTCGCTCCTAAAACCCTAGGTTGATACACCTTGGGAAGACTTCGGATTCATACATCCAGTCGTCCCTAAATTTTGGGTTCACGTGCCCATGGACTGACTTAGGATTTATACATCCAGTCGCTCCTAAAACCCTGGGTTGATACACCTTGGGAAGACTTCGGACTCATACATCCAGTCGTCCCTAAATTTTGGGTTCACGTGCCCATGGACTGACTTAGGATTTATACATCCAGTCGCTCCTAAAATCCTGGGTTGATACACCTTGGGAAGACTTCGGATTCATACATCCAGCCTTCCCTAAATTTTGGGTTCACGTGCCCATGGACTGACTTAGGATTTATACATCCAGTCGCTCCTAAAACCCTTGGGTTCATATACCCTGGAACTGACTTCGGATTTACACATCCAGTCTTTCCTAAAACTCTGGGTTCATACACCCCCCGAGATCGATCCCGTACTCGGGCTCGCACATCCGAGATCCTCGAGACTCTGGGTTCACCTCGGCTAATGACAGTCTTTGAAAGACAGAACAGTGCAAGCACAAAAGTGCAGAAAAAAAACATAGAAAAGAAGAAAAAAGCAATGCAAGCACAAAAGTGCAGAAAAAACAGCACAGAAAAGAAGAAAAAAGCAGTGCAAGCACAAAAGTGCAGAAAAGCAGCACAAAAATACAGAAAAAAGCAAAAAAGAATGCAAAGATGCAGAATAAACATTCCATCTCATCAGAAACTTCTTTCTTTTTATTGAATGTAATTTCTTCATTACAAGGGTTATAGAAAAGAAGAAGCAGAATACAACAAGGAGGCTCGCAGTCCTCTAAAAACAAAAAAGAATTGAAGCCTGGAGACTTTGATCCTCGTTGGTCCACTGCTTGGAGACTCTGGGAGATGTTGATCTTCACTGACTCTTCAGTCTGGTCTTCAGTGTCAGGAGCTCTTCAACACCCCCTGGTTTGGGAGCAAGCTCAGGCTCCTGATCCACTGATTGGAGATCTTCAGCCAGAAGGCCTCTCCATCCGGCCCGTTGCTAGGAGGTCTTGATATCCCACACAAGACCCTCCAGCATGATGCCGCACAAGACCCTAGAGGATCAAGACAAGACCCTGCAGCATGATCCGACGCAGGACCGTGCAGGATCAAATGCGCAACCAACTCCCGACCAGAGAATAATCACCTCCTAGCCACATAGGTAAGAGCTGATCTCTTCTCAACAACATAGGTGGGAGTTGGCCGTGGACCCGCGTTCAGAGAGTGCGTAGTCCATGGGGATCGTCTTCAAAGAGCGCGCAGATCACGACTTCCGGCGACAGTCCCACCCAGAGGAAGCTGTCTTCTGTCACAGGAGGTTCGTCCGGGGCAAAGGTTCCTAAATTTCTACAATGCGAAACTGCCAAAACATCTGGCAGACGCGGACAGATCCTCATCATTGTGAGAAATGAAAAGGAGGAAGGGTTTCTAGTTCAAGGTCTTTCTTCGCCCCCATGGCAGGCCTGCTGCCTCAATTTATAGAGGGAGGAAGGGCTCAGTACTCGAAGACCCATCAATGGGGCGAGGTCTCCCGTGCTTCACGTGGCGTGCACGTCTTCCACAACTTGACCAGCGGTTCCGATGGCGACCACGTGGAGCCATCTGCTCGTTTTCCGCCTCGGCCGTACTGCAGTACTTACAGCTACTTATGAGCCTCGGAATGCGGGATAACGGATCAGACACCTATGGAGACCGTACGGTACTCTCTCTCCAACTCAAGATTCCCACGTCACTCAGCCGGACTCAAGCACAAAGGAGCCGAAATGAAAAAGATGGAGAAAAAGCAAGCACAAAGAAAGCGCAAGTAAAGAAGCTCTGCTTTTCATTGAAAGTAAAGGGGATTACATCACCAAAACTTTACATCATTAGAAAAAACAGAGAAACTACAAGTGTGAAAGAAGTAAAAGTACAAAGATCAAGGAGCTACAGGGACCTCGGCGACTCCACTAGCACTATTACTATCTCTGGTGGACCGGTGGTCTCGGCGACGACAGCAGCCTTCTCTTGCGCATCACCTGCAGGGGGGGCAGAAGGAGCGTCGCCCAAAGGTGCAGCCGGAGTGTCACCAGCAAAAGAGATAGGTGGAGCGCCATCCGAGATAGGACCAGCTGCAGGAGTATCCACCTGGGCAATCTCGGCCAACGGAGCGGAACTCGGCTCGGGGTTTGGACCAGAATACTTTGGCAGATCCTGATAAACCGGGTGGTCTTCAGGAACCCCCGCTCGTTTCAAAGCAGCCAGACACCCCTCCTCGAACAGGATAGAGGTGATCTCCTCCACCTGTATTTCATACTCCTCTATAGCCTGATCCACCCCCTTCTAAAAGGAAGACTGTTGACACTAAAAATGTCACTTTGCCTTTTCAAGATCCAAAGAGCTACATGAAGTCGCAACCTGCCATAAAAAGGCAATGCTACTTCCAAAAAATCAAATCTTGTCAAAATCAAACAAAAACTGCAAGATCCTTCAAGACAGCCAAAAGAGGAGCACACAAGAAGTTTCGGGCCATTTCAAAATCATTTGGCCTAACTTCGCTTCTCCGGCAGCTGAAAAGGAGCTCCCGGCGGTGAAAACATCGGAGACACCAAATCTTCGATCAAAGCCGATGGATGGTCTAAAAATACATCCTAAAGGCTCCACGTCAAATTCCGAGTCAAACCGACAACGTTTGACCCTACATCAACCCTCGAACAGCTAAATCAAGTCTCTCGGCGACGAGAACCACCGAGGCCATCACTCATCAGATAGAGCACATGAACGGCTTCAAAATGCTTACAAAGGGCTACACGTCAAATTTTAGGTCATTTCGACATCGTTTGACCAGACTTTGACGCTCGGAAGCCAAATCAGGCCTCTCAGAGGCGAAGCTCCCCGGGACCATTGTTTCCAAGACAGAGCCTATAGATCATCTTAAAATGACTCCAATAGGTTCCCTGTCAAATTTCAAGTCAATCGGACATCGGTTGACCGCACATCAAGCCGCGACATCTTCATCGTGACAAAAGCAAGTCTACTGGTGATAGGACCCCAAACGGCTTCAAAACTCAAACAAAAGCCTATGGTTGGTCTTATTTATTGCTCAGGAGGCTTCACCTCAAATTTCAGGTCATTCGACATCGTTTGGCCCAGTTTCAGCTTCTGACAAAGTCTTCGGCTTTCTTAGAAAATTGGAAACTTTGCAAAACAAAATGCAAGGATTCTCATCAGGTTTTCTACAGGGAAATCAGGCCAATAAATGTTCAAAAATGTCAAGGAAAAATACAGAAGAAAAAAAGAATTAAAAAACAGCAAAAACGGACACAAAACGGGACAAAAGGGGGGTAGAAAATTCGGAAACTCAGACAGAAAAAGGCATCATAATCCAGAGAAAGAAATAGAGAAAACTCTGCGGAAGTTTTATACCAACCACCGCTACAAGGTGACAAGAGTCCCTTGGGGGTACCCCCCCCCCCAAGTTCCTTGCCTTCTCCTTCTGCCTCCAATGACTTAGATGTGGCTTTTCAACCCGTCTACTTAGTTTTTTTATTGGACATAGGACCTCCTTTTGGTCTTTGTCCTCTAAAAACCTGAGGTTATAGCCAAGCTAAGCGAATCAATAGCATCCTCTGTTCTCATCTGCATGGATGATGGCGAAGTCCACATATGGCTTGCGACCGTCAATCTGAACGGGTCCCCCACAATCTCCTGAGAAGTTAGATCCTCCTTTTCTTGCTTTTCATTGTAGTTTGTATTTTTTCAAAAGAGGCAAAAATCACAACTCTTGTCTTTCATTATTGATAAGAATTGTAAATCGGCTATAAACGCCAAAATCGGCTATAAACGCCAAAAATCGGCTATAAACGCCAAAATCGACTATAAATGCCAAAAAAAATCGCCTTTCACGGCAATCAAGAAAATGTCTCTTTTCTTAAATATATGTGCAATGGAAAACTTGAAAGAAGTTGATTTCCTTTTTACTTGCGAAGGTTGATCTCCGGATCACCACTTGCAATTCCAAGTAAAATAGAAAATCTGGCACACCCACACAAAAGAAATATTGATGCACGCCTCTGCCCCCCTCCAGTTACGAAAGGGTCGGACCCAAACAGACTCCCACGTCCGCCGACCTCGGTAGAACCGAGCGAGCAGAATGCGCCGGTGCATCAAGCTGGCAGACCCGGTGCGACCCGTTCATTTGAGAACACGATGCTAGAAATGAAATATTAGCATATCATATCTATTGTTCTATGCTTATACTTCTTTTCTTGATTCCTTGGCTACTTTCTAATTGGTGGCCTATGTTGGATTCCGCATCTAAAAAAATTGAGATAAGACTTTTTGGAAATTTCTAATTCTTTGAATTTATTTCCACTCTTTCTCTTTAAAAAAAAATCAGATTTTTCATTTCGGATTCAAAATTGAGAAACTTTGATCCTTTCCTATCGTTCATCGTGCTTGCAGAAATGTTTACCCTGTTCGACTAAGGTTTTGGGCTATCGTTTCTCTTCGTTGAGTTCATTAAAGATCTAAAAAAAAAATCAGATTTTTCATTTTGGATTCAAAATTGAGAAACCTTGATCCTTTCCTATCGTTCATCACGCTTGTAGAAATGTTGAGCCTGTTCAACTAAGGTTTTGGGCCATCGTTTCTCTTCGATGAGTTCATTAAAGATCTAAAAAAAAATTCAGATTTTTCATTTTGGATTCAAAATTGAGAAACATTGATCCTTTCCTATCGTTCATTGTGCTTGCAGAAATGTTGAGCCTGTTCGACTAAGGTTTTGGGCCATCGTTTCTCTTCGATGAGTTCATTAAAGATCTAAAAAAGAAAACAAAAATCAGATTTTTCAGTTTGGATTCAAAATTGAGAAACCTTGATCCTTTCCTATCGTTCATCGTGCTTGCAGAAATGTTGAGCCTGTTCGACTAAGGTTTTGGGCCATCGTTTCTCTTCGATGAGTTCATTAAAGATCTAAAAAAAAATCAGATTTTTCATTTTGGATTCAAAATTGAGAAACCTTGATCCTTTCCTATCGTTCATCGTGCTTGCAGAAATGTTGAGCCTGTTCGACTAAGGTTTTGGGGGCATCGTTTCTCTTCGATGAGTTCATTAAAGATCTAAAAAAAAAGAAATAAAAAAAAAACAAAAAAGAGACATAGACCACTAAGGTTAAAGCAACTACGTCCTTTGATCATGGTTGATTCAAGAAAAGCCTTGTCCAGAGTGTGGAGACAGCTTGACTGTTCTAGGCAAGGGTCCTCCAAACGGGTTCATTAAGTAATCATACCCTTACCTGGAGGAAATTCTATCAATCGAGATTTCATAAGACCGGGTTAGGAGGCCTTTGTGTACTCTCTCATCTTTTAAATAATTTTCTTTCAAAAATAAAATTTTTAAAATAAAAAATAAAAAATAAAAATTTTCAAAAAAAAATCTTAAAAAAAAAAATAAATAAATAAAAGTTTTTTTTTAAAAAAAATCTTCAAAAAAAAAACTTCCGTCATTTTGGGTTTAGATTGGAGAAATCTTGGCTTTTTCCTTTCTGAGCACTAGCGCTCGCGGAAATCGCTGAGTACCTTTTGCTCTCTTTGATGAACCCGATATTGGCTTAAAAAAAAAAAACTCATCATTTTTGGATTCAGATCCGAGAAATTATGGTTCATTTCCTTCTAAATACTGACGCTCGCAGAAATCGCTGAGACCGTATTTGGATCGGAATACCATCTGCTCTCTTTGATGAATCCAATCTTGACCTTTCAAAACAGGGAATCTCATCTCATGGATGCGGTCTCCAAACATTTGTGTCTAGCGGTACTAGGACGCCCTTTCAAGGTCTACTGTATTCGCGACCGGCACATTTGTAACTCCAACTTTATATTCTTCTTACCTCGAGCAAGCTCTACTTCTCGATAAGTCAAATTTAAGTTCACAATTGCTTCTAGCAGTCAATGGGACGCTCATTCTGGGCTTACCACACCTGCGATCAGAACAATTGTACCTTCTATGGTTTTCTGCCTTCTTCATATTGCTTGGGTCATCTTCCTCGAGCAATTTGAAAAGACAAAATCATAGAACTTCTCATTTATGATCATTATATTCTTGTGATTACTAATGGATGTGGTCTTGTTTCAGAAACTTTTCAAAAACTAACAATGGCAGCTTCACTAACCATTACCTTCGACGAGAACAAGCACCAGCTTATGCTTCAACAGAAGCAAACCACACGTAGCTACAAGCGCCCCATCAGCTGCCGAAGCGTCAACTCCCTCGGTAACTCTCTGAACTCCGGGTCGACCTCGACTCCCCGGACTATCGTCTTTGGGACGCTGGGACCATTCCCACTTCCCGAGGAACAAACTGCTCCTTCCAAGAAGTAGAAACTCGCTCAACGTGTCACTACTGTGACACCAAACGCGAGCACCAGAAAGCCCGAAGCCCGTGGCAGCCCCACGAAGCCTCAACCCTCAAATGACCAGGTCTATCCCAAGACTTGGTCCCCAAGACCTTCACCAAAACAAAGATGGTCCCAAACATCCACCAAGCCAGCATTCCTGGCCCCACTCAAGGAGAACCAGTTCTACCCTCTTGCCTACATGAAAGAGGAGAGACCCATCTCCAATCTGATTCTCAAGTCAACCCAGCATGAGTCGGCTTGTTCCTACAAGCCCAAAATCAAGTCATGCATCACAAGGCCTCTGCAAACACCTGTTAAGGCCTACAAACCTGCAGTTCGACCCTTGATCTCTACAGGGGCCGAACTCCAAAAATTCAAAGCTTCGCTGCAACAGGTGAAGGACCGGGTTCGCATCCTGTCCTTGCCTAGCTACAAAGAGGACAGGCTCGGCTGTTGCTCCGAGGGAGCACATCCTTCATCGTCAAAGCCCAGCCAGAGCTGACTGAAGCTCAAGTTGCTCGTCGTATACGCCGCCGTGCGTCGTATCAGCAAAAGAGACTAGAGAAGCAAAGGACCTAGCCTCCTACACTTCAATTCTCTCCCAAATGGGTCGAAAAAGATAGACCCAACCAAGTTGCTGCCGTCCATATGGTTGGAAAAACCAGAAGGTGCCAAAAGTCAGCAACAAAAATCCATGTCCGACGTCCGATGACCCGCAGCGTCTTTAGGACAAGAAGACATTCAGAAGAATCCCCTGCTCCTTTAAGCAAAGGACGGCAGAGTGGTCCTTCCTCAAGCTCTTCTTCAAAAAGAATGAGCCCCAGCTCAGTCACCAGGACAGTTTCTTCGTTCGAATCACGAAGGATGAACGTCTTGGCTACAAATTCGGAGCCACCACCCCGCAATCCACCTCAAGATGATGCGATCACCCGCATCCAACAGTTGGAACAAGGCCAGCAGAGGATTGAAACTCTGATGGAAAACCTTCTCCTCGCCTTCCAAAATCAGGCGAACAATGAACCTCATCAAGACGATGAGGTAAATGGAGAAGAAAATGAGTGACGCGCCCTTACCAAAAAGGACGTAGACAGTATCATCGCCAAAGCAAAAGAAGAGGATATACTCAAGGAGCATCGGATCAAGCCACCATATCCCTTATGGATGGACTTGGTCCCGTTCTCCACAAAATTCAAGCATCCTACTCTCCAAACATATACGGGGAAAGGATCAGCCAGACAGCACGTCATCCACTTCAAGATCTTGACGGGAACTATCGCGGATCAAGATGCACTCAAGATCCGCCTCTTTGTAAGTACCCTAAAAGGTACGGCCTTCGATTGGTACTCCACTCTGCCGGAAGACTCCATCCAAAATTGGGCCATTTTAGAGACACGCTTCCTAACTCACTTCAAACGTGAGGATCATCCCGCTACTATGGCTCAGCTGTGTAGCCTAAAACAGGGGGAGAATGAGTCAACATATGACTTCATTCACAAGTGGAAAGCAATGGCATACAAATGCTCTGATGTATTGCCACAAACGTCGCTAGTCGACATCTGCCGAAACAACATGAGAGCCAGAATCCGCTCCATGATCATCGGCAACAAATCAAAGAACCTGGGAGAACTCCTAGAAGCTTCCATGGAAGCTGAAACGGTGATTAAAGACCTCAACAGTCAGAAATCATCAAGAAAAGAGCCAACCGCCATTGCAACCTCTAAACCAAAGAAGAAAGAGGTCCTCAATGTGCAGACCAAGTCAGCTCCTCAGCCACCAAAGAAAGCTGAAAATAAAGCTGCTGGTAAGAGACCTGAACTCTCAGATGCCTTCAAAGAATGAGTAGAGAAGAAATACCCGTTTGATGAAGATGTTGATGAAATCTTCGGGGCTCTTGTGGCAAACGGCAAGCTCACCTTGCCTGAACCAAAAAGACCGGGTGATGTTGGCAAAACCAACGATCCTCGGTACTGTCCATACCACCAGATGATCTCGCATCCTCTCAATCAATGCTTCGTTGTGAGGGAGAAAATAAATGAGATGTGGAAAAATGGAGTCATCACCTTTGACAAAAACTATGGGCCTGCCTCCGTCAACATGGTGACATGTGGACAAACATCAAAATCATCGAAGAAGAAGATCACTACTTCCTTCAAGGTGATAAACTCAATCCAAGCGTCCGAGGAACTGGTTCCTTACCCGACACCAGACGGACAACCCATATGGGTACATCCCGATCTCCTGGAAGATGAAAATTGGGAGGTCATGAAAATAAAGCCTACAGCTCAACAACGAAGGCAGGCTAGGAAACATCTCCTCAAGCTCAAAAGGCAAGAGAAGACCCAGCCAAAATAAGAAGTCAAAGAAAAGGCAGAGGCTTCCTCTACCGCTTCACTGGAGGCAACAAAAACATCCTTTCCAGAGACTTCAAAGGGGGTAAGAAAATTCACTCTTAGTGATTTCATGCCACCTCAATTCAAAGAAGCCACGCAGGAGGCATCATACTCTTGCAATTCGGTAGTTAGATTCTCCATTGATGGATACGAGTCCAGCGACACCGATGATGGATTCCAATCCAACTACACAGACGAGTGGGAGGAGTCCCTTGAAACAGGAGAATATCTCTCCGATGAAGAATGGGTTCCTGAGAATCATCTTATGCCAGTAATCTGTATAACCCCCTACAGCCACAAAGGTCCTGGTCTGATGATGAAGAAGACCAAGAGGCTGTATAAGAAAATGTTGTTGAACCAGCACCCCTCATTGGTCCAGCGGAAATCAACAAAGTTGAGCCACAAAGAGTTGATGAAGAAGAAGATTTGGCTCCCATGCCTGATTTTGAAGAATATGCAAGGATCTTGCAGCGTCTCGCTCTAGAACAAGAGCAAGACCGCGTCAACGAGCTTCCTCGCAATCCAGAGCCTGAAGTCCCTGAAGACCATCAGGTACATCCTCCCTTAACTCCTGAAAATGGAGAAAATTGCTGGATAGACGATCCTTTTACATCCGAGGATGAGTCTGACTCCGATCAGGCAACGTCTCCTATCAGAGCTTCCTGTAATGTGATAATTCAGGATTATAGCTCTTTCGAAGCATCGCCTGATGAAAGCACTTACACCCCGGCGACGCCTAGCAATGTATCTTCTGGAGCCACCTCATCTCACGTGACTTTCACTGAGATGACAACCTCTCAGGTTTTTTCTCCTGAGACTGTGACTTCAAAGTTCACACCCTTCCTGACTGAAGAATTCCCAGCTATTGATGCTTGGGACGATGAATTGGTCAACGAAGAAGAAAGGTTGCTGGATGTTGTTCAGGACTTGTTCCCAGAAAATGCTCCGTGCAACACAATCACTGAGGATGGCAACTCTGCTGCTGATACACCCTCAGCAAATGAAAAACGACAGCCTCTTGATCCTGAAGACAATCTTCCAAATGAAGACCCTTCTCAAGAAGCTCTCGAAGTTGGTAGAGGCACCCGCTCTGGCCGGGACTACCACAAAAATTACAACCAATCTTCCTTTACATATGTAAATCCTTCGGGAAAAGATGTCAATCTTCCTTTACATTTTCCTTTACATTCATCTCCCTCATATTATTACTATCACTCTATTGTCCTTATTATTGCTTATACCTGTTAATTAAATGAAAAATGGAGAACCCGAACCTAGGACTACTTAGAGGTGACCCGGTAATATGATTGGGTGAACATTGACCCGTGTCTATGGCTAGGCGGGCCCTTTTATGGCCTAAGTTTGGATGAGAATTACCGTAGGCTGGAGAGGTTAGATTGTATGGGCTTGTGATCCGTTATGGATGTAAATGGATCATATGTTATTGAACATGGACTTATATCTCATATGGACTGTTATAGACCAGGCCATGTATTTGGTGGGCCTTGGTATGGATCCATTGACTGGACTTGGACCTGGATTATGATCCATGGATGCTTGGACCTCTAGGGACTTTGTTAGGACCTTGTTCATGCAAGGCAAAGCCTAGACAGACACAGACCTTTATTGTTTCCTGAGTCGGCATAGACATTCACTCAATTGATCTAAGCTCAGCCAGTTGGACTGATCATCACTGGTTGGAGCTATTGAGAGTGTTGTGTGGGTATCATGATGAGCATTGTTGGAGACGGACGGGGCGATACCGAGTCCGGTCTTAGTGTGTGTTGATGGATGATGATTATTTGCGGGGCTAGATAATCCCCAGCACTGTGAGATTTTCTCCGCTGCGACTGTGTTCAGTATGGGAGGGCCGCAACATAATATCCCGCGGTATCCAGCTTGTGTGAGTGTGCCATTTTGTGTAGGTTTATTATATTATATTTATCTTGATTCTATTTGTTTATCTTGCTCAACTGCCTAGGATCTGTACCATTGCTATTCTCTTAACTTTATTAGTGTCTCTACTCATTTGATGCATACATTCTATATTATTAGCATACTGTGACTTGCTAGATCTTTAGATCTGATCCACTCTTAGTGCTTTGGTCCTGACCCCGAGTTCGAGGGCGATGCGTACGCACTCGTAGAGGTGCCCGTAGTAGGTGACTACGGATGGGGACCGGCCGACCAAGAGGTCGAGCCGGAGGGTGGAGATCCGGCACCAGTGGCAGGGGCTTGAGTGTCTGTTTGGTTGGGATTTTGAGAGATTTTTGTGGTGAGTTGGGTAGCGCAGATGATCCGCTGGTGGCCAATGACTGGATCGTACAGATGGAGAAGATCTTCAGAGTCTTTGAGTGCACCAGCCAGCAGAGGGTGCAGCTAGCTGCTTACATGTTCTGGGGAGTCGCAGAGGACTGGTGGAGGATAGTTCAGTGTCATTTTGAGATGATCGGAGATGAGATTGCTTGGACTGCCTTCAGAGCGGACTTCCTCCGGAAGTTCATACCAGCTCACGTCAGAGACCGCAAGCTGCGGGAGCTTCAGGCACTGGTGCAGGGCAGCATGACTATCTACTAGTGTGAGGTTCGCTTCACCCAGCTCTCTCGCTTTGCAGAGGCTCTGGTCACGCCTGATCAGAGAGGATCCGGCGGTTCGTCGAGGGACTGAGAGACGACATCCAGCTTAACATGTCTTGCATTGAGATTCACACTTATGAGGAGGCTTTGAGGAGGGCTTACTGGGCAGAGGAGCGTCTGCAGCGGATTGAGGTCAGTCAGCAGCAGAGACGGGTCCGGGTTGCTCTGGTCAGACCACAGCCTGTGCCCCTATAACAGCAGCCATTCCAGAGACAGAGGCCAGCTGGGCAGTATCATCAGCGTCAGTATCAGCAGCAGCTGCAGCAGCGTGGGCCCAGAGTACGCTATCATTGTGGGGGGGCACATCTCCAGAGTTTGTCCACTACGAGGACAGCCCCCGATGCTCTAGCTTCCAGCACCTACTAGAGCTCCAGCTCCAGCTCCACCTGCTCCGCGGATTGGGCCAGCACCTCAGCCACCTCAGCAGCAATACCATGCCTAGCAACAAGCACGTGGACCCCAGCAGCCCAGGGGACAGCACTATCAGAGGGGACGACACCAGAGGCCCCATGGACAGCAGCGACAACAGTAGAGACCTCAGGCTGCAGGCCAGGCATTTGCACTCACACATGAGGAGGCTGAAGCTACAGGGAACGTCATCGGAGGTACTCTTTCTATTTGTGATCAGTTTGCTAGAGTATTGTTTGATCCTGATGCGACACATTCCTATGTGTCTTCTGCTTTTGCTTTAGTTCTTGGTGGGGTAAGAGATGAGTTGCCTTGCACGCTAGTTGTGTCTACGCCCGTGGGCAAGAGGGTAGTGTGTCAGACTTACCACCCCAGATGCCGAGTGCAGATCGGGGAGTACATTATGTTTGCAGATTTGATCGTGTTACCCATGCATGACTTCGACGTTCTCTTACGGATGGATTGGTTGGCCAGATACCGAGCGGTGATGGATTGCTTCGAGAAGATAGTCAGACTCAGCATCGACGGTTCGGATGACACAATCGAGTTTGTAGGCGAGAAGAAGCCACACAGTACCAGCTTGATTTCAGCACTAAAGGCAGAGAGGCTAGTGAGATCAGGTTGCGAGGGCTACATCGCATTGATCTTAGAGGACAAGAAGTCCAAGGGAGTCGAGGAGATTCCGGTTGTTTGCGAGTTTCCAGACGTGTTTTCCGACGAGATCCCAGGATTGCCTCTAGTCAGAGAGATCGGCTTCACCATCGAGCTTGTGCCAGGCACCGCACCGATTTCCAGAGCTCCTTACCGCATGGCTCCAGCAGAGCTGCTAGAGTTGAAGACCCAGTTGCAAGAGTTGAAAGACAAGGGCTTCATCAGACCGAGCATGTCACCTTGGGGAGCACCTATGCTTTTCGTGAAGAAGAAGGATGGGTCGATGAGGATGTGCATCGACTACAGGCAGCTGAACCAAGCAACAGTGAAGAACTAGTATCCTCTTCCCCGGATCGACGAGCTCTTCGACCAGCTTCATGGAGCGCAGTACTTTTCGAAGGTGGACCTGAGATCGGGATATCATCAGCTACGAGTAAGAGAGCAGGATGTGCAGAAGACGGCGTTTCGTACTTGTTACGGGCACTATGAGTTCCTTGTGATGCCGTTCGGGTTGACGAATGCGCCAGCAGTGTTCATGGCTTTAATGAACAAGATCTTCGCTCCGTACCTCGGCAGCTTTACAGTTGTGTTCATCGACGACGTGTTGGTCTACTCCAAGTCCAGAGAGGAGCACGAGCAGCATTTGAGGACATCTCTACAGTTGTTGCGTGACAACCGGCTATACGCAAAGCTCAGCAAGTGCGAGTTCTGGTTAGAACAGGTAGTCTTCCTCGGACATATCATCCCAGAGACGGCCTAGCAGTGGATCCAGCGAAGATCGAGGCAGTGGTAAACTGGGAGAGACCGAAGAATGTCACAGAAGTTTGGAGTTTCCTTGGCTTAGCAGGCTACTACTGCAGATTCGTCAAAAGCTTCTCTTCGATTTCAGCCCCTTTGACCAAGCTGACGAGGAAGGATGTACCGTTCGTGTGGACAGATGCTTGTGAGAACAGCTTCCACGAGCTGAAGGAGAGACTGACGACAGCACCGATCTTATCTTTACCTTCTGGTATAGGCGGTTTTGTTGTCTTCACTGATGCTTTAGGGACCGGTCTTGGTTGTCTTTTGATGCAGGTGGGCAAAGTCATTGCCTATGGATCACACTAGCTGAAGGAACACGAGAAGAAGTATGCTACTCACGATCTAAAGCTTGCAGCAGTCGTGTTTGCACTGAAGATGTGGCGGCACTACCTCTATGGAGAGAAGTTCGAAGTCTTTTCAGATCATCGCAGCTTGTAATACCTGTTCACTCAGCACGATCTCAACAACCGTCAGAGGCGTTGGATGGAGTACATCAAGGATTACGACTTTCCTATCAAATACCACCCGGGTAAGGCGAACGTCATAGCAGATGCTTTGAGCAGGAAGACCGCCCTAGTCAGTTTTCTAGCAGCAGAGGGTGTGTGGGCCGATGTCTTCAGTGACTTGGATGTCCAGTTTCAGCCGCTCAGCGATAGAGTTATGCTTGCCACCATGTCCGCATGGGAACCAGATTTGCTTGGAGAGGTCAAGGACAGTCAACGCAGCGATCCCAAGCTTGTTAGAGTGATCGAGCAGATTGACTAGAGGCCCGAGTTCAGGCTAATTGGTGGAGTGCTTTACTACCAGGATAGGCTATGTGTACCAGACATTCAGGAGTAGAAGGACCAGATCTTAGCAGATGCATACCATAGCAGATACTCGATTCACCCGGGCAGCACCAAGATGTACAGGAACTTGAGGAGCTACTACTGGTGGAACAACATGAAGAAATAGATTGCAGGCTATGTCTCCATATGTTTGACATGTCAGCAGATCAAGGCTAAGCACCAGAAGCCACCAGGGCTCTTTCATCAGCTCGAGATACCTCAGTGGAAGTGGGAGCAAATTACCATGGATTTTATTGCAGGACTTCCAGCTACCTGGAGACGCAGTGATGGCATTTGGGTGATCGTGGATAGATTGACCAAGTTAGCTCGCTTTTTGCCAGTGTTGATGAGAGCAGGACTCGACGTCCTTGCTAAGCTGTACGTAGACAAGATCGTCTCTTTGCATAGAGTTCCAGCTTCGATTGTTTCAGATAGAGGTCCACGCTTCACATCTCACTTCTGGGAGAGTCTACAGCAGGCCTTGGGTACCAAGTTGAGCTTCAGCACAGCCTACCATCCTCAGACAGACGGACAGACGGAGCGCACCAACCAAACCTTGGAGGATATATTGCGAGCTTGTGTCCTAGACTACAAGGAGAACTAGGAGGATTCTTTACCACTCTGTGAGTTTGGCTACAACAACAGTTACCACTCGAGCATCAAGATGGCACCGTTCAAAGCGTTGTACGGCAGGAAGTGCAAGACCCCAGTCTGTTGGGAGGAAGTTGGTGTCAGGAGTTTTCATGGACCATCTATCATCGGCGACACCAGTGAGAAGATCCACCAGATAGTGGAGAGCCTGAAGGTTAGCCGCAGTCGATAGAAGAGCTATGCAGACAACCGGCGCAGACCACTTGAGTTTCAGAAGGGAGACCGTGTATTCTTAAAGGTTTCCCCAGCTCGAGGCACCCTCAGATTCGGCGAGAATGGCAAGTTAGCACGGAGGTACGTCGGACCCTTTGAGATCAAGGCCAGGATCGGAGATGTCGCCTACAGACTTCAGTTGCCAGCAGAGTTATCGGGTGTGCACGACGTCTTCCACTTCTCGATGTCAAGGGAATATGTGGAGGGCCCTACCCACATACGCATCACCAGTCGCTCGACATCCAGCCCGACGCATCCTACATCGCCAAGCCAATCGCCGTCATCGACACCAAGGAGAAGGTGCTTCAGGACCTTACCATTCAGTTTGTGAAGGTTTAGTGGGAGCATCACACCCCAGCTGAGGCTACTTGGGAGCTACGAGACCAGGTGGCGAGAGATTATCCACATCTTCTACCATAGGTATGTTCTTACTTGTTTTTACATTTGGGGACCAAATGTCTTTAACGAGGGAGGAATGTGAGGCCCCACCCCTGGTGGACCCTCAATTTGAATTTGAATACTATATATTAGCCTAAGTATTTTAATTATACTAATTATGGGGTTTAGATAATGGTAGTTATGTATTTTTCTAGGATTAGTCTAGTTGTGTAATTAGTAGAGTCAATAGGGTGTCTTTTGTTAATTTTAGAGTTAGTTAGTTTGTTAGAGGCCCTAGCTAGAAATTAGTATTTACTATAGGGGGTTTGCACCAAAGAATCTTCTAGAAGCCCCACCTAAAGACCTAAGTACCCTCTACCCTAACCCTAATCCTATTCTAACCCCAAGGGCATTTTTGTCCCTAGCTCAAAAATCCAACCTATTTAAACTAAACCCTCCCTGCCCAAGCAATCACTGATCATCTCCTCTCTCAATTCCTATCTCTTTTCTCTCTTCTTCTTCTCCACTTCTCTCCAACGAGCCCTCATCTTCCCTCCAATTCCTATCTCTCTCCCTCTCTCTTTCTCTCCCCAGAATTTCCAATAGAAGGCCAACCCCAAGACTGATCTACAACAGAGGAACCCCATGGCTGGATTTCCCCTATTATAGCTTGGTTCCGTTTCTTCCCTCTTCCTTCTAACTACACTGATCAGGCAAGTGCTCTATGCTGCTAACTTAGAATGCATGAATTATCTTCCTCTGGATTCTGCAAATTTTAACTCTGTTTATATATGTTTAGACCGATCTTTGAGCTTGTCTGTTGGTTTTCCTTTGGCCATTGATGGATAAGGTCACCTCATTTGGATGATCAATGGTCCGGTTGATGGATGGTTGATATAGAAGTGATTTTATTCTTTGATTAAGCTTCTGTGATGGTCTGAGGAGAAGTCCAGGGGTGTCGCGACCCCAGACCGGGACTAAGGGAAAAAGGCCAAGTCCGGGATCGGGACGGTGATGATGCCGCGCCACGTGCATCTCTTTGGCTAAACCGCACATGGAATTAAAAGGGCATTTATCCGTCCACGTGATTTCCCACAGGGTTCCGCGGTGAGGATTATCTTTACACATCATCTCACATACAACCATATCGAACACATTCTCAAGATTGCGGAAGCGTGTAGCAAATCATAATAATGTTATTCCATCCCATAAATGAGATTGACCTATGATTAACATGACAAGATATCAGAATGAGCAATGATTATAAGCATATTCCCCAAAAGTAACTTTAAGTGTAATTACAAAAGATCAGTTGATTAATGCCCAAAAATAATGGTCAACAAAGACCATACAACCAACAAAAGCAAAATTAAAGATATCATAAGTTCCAAAAATGTGACGTTCTCAAGGCAAGGCCGAATATCTACATGACATCGTCGGCTTGCCATTCAATCACTCGCTGCGGTTCACTGACCGCATCCTCAGGCTCCTCCTCAATGACAATAAGCTCGGGACCTGAGTACCAAAATAAATGGATCAGACACGACGGTCTGGCAGGTGGATGAAAAGATATAACAATAATTCAAAATAATGATGCCTTTAGAAACATAGTGAAACCTAGATAAATAATGAATTTTCATAAAAGATAATGCATCATTTGTTAAATAGCAACATGAATGATATAAAACAGTAGAGGTACCAAGGATAAGGAACAGTCAAGATGGCAACCACACAAAGCTACATCCTCTCTCACCGAAGTGAAGAGAGCACATCGGGACATTGACCTCAATCACACGAGGTGAGGAGAGTCAACGATTTTATATAATAAATACTTATAATACTCTGCGGGACCACGGTAGCGAACCGGGTATATCGAGGCGAGGCGGGAACCATGCTGCAGCGGGTATAACAGAAGGAGGATATCCAAACCGGTGGATCAAACCGATAAGGTTATCCAAGATTAGTGGTGCCGACTCATAGGTAACATGCAAAAATCAAAGCAAACAAATACACATAACGGGGCGGGGTACCCATAGGTATAAGACGCATAAAAGTCGGGACGGGTCTAAATAAATTAAAAATATGGTAACACAATGCCCTCGGGTCAAGTGTACTCACATATCATGGGTTGAAATCCCAAAATAGGATTTTGGTTGAAAATCGAATATAAATAGTTTCCCACACATTTACAGGCTAAACCATGGGGTTCCTAGAATTAATTCAGTGTGAATAGGGTCCCGTATGTCTATTATGATGTAATTTGGTACTCTTTTAGAGTTAGGGACATTCCGGTCCCTATACACATTGGTCAATCTAGAAAACCTCATGGAATCTCCATGATGAGATTCCTCCTTCCTCCGGACTTCATGTAATGCCTTACGAGTCCTTAAATAACATTGGGGCTCCAAACAATACCTCCCCATTACAACCCATCACAATTTACTCAAATCTTTCATAGGTTCAAATGCATCATTACGGGTTCAATGCCTTCAAATAAGAAGAGAAGGGATAGAGCTGAATTGGACTTGAGTATGGGCTTGAAATGAATCTGGAGAACAGTCCCACAATTCCCTTATTTTGTAGTTCATCTCATTTCAGTCCGATCGATCGGACTCATTGGCCGATCGATCGGTCCTAAAACGTTCACAGTTATTTACAGTCCGATCGATCGGACCTGATGGGCGATCGATCGGTTCTGAAAACACTGCCAGTTATTTACAGTCCGATCGATCGGACCTGATGGGCGATCGATCGGTTCTGGGACGAATCTCAACCCATTTGGTTGAATTCCTCTCTTGTGCAACTCCTATCCATTTCCTTTCTTTCTCTTTTCTTCCAAACATAACTTCATGAATATTTGGGCCCTTCCTTAACCTCCTTATCTCATCAAATCATCATTTAAAATCAATAATACCAAACCATCAAGCATGATAAACCATTAAAACTATCAATAAAGATAAATCAAGATTTTGCATAAAACATGATAAACACATGAGAATCATTTCATCCACTTGCCTTGGGTCCAATGCCAATCAAATTGAGCTCTAATCACTTCTTAAGCCCACAATCAAACACCTATACAAAAACCCCCAAATCCAAACCCTAAAATATCAAAATCCAAGTAAAACAAAACGAAATCTTCCAATAAACGAAATGGAGCTTCCCTAGGGCTAAACAAACAAGATTCTAAAACTTTTAGGAAGATCACTTACAAAGAAGTTCTTTAAAAAGCAAGGTGTTGTCTAAAGGAAGTCTTGGAGTGGGCGGTTTTCTTCAAAAATGGTGTCAAAATGAAGCCCTTGAGACGAGGAAGAGGATTGTAACCTCTATTTCTCCATTAGCACTAACTTGGTGAAGGGTTGAAGATGAAGAAGCAAGAAAAAGGCAAGGAAAAACCCTAAGGTTGGAAATCTCTTCTCCTTTTAGGGTTTTTGCCAGAAATGGAAAAATAAAGAAGAAGCTTTCTATATATAGTAAGTGGGAATGGGGGCCCACAACTTAAAAGACTTCTCGGGCTCAAAACATGGCATTCGGGGCTTCAAACTAATTCGACGAAGAAGACAAAGTTGATCGGCGAAATTTCTAGTTTCCAAAAAGTATATATTTTGCACATTTTGGTGACATTGAAATCGGTGTCCAAATTTTGGGGTTAAAAGACCATTTTGCCCTCAAACTGCGAAAAAACCTGGTTTAGGGCTCTCGAATGGGAACGATGTCTACATGAAAGTTGTAGGGATTAACAAAATAAGTCCAATGGGGTTAAAAACATATTTTTTTAGAAATCATCGGTAAACCCCCAATCTCACACAATTCGTAACAAGAACCCCCAAAGCGTCCCACAAGTAAAAGGCTCTCCAAATTCCCCAAAGCTATTACAAAATCTATTCTAATCCCCAAACTAATCCAAAAACCACTAGACACACTTAAAACTAAAACACACTTAATAAACTCTAATCGAGGTCTCTTGGGTCGGGGTCTTACATCCTCCATCCCTTAGGACATTTGGTCCTCCAAATGGAAATTAAAACTCACCTCCGGTAGGAGATGTGGGTACTTTTCTGAACTTGATCCCGTAATTCCCATGTTGCTTCTTCTGGTCCATGATTTTCCCAAAGCACTTTGACCCACTGAATAGTCCGAGTTCTCAATTCTTGTTCCTTGGTGTCAATGATCTGCTTAGGCTTCTCAACATAAGTAGCATCTTCTCGGATTTCCAACGGTTCATAACGGAGTATGTGTAGTCTGTCGGGAACGTACTTCTTCAACATAGATACATGGAAAACATTGTGTACGCCAGAGAGCTCAGGTGGTAAGGCTAACCTGTAAGCCACATCACCAATCCTGCTCACAATGTCATACGGTCCAATGTACCTCCTAGATAATTTGCCCTTCTATCCAAATCTCAAGGTTCCACGAGTGGGTGACACTTTCAAGAAAACCTTATCTCCTTCTTTGAATTGTAAATCCCTTCTGTGAGAGTCTGCATAACTCTTCTGTCTACTCTGAGCCACTTTCAGACGTTCTTGGATCAACTTGACCTTGTCACTTGTCTCACTAACAATAGTCGGACCATGGAAACTGCGAGTACCAACTTCTTCCCAACACACAGGTGTCCTACACCTTCTGCCATACAAAGCCTCAAAAGGCGCCATACCAATACTCGAGTGGAAACTATTGTTGTAAGCGAACTCACACAACGGTAAGGCTTCATCCCACTGAGTCTTGAAATCTAACACACAAGCTCGGAGCATATCCTCAAGTGTCTGAAGTGTCCTCTCTGACTGACCATCGGTCTGTGGGTGATAGGCTGTGCTGAACTGTAACTTCGTACCCATAGACTCATGCAATGTCTTCCAAAATCTCGAGACAAATCTGTTATCTCTATCAGATGTGATGGAAACTGGCTGTCCATGACGACTGACGATCTCAATGACAAACAACTGTGCCAAAGGTAACATGTGCATCTTCTTTACAGTCTTCATCGGTAGGAAATGAGCTGACTTGGTGAGACGGTCCACTATGACCCAAATAGCATCATTGCCCTTGCTAGTCTTCGGTAATCTCGAGATGAAATCCATGGTAATGTGCTCCCATTTCCATTCCGGAATCTCTAATGGCCGTAGTAACCCTAGAGGCTTCTGGTGTTCCGCCTTGATCAACTGACATGTCAAACATCTAGAGACGAAAGCTGCTATCTCTCTTTTCATGTTATTCCACCAAAATCTGCCCTTCAAATTCTGGTACATCTTCGTACTGCCCGGGTGTATGGAATACTTGGTATTGTGAGCCTCAGTCATGATATGATTCCTCAAGTCCTCCAAGTTAGGCACATATAGGCGGTCTCGGTAGTACAAAACTCCATCTACAGCACGAGAATCCGGACGGTCTGCTAAATGCTCAAAAATCTTAGCCAACTCTGGATCTTGCAACTGATTCTCTTTGATCTTCTGAATGAAAGAAGGCTCTGACACTGACATATTTGCCAACATGACACCCTCTCTTAGTGGTTGAAAATCTACTCCCAACTCTTCTAACTGTGTACCACGTAAGTCCCCCGAAGACTTGCCATGCTCACCGACTTTCTACTCAAGGCATCTGCACCTACATTCGCTTTCCCCGGATGATACTTGATTGGAAAATCGTAGCCCTTGATATATTACATCCATCTCCTCTGCCTCATGTTCAACTCCTTCTGAGAAAACAAGTACTGTAAACTACGGTGGTTGGAGTGAACCTCAAACTTCTCTCCATAGAGGTAGTGTCTCCACATCTTCAAGGCTAAAACAACTGCTGCCAACTCGAGATCATGTGTTCCATAGTTCCTCTCATGATCTTTCAACTGCCGGGATCCATATGCAACTACCTTCCCATCTTGCATTAACATGCATCCAAGTCCAACATTGGAAGCATCGGTAAAAATGGTGAAACCGCCGCTCCCAGATGGCAAAGTAAGGACTGGAGCTGTAGTCAATATCTTCTTCAGCTCTTGGAAACTAGCTTCACACTTGTCCGTCCAAACATATGGTGCATTCTTCCTTGTCAATTTCGTCAAAGGTGACGCAATCGACGAAAATCCTTGCACAAACCTCCGATAATATCCTGCCAACCCAAGAAAACTCCTGATCTCTGATGCATTTTTCGGTCTGTCCCAATTCATAACTGCCTCAATCTTGGACGGGTCCACTGATCCAGAAATGTGACTTGGTCCAACCAAAATTCACACTTACTAAGCTTTGCAAACAACTGATTCTCCCTCAAAAGCTGGAGTGCTATCCTCAAATGTTCCTTATGCTCTTCTTTGGTCTTGGAATACACCAAAATATCATCAATAAACACTACTGTAAATTGATCCAAATATTTCGCAAATATTTTGTTCATCAATGCCATGAAAACTGCCGGTGCATTAGTCAAACCAAATGGCATCACTAGAAACTCATAGTGTCCATATCTTGTCCGAAAGGCTGTTTTTGGTACATCTGAATCTCTAACTCTCAACTGATGGTAGCCTGACCTCAAATCAATCTTCGAAAAGTAAGCAGCTCCTTGCAACTGATCAAACAATTCATCTATCCTTGGTAGTGGATATTTGTTTTTGATGGTCACTTGGTTCAATCTTCTATAGTCAATGCACATTCTCATAGAACCATCCTTCTTTTTCACAAACAAACCGGTGCTCCCCACAGTGACACACTAGGTCTCACAAAACCTTTGTCCAAAAGTTCTTGCAATTGCATCTTCAACTCTCCCAATTCTGTCGGAGCCATTCTGTAAGGTGCAATAGATATCGGAGCCATCCCCGGTAACAACTCAATAGTGAAGTCTATCTCTCTTATGGGTGGCAATCCTGGTATCTCCTCCGGGAAAACATCCGGAAATTCACCAACAATTGGGATCTCCTCCACCCCTTGGGACCGTTTATCCTCCGTGATAAACGCCAAATAACCCTCACAACCACTTTTTAGAAGCCTATCAGCCTTCAACGCTGAAATAAACCCTGCACCAGAACTACTCCTCTCTCCCTGGAACAACACCCCTGCCTGGGTCTCCTCTAACTTAAAAGTTAAGGTTTTATGAAACAATCCATCGTAGCATGGTATCCTGCTAACCAATCCATTCCTAGGATGACATCAAAATCCTGCATCTCTAATAAACTGAGATCTGCCGGTAATATTACTTCTCCTATCATGACTGGACAACTAGGGTAAAAAGTTCTACAAACAACTTCCTTACCTAAAGGGGTAGTCACAGTCAAAATGAAACTCAACTCTCTAGAATGCATATCAATCAACTTAGCAAATTTTGGAGATAGGAATGAGTGAGTAGAGCCAGGGTCAAACAAACCCTAGCCTCAAAACCACAGATGAGAAGTGTACCTTCCACTACATTGCCTTCCGCCTCTGCATCCGATCTATTGACAGCATAAAGTTGTGCCCTCTGTTGTGGCCTGTTCTTGTCCTTGTTGTTGCCTGCCTTGTTGTGCATTCCTGTTCTGATTCTGAGGACGCTGATTCTAATTCTGAATCTGCCCTTGCTGACGGGCCTGCTGTTGCTGCTGCGGCCTATGCTGCTGCAGTGGTGCCTGTTGTTGTAGTGGCCTTGCTTGATTCTGAACTACTAATGCATTTTGAGGTGGTGCTTGACGCTGTGCTCCTTGCTGCTGCCTATTATGTCTATCTGGCCTTGGACAATCCTTCATTTGGTGGTTCATGGAGCCACATCTAAAGCATGCTCCCGTAATAAAACGGCAATTAGTACTCTCATGGTTTTTCCCACAGTGGATACAAACCACTGGATTCTGTGTATTCTGCTCTTGCCTTGGCCTTTTGTTCTGATTGTTTCTTTGCTGATAGTTCTGCTGCTGGCCTTGACCCTTTCCTTGATTCTTGATGATCTTGTTATGGAAGTTTTCAAATTTGTATGCTCTCTTGACAGCTTCTTCAAAGGTGGCGGGTGGTACAACCCCGGTAGCATCCCTCTCAATAATTGGGTGAAGTTAAGGAACTTGGTTATCTTCTTCTCTTCCGTGTCTACCAACTCCGGTGCATACCTTGACAATCTCTCGAATTTGGTGAGTATTCGAGGACTGTCATGTTCCCTTGCACAAGTTGCTGAAATTCCGCTGCCTTTTGCCTCTTGACATGTGTAGGTACATATTTCTCTCCAAATTGTCTCTTGAAGTTAGCCCAAGCTTCTGCATCAGCCATTACCCTATATTCTGCTTTGATGGTCTTCCACCATATATCTGCTATGCCCGTGAACATAGAGGCTGCAAGCTGTACTCGTTCTACACCCGTACATGTGAAGATCTCAAATATGTTCTCGGTGTGTTCAAGCCAGTCATCTGCTGCCATTGGATCCTCTGTCCCCAAAAATTCTTTCGGTCCTCTCTTCTTGAACCGCTCATACAACACATTAGGATCATTTCCTCTAATGTTTACTGGACCAGGTGGTGCAACTGGAATTGGTTCCGGTCTCCTTTCTAATATCCCCAACAACTGTGCTTGCATTTGAGCTATCTCCCTAGCATGATCCTCCTCTTTCTTAAGCATCTGTTCTTGCAATCTGGTCTGTGTCTCATAGGCTTGTGCTTGGAGTCTAGCCTGGTTCTCATTTGCCTGGCGTTGTTGGTCTATCATAGCCTACATCATCTGTTGGAATTGGTTCTGCATATTGTTGTCATGTGGTTCCTCTGCAATAGGCCCTGTATTCTCACTATTACTAGCAACGTGATTACTGTTTGCTGCTCTTTTGCGAGATGGCATAACGCTGCAAAACAAATTGTTAGCACATATAAATCAAGTATAAGGTGGTCACACATTGCTCACACGATTCTATCTAACGAATCCTCGCCACGTACTTAAGATTTCTAGTTTCTTTTAATTGCCTAAAACATGTCCCGCTCTGATACCAGTCCTGTCGCGACCCCAGACCGGGACTAGGGGAAAAAGGCCAAGTCCGGGATCGGGACGGTGATGATGCCGCGCCACGTGCATCTCTTTGGCTAAACCGCATACGGAATTAAAAGAGCATTTATCCGTGCACGTGATTTCCCACAGGGTTCCGCGGTGAGGATTATCTTCACACATCATCTCACATACAACCATATCGAACACATTCTCAAGATTGCGGAAGCGTGTAGCAAATCATAATAATGTTATTCCATCCCATAAATGAGATTGACCTATGATTAACATGACAAGATATCAGAATGAGCAATGATTATAAGCATATTCCCCAAAAGTAACTTTAAGTGTAATTACAAAAGATCAGTTGATTAATGCCCCAAAATAATGGTCAACAAAGACCATACAACCAACAAAACCTAAATTAAAGATATCATAAGTTCCCAAAATGTGACGTTCTCAAGGCAAGGCCGAATATCTACATGACATCGTCGGCTTGCCATTCAATCACTAGCTGCGGTTCACCGACCGCATCCTCAGGCTCCTCCTTAATGGCAATAAGCTCGGGACCTGAGTACCAAAATAAATGGATCAGACACGACGGTCTGGCAGGTGGATGAAAAGATATGACAATAATTCAAAACAATAATGCCTTTAGAAACATAGTGAAACCTAGATAAATAATGAATTTTCATAAAAGATAATGCATCATTTGTTAAATAGCAACATGAACGATATAAAATAGTAGAGGTACCAAGGATAAGGAACAGTCAAGATGGCACCAACACAAAGCTACATCCTCTCTCACCGAAGTGAAGAGAGCACATCGGGACATTGACCTCAGTCACACGAGGTGAGGAGAATCAACGACGTTAACCTCAGCCACACGAGGTGAGGAGAGTCAACGATTTTATATAATAAATACTTATAATACTCTGCGGGACCACGGTAGCGAACCGAGTATATCGAGGCGAGGCGGGAACCATGCTGCAGCGGGTATAACAGAAGGGGGATATCCAAACCGGTGGATCAAACCGATAAGGTTATCCAAGCTTAGTGGTGCCGACTCATAGGTAACATGCAAAAATCAAAGCAAACAAATACACATAACGGGGCGGGGTACCCATAGGTATAAGACGCATAAAAGTCGGGACGGGTCTAAATAAATTAAAAATATGGTAACACAATGCCCTCGGGTCAAGTGTACTCACATATTGGGTTGAAATCCCAAAATAGGAGTTTGGTTGAAAATCGAATATAAATAATTTCCCACACATTTACAGGCTAAACCATGGGGTTCCTAGAATTAATTCAGTGTGAATAGGGTCCCGTATGTCTATTATGATGTAATTTGGTACTCTTTAAGAGTTAGGGACATTCCGTTCCCTATACACATTGGTCAATCTAGAAAACCTCATGAAAACTCCATGATGAGATTCCTCCTTCCTCCGGACTTCATGTAATGCCTTACGAGTCCTTAAATAACATTGGGGCTCCAAACAATACCTCCCCATTACAACCCATCACAATTTACTCAAATCTTTCATGGGTTCAAATGCATCATTACGGGTTCAATGCCTTCAAATAAGAAGAGAAAGGATAGAGCTGAATTGGACTTGAGTATGGGCTTGAAATGAATCTGGAGAACAGTCCCACAATTCCCTTATTTTGTAGTTCATCTCATTTCAGTCCGATCGATCGGACTCATTGGCCGATCAATCGGTCCTGAAATGTTCACAGTTATTTACAGTCCGATCGATCGGACCTGATGGGCGATCGATCGGTTCTGAAAACACTCTCGGTTATTTACAGTTCGATCGATCGGACCTGATGGGCGATCGATCGGTTCTGGGACGAATCTCAACCCATTTGGTTGAATTCCTCTCCTGTCCAACTCCTATCCATTTCCTTTCTTTCTCCTTTCTTCCAAACATAACTTCATGAATATTTGGGCCCTTCCTTAACCTCCTCATCTCATCAAATCATCATTTAAAATCAATAATACCAAACCATCAAGCATGATAAACTATTAAAACTATCAATAAAGATAAATCAAGATTTTGCATAAAACATGATAAACACATGAGAATCATTTCATCCACTTGCCTTGGGTCCAATGCCAATCAAATTGAGCTCTAATCACTTCTTAAGCCCACAATCAAACACCTATACAAAAATCCCCAAATCCAAACCCTAAAATATCAAAATCCAAGTAAAACAAAACGAAATCTTCCAATAAACGACATGGAGCTTCCCTAAGGCTAAACAAACAAGATTCTAAAACTTTTAGGAAGATCACTTACAAAGAAGTTCTTCAAAAAGCAAGGTGTTGTCTAAAGGAAGTCTTGGAGTGGGCGGTTTTCTTCAAAAATGGTGTCAAAATGAAGCCCTTGAGACGAGGAAGAGGATTGTAACCTCTATTTCTCCATTAGCACTAACTTGGTGAAGGATTGAAGATGAAGAAGCAAGAAAAAGGCAAGGGAAAACCCTAGGGTTGGAAATCTCTTCTCCTTTTAGGGTTTTTGCCAGAAATGGAAAAATAAAGAAGAAGCTTTCTATATATAGTAAGTGGGAATGGGGCCCACAACTTAAAAGACTTCTCAGGCTCAAAACATGGCATTCGGGGCTTCAAACTAATTCGACGAAGAAGACAAAGTTGATTGGCAAAATTTCTAGTTTCCAAAAAGTATATATTTTACACATTTTGGTGACATTGAAATCGGTGTCCAGATTTTGGGTAAAAAGACCATTTTGCCCTCAAATTGCGAAAAACCTGGTTTAGGGCTCTCGAATGGGAACGATAAGAACATGAAAGTTGTAGAGATTAACAAAATAAGTCCAAATGGGGTTAAAAACATAATTTTTTAGAAATCATCGGTAAACCCCCAATCTCACACAATTCGTAACAAGAACCCCCAAAGGGTCCCATAAGTGAAAGGCTCTCCAAATTCCCCAAAGCTATTACAAAAGCTATTCTAATCCCCAAACTAATCCAAAAACCACTAGACACACATAAAACTAAAACACACTTAATAAACTCTAATCGAGGTCTCTCGGGTCCGGGTCTTACAAGGGGGATTGGGGTCGCTGTACCAAATTCCCGGAGGTGGAATTGTGAAAACCCGTCTTGCTGCGTCGAGACCGGGACCCAGGTGTGGCCACCTTTGGAAAATCAGGACCCCACATCTGATGGAGGGGCCCAGGGAGATCCCTGATTTCAGACCTGGTCCAGATATAGGATCATGAGATTCTCCTCAAACCCAGAGCTCAGCGATGGCCGAGCTCAGCATTTGGCAGAGCTCCGCGATGGCCGAGCTCAGCACTGGCAGAGCCCAGCGATGGCCGAGCTCAGCACTGGCCGAGCTCCGCGATGGCCAAGCTCGGCATTGGCAGAGCTCAGCGATGGCCGAGCTTTGTACTGGCCGAACTCAGCGATGGCTGGATTCAACACTAGCCGAGCTCAGTGTTGACCGAACTCAGTGTTCTGCCGAGCACAATGCTCAGGTTGAGATCCGTGTTTTAGCCGAGCTCAGTGTTTAGGCCGAGCTCAGTGTCTAGGCCGAGCCCAGTGTTATGGCCGAGCTCAGTGTTTTACTGAGCTCAGTGCCAGACCGGGTTCCGTGCCAGACGGGGCTCCGTGCTTAGCCGAGCTCAGTGCTTAACCGAGCTAAGAGCATGACTGACCTCAATGCCTGGCCGAGCTCAATGCTTTATCGAACTCAGCTGGGTGACCGAACTGAGCTAGGTGCTTTGCCGAGCTGAGCTGGGTGACCGAGCTGAGTGATCAATTCAGTTCAAGTGCTTAGCCGAAGTCCGAGCTGGATTCCGAAAAGGCCAGATTCCAACAAGGGAGACTAGAACCTGGGACATTCTCTTCAGCCAGAGTTCTTAGTGTGCACGACCAACTACCCAGGCCAGGGGGTTAGCCGAACTCACTGGAAGTTCTGGACAATCAGGTTTTGCCTGCAGCGTGTTTGCTTCTCTGATCCCAGTGTGCCGAGCTGACCGCCCAGGTCAGGAGGTCGGCTGAGCACATTGTGTACAGTGACACTTCCCAGATTCTAATTTCTATTGTTGTAATCATATGTGGGGCCCATTGACCATCCAAATAGACTTCCATCACTGTGCCAACCACGAGTCGATGGTGTGGCTCAACCTTGACTCGTGGGGTCCACTAATTAAGGTCCAGGTTATGTAATCTAAGGTGATTCGACCTTTATACATTACCAAGTGATACACATAACTTCTGAACACCAAACACAGTATTCTTTAGCATCTGTGGTTTCACTTAAAGATCGAACTACCTGAGATAGACATGAATATGAAGTGGATCATCTACTTAGGTTGGACTGTTGATATCTCCCATTGATCCTTGTACTTGGAGATTCATCTCCCTCATATTATTACTATCACTCTATTGTCCTTATTATTGCTTATACCTGTTAATTAAATGGAAAATGGAGGACCCGAACCTAGGACTACTTAGAGGTGACCTGGTAATATGATTGGGTGAACATTGACCCGTGTCTGTGGCTAGGCGGGCCCTTTTATGGCCTAAGTTTGGATGTGAATTACCCTAAACTGGAGAGGTTAGATTGTATGGGCTTGTGATCCGTTATGGATGTAAATGGATCATATGTTATTGAACATGGACTTATATCTCATATGGACTGTTATAGACCAGGCCATGTATTTGGTGGGCCTTGGTATGGATCCATTGACTGGACTTGGACCTGGATTATGATCCATAGATGCTTGGACCTCTTAGGGACTTTGTTAGGACCTTGTTCAGGCAAGGCAAAGCCTAGACAGACACAGACCTTTATTGTTTCCTGAGTCGGCATAGACATTCACTCAGTTGGTCTAAGCTCAGCCAGATGGACTGATCATCACTGGTAGGAGCTATTGAGAGTGTTGTGTGGCTATCATGATGAGCATTGTTGGAGAAGGACGGTGTGATGCCGAGTCTGGTCTCAGTGTGTGTTGATGGATGATGATTATTTGCGGGGCTAGATAATCCCCAGCACTATGAGATTTTCCCCGCCGCGACTGTGTTCAGTATGGGAGGGCCGCTGCATAATATCCTGCGATATCCAGCTTGTGTGAGTGTGCCATTTTGTGTAGGTTTATTATACTATGTTTATCTTGATTCTATTTGTTTATCTTGCTCAACTGCCTAGGATCTGTACCATTGCTATTCTCTTAATTTTATTAGTGTCTCTACTCATTTGATGCATACATTCTATATTATTAGCATACTGTGACTTGTCAGATCTTTAGATCTGATCCACTCTTAGTGCTTTGGTCCTGACCCCGAGTTCGAGGGCGATGCGTACGCACTCGTAGAGGTGCCCGTAGTAGGTGACTACGGATGGGGACCGGCCGGCCAAAAGGTCGAGCCGGAGGGTGGAGAGCCGGCACCAGTGGTAGGGGCTTGAGTGTCTGTTTGTTTGGGATTTTGAGAGATTTTTGTAGTGAGTTGGGTAATGTTGGAAATATGGAATTAAACTTTGGTTTTTATCACTTGTCATTTTAGGCTGGATAAGCCCGATATACATGGTATGATTTTGATGATATCTTGTGCTTCCGCTATCTCTGTATTGCTTCCGCTTATTTATTTATGCTTCCGCAATATTAACTGTCGTTATAATATTGTTCAAAAAGTTTTAAATTGGACCTCACCGCGGACCTACGATCTTGGAAGTTCTCGGATTTTCCGGGAAGTAGCGCTCCAATTTTGGTACTTTGACGGTTTTCACAATATTCGGAATTGGGGCGTTACAGCATCCATGGCGTTGAATAGCTGGGAGCGGGCTAGGACCGTGCTGCTATTCCCAGGACAGGGAGCGAGGATCCCACTGGAACCGGACTTTTGTATCATTAGTCCAAGGGGATTGTTACTGGTACCCCGGGAGGTGGCTTTGGACATCCTCGGAGTCTCCCTCTTGTTCTTGTTTTGCATTTGCATGGATAGTGGTTATTGTTAGATGATTGTTAGGATTTCCTTTTTGTTGCTCCTGTGGTTTATTAATCTCGCTTTATGCCTAGTTTGGTTTGCCTTGTATTCAGATAATCATTTACTTGTCATTATTCTACACTTGATACATGTCATGGTTATTATGCTTTGTATATCTATTGCTCAACATGTTGTTGACTCTGTTCCTTGGTCTGTAGACACATCAGGTGATTTCTACTTCGAGGAGCAGGCCGGTGAGGAGATCCCAGAGGAATTCCAACCAGCTGAGGAGGCACGAGAGTGGCGTGCCGATGACGTAGAGTAGCGTCATCATTCCTGGCATGAGAGTGACTCATTGGGACATCATTAGTCTTTTTTATTCATTTCATTACCTCGTTGGAACTATCATATCTTTTACTCTGTTTTCGTTTATTGGCCTTATATACTGGGTTGGCCAATGTAATAAATTACTTAACTCTTAGTTCCTGTTTACTCTTTCTTGCAAACTTTAATTTAACGAGATTCATATTCATTGCTTGAGATTCCATATGCCTAGAGTTGTTTGAACTCTACATTTATTGTACTACATGAGGTTTGAATTATTATATCATCACCGCGGACTACGATCCGTGGGCCCAAAGGACAAAAATCTTAATTAGTCCTAAAATTCACTCTTCGGATCCGGTTATCTCTTTAATCGGATTTGGGGGACGTGACACCAGCTGGAGAAGTGGACACATCTCACGAACAAGCAAACCATGTGACAAGTGGCCTTTTTCTTGCTCATCTCTTGCCAGAACCTATGTCCTTTACTACCTTATCTAGGAGATACCATCACATAATCTCAAGGGGTAGTTCAGTTGTCCTAGGACCACTGTTTACAACCGGAGGTTGTAGGTTTGAAACTGTACTACCACACTAAGGCTACATGAGAGTTTACCCGGCTTCCCTATGTCCCGGAGGGATTACTCCAGCACAAAGGGTTGGAAAACCTCCGATAGCAAAATAATAAAAAAAAGCGCTACCATCACATGCAATTTAATGTTGCTCATCCCAAATTGAGTGGTTCTCTATTGCCTTTGCTGCGGAGTGAGGGTGAATGGACCAATCTGTCATATCTCCCCAAGAAATATCAATACAACCGGAGAAGAGGACTCATCTCACGAACAACCAAACCAAGTGAAAGGTGGCCGTTTTCTTGCTCATCCCTAGCCAGAACCCGTGTCCTTTTCTACCTAATCTAGGAGCTACAATCACATAATCTCAAGGGGTAGCACAGTTGGCCTAGGACCACGGTTTGCACTTGGAAGTTGTAGGTTTGAAACTGCACTATTACACTGAGGCTACAGTGGAGTTTTCCCGACTTTCCTATGGGCCGGAGGGATTAGTCCATGTAAGACCCCGACCCCCAATTTCTCTGTTTAGTATTGTTTTAATCGTGGTTTAACTTTTTAAGCGAGATTTGAGTTGGTTTGACTTTGTCTTTGAGTTTGACTAGATTTTTCATAGCCTTGGAGATTTTTGAAGACCGTTGACTTTAGTTTGACCCGGCTTTGTAATATGTATTTTTACGAGGAATTACTGTTTGATTTCTAAAAATTCCAAATTTGGTTTATTTTGACTCCTCTCATTAAGATTAACAACTTTCATGCTTTGACCATTTTGATTTGATGCTCTGAAATCGCGTTTTTCGAGAAAAATGGGCAAAAATGACATTTTCACTAAATCTGTCCATGAATTTCAAAAATTTCAGAAATTGGGGAAAATATACTTTTTGGAAAGTGGATATTTTGTTGATCGATTTTGTCTTCTTCGTCGATCGCATTCGGGACCCACAAATGTTAGTATTAGCCTTTACACTGTTGGGGCCCATGGGGCCCAGCCCATTTACTCTTTATAAGAAGCCATGGGTTCTCCTTTTTCCCCATTCTTCTTCTTTTCCTGCAACAAAGGGGGAGTTAGGGTTTTCTCCCAGCCCTCTCTCTCTCTCCTCTTTGCAAGCTTCCTTCTTGTGTGCCAAGTGAAGGTTTGATCTCACCTTCTTCTTCCTCATCTCTCAAGCATTCCAAAGACCCCATTTTCAAGAACTTTGGGCTAGGACAACCCTCATCTCCAAGCCCTTCTTCTTGTTTGGATCACCCAAAGGTTAGCAACGGCATTTCTTTCTTGAGATCCTTGTTTTTCAAACCATTTGGAGTATTTTCCTCATTTATGCAATGGGTTTTCATGGAGATTTGAGAATGATTGATTGTTAGGGTTTTCTTTGGTTTGTTTTGGGGCTTTTGTAGATGGAGGACCTTGGACCTTAGAGAATTGTGTTTGGAGTGATTTTCACTCCATCTTAACACAAGGCAAGTGAATACTCATCTAATTTGATGCTTGTGTATACTATGAATGACTTTTATGATTTATTTCCTTCTACTTCTTGTTCTCCATTTTATGGATTTAGTCTTTTAATGATTTGAACAATGTTTATGAATACTTCATATAAGATTTGGATTTTTGTTAGAATCTAAGTCTTTGCTCTTTCATTGATTTCATTTGGCTCAACTCTTTGTACTTCCAAAAAATTTAGTATCTTGTTGAATGAAGAAAACTTTGATTTAAAAAGTGTTGTGTTTGGCTAATTAGAATGATTTATGAATGGTGATTTTGATGAGTTGAAGAGGTCAAGAAAGGGCTCAATTGATGTTGGAAATTTGTATGAAAGATTGGGAATGAAAAAGGATCAAAAAAAGATGGAAAAAGATGGAAAAAAAGGGGAGAAAACCCTCCCTGCACGGGCTGGACAGAAGCCCAGCTCGCTATAGCGAGCCAGGCTTCTGGAATGGGCTGTTTTTTGCCCAATTCCTGGGCTGTTTAAGGCCTGTTTTGAGGCTTATTTTCAGCCTGTTTAAGGCCCTGTTCCAACTTGTTTTTAGGCCAATTCCCAACCTATTTTTGGGCCATTTCAAGACCTGATATTGGGCCATTTCAGGGCCTGATATTGGGCTGATTTAAAAACCTGTTTTGTGGGCCATTAAAGGTTCAGTTTTGGGATGATTTAAAACCTATTTTTGTGGGCCATTCAAAGTTCAGTTTTGGGCTGTTTTTAAGACCTGACATTGGGCCATTTCAGGGCCTGATATTGGACTGTTTTAAGACCTGTTTTATGGACCATTCAAGGTGAGTTTTTGGACTGTTTTAAGGACTGTTTGGGCCATGTTTAAAGGGCTGTTTTGGACTAAATAAGTAGACTGTTTTGGGCTCGGTTTAAGGCCAGCTATGGGCCTGTTTTAAAGAGATTTGGGATTACTTGTAATACTTGGAAAATTTGTGAAATGGGAATGGGAACAATGAGAGAATGTGCGTATGTGAAATTATCCGGGAATCGTTCGAGTCTCAATGCGCACTTTATCATTTAAATGTTGTGGATTTTCATTGGCATCAAACATATCCTCTTAATAATCAATGTTTAAAGGTTAAATGTGCATTGAGATGGTTCCTTGGTAAGTCATTAAGTCATTCTACACAATTCCATTCCATTTCAAGTTAGAGTATGTGTTTGTAATTGTATTTGTATTCTTTGGTAAACTAATTTAAATAGCATTGGTGATTTATTATAAAATCATGTTGTTTCCCATGTTCGAAAGGGTTGATCGTATGATTTTACACAAATCACTTTGATGTGTATTTGAGCGGCTTACCATAGATATTCATATGTTTTCTCCGAATCGATTTGAAAGGAGATTGAAGTGGTTCGTCACATTCGGGATTTCTTCGATGAGACTATTATTTTGATAAGACTAGTATTTTGAAAATAAAACCTCGAGGCAAGACGGGGCCAGAGCTTTGCAGTGTGAGCCCCTGAGCCAAAGGGATTAGTATTATGGTTTGAATTGTATCGGTTCGAGTTTTGAAAACTAAAGGCACCACTAGGTTTAGGTCACCTTGTCGGGCTGATCACCCGGCTTGGGATCTTTAATTTGTCCACCAACTGCAGCTTGGATTCTATCTGTACCGACCATGGCAACGGTTCCTATCTACCGGTCCCATTTGTATGGCTACGGTTCTGATTTTATCTGCCGGTCCCATTTGTATGGCTACGGTTCTGATCCTATTTCCGGTCCCACGTGTAGTGGCTACGATTCTGTCTGCTCTTGTTACTTCGGTAATAGGAGAATTTAGCTACGTGTGGTTGCCAATGTTTTATCTGTTTATTTCCTTGCTTTATGATTCTCATTTGTTTATACTCATTATATTCTTGGAGCTTGTTAATATTTATGATATCGATCTTTCATCATATTGTTGCCATTATTAGGATTTGAAATGTATTTCCAACTATTAAATGTTTTATGCAGGCTACTATCTTTTCGAGATATTCGTACTTCTGAGACTATTCTTTTATTTGCTTTGATATTTATGTTTGGGCTTCCGATCATTTTATTATGGTTTATTGCTATTATTGTTTAGACTATTTATTTGGTTTTACAATGATTTCATCAGGTTTTACGAATGTCCTTTTGTTTCATATTACTTGTTTATTTACTTGCCAGACCGTCGTGTCTGACCCTGTTTGTTTGGTGCCAGTTTCTTCTCTTTCTGTTTTTAGGTGTTTGATCGGAGGAGGTGGTGGGACCGCCTGTCTGACGTGAGAGGCTGCCCATTGATATCATCTAGATGTCAAGTTTGGCACCGGAGCTCGTAAAATCACTTGGGGTAGTATGTCACTTAGTGGTTTATTTGTATGGTTGTTTTAGCCTTTTTCTTTGGGTTTGTAATTAAGACATTTGTTAATTGTAATTTGAATATGTGGGAAATAATAGTTCTGTTACTACCAGCTCAGTGTTCTATGGTTTACAATTTGTGCCAGTCTGCTTATGTGATGGCTTCATGATATTGGTGGCGTGCGACACGGAACCCGATGGCCACGGATTCCGAGTCGTAACACCATGTTTAGCTTCCGCGAAAATATACTCTGATTGTGACGGAATTTGATTATCCTCATTCACGCGGATCTTGGGAAATATAACAAAAGTTTCAAATTTATCCCAAAATTTCACACCCCGAGGTCGGATCACTGCAGGGCCCGGTTTCGGGGTGTGATAGGATTGGTATCAGAGCTAGTTAGTTTCTAGGAAATAAAATACTCTAGAGACATTGAGACGTGTGGTGAGGATTCGTTAGATTGTGTCGATTTGTTTTCTCGTGTCATTGTTTCTTTGGATTTGAGTCGGCTTTTCTTTCAGTTCAGGAGACTTCGCTTGTCTTTTCTTTTAGTTCTTGTTGTTAGGAGATTTGGATGACCGAATTTCCTCTTTAGTGGTGGAGAATTTAAAGTCTCCATACTCTTGGTCGGTGTCTTTTGTTTGTGCTTGTGTCGGAGACTGAGAACCCTGTGAACTTAGTATGTTGTTTTCGGAGAACATCAGCAGACTTTCAGCCTTCAGCATCTTCATTGTGGTTAATGAGAGAAAACATGTGCATTTGCCTGCCAAAGTTGGATTTGAGCAATATTCGAATGATCTCCTCTCCGTTAATTGAAGATCATCATGCAGCGCACCAAAGTAAGTAAGTGTGGATTTTTGGGTGAACCCAGACCATCTTTCCAAGATGGAGGACTGCAGGAAGCATATTAGCTATTGATTTTATGAAGGGAGAAGTGATTCTTAGTTAGTAAGGTTGGAAGCAAGTGCCAGAAACTCAGGGATTTCCCGGATTCGATGAGCCTTGTCATAGTTTTGGTTGAGAATTTCTGTAACTTGTAGCTCAGCCAGTGTAGTTGATTCAGCAGGAATACCAAGTGGATAGTTCGTTGTGGTCAAGATAATTTTTGGCAGCAGAGGAAACCTTGTGGATTTTACCGACTTATAGGATATTGGATTGGACAGCATGCAGATGCAAGTGTATACCTCAGCTATGGGGATGTCCCTTTTCTTAATAAGAATGATTTTCCGTGATGTTTTCATCTTTTGTTATATTTTTCTGAATGTCTATGATTTATCCTTGCAGAGTTTAAACAATGGATTTATGTTTCTTCTTTAAGGCTTATTTTGAAATAAACTATATTATTATACTCTTTTCAGGAGCCACATGATTTTGTCTTCATAAGGATTTGTGTTTCGAATTTCTGTTTAATCTTCTTAAGATATTGTTTTACAATGATCTTGGAATTTTGCTCTTGTCTTGATTTTCTTAAACGTTGACATCTACATTTCAAAACCCTAATGATTTCAAATTTTGTATACGTTTGGTTGGGAATGGATGGATGTTTTGATGATGGATTATAGGGACTAATGGATAAACTGATCTTTAAAAGCATGTAACTAAAATTGTGTTTCTTTTTCAAAGTACAATGTGAAATTTTTATTTCATTGATTCATTTTCTTTGGCTATGCAAAATGAATTTCCTAAGGGATTTTGTGTTTAGATTATATGCAGATTTCCTACATTTGTTTCAACGCTCAACTTTGTTTAGATTTCCGCAAGAATTTTATGAACGAATGAGTTCAGATTTCAACAAAGTTTAGTGTTTAATTAACACTCAGATTTCAACAAAGTTTAATGTATAGTCATACTATATGAATCTGATTTATTTTTGAAATCCTGATTTGGAATTGTCGAGTGTTCCAATGATTTGTTGGGTTATGAAAATATGAATTTCAAAACGAATAATGTTGTTTCATATTCAAACTTTGATAAACTTTATTTATTAAGCTTTATTTGATAATTTGGAAGTTCAGTTTTTTACTATGTTTTAAAATGATGAAATTTAGCTAAGTAATTGTTTTAGTCATTATGTTTAAAATTTTAAGGGTTGTTTGGCATCGAATGGAATGAGTTGTAATAGCTTATGGTGGGAGTTTGGAAGTGTACGAATTGAAGGGTTGATGGAGGTCAGGTTGTGTACTGGTTCAGTTGAAGACATAGTTGGATCTATGAGAGAGTAAACATCATTCAAAACTTGGATTGAAAGTTTCAACTTATCAGGGAATGATGCCAGCTTGGCAGGTTTATTTTGTTGATGACACAGTATCAAGCAGAAGATCAAGAACAACAAGCAGATGGAATCAGATATAGGCAAGAATTCTGAGTACAGCACAGAAAGATTTGGACTATGGAGTTGTGAACACAGATTGGATTTTCAAGGTCGGCTTTACATGTCAAGGGTAGAAGACTCGAAGAAAAAAATCCGAAGAGGCAAGCCATGTGAAGTTTCGACACAAAACGGCTCAGCAGGTTATGGCAGTTTAACATTTGGTGTATGGCGGTATGACATCTGGGTTGTAGCAGACCAAGTCAGTGACAGGAGACCTATAGAATTAAGAGCTTGTGATTTTAGAACGAAGAAGTATTGACGGTATTCTTGGAGGCCAGAAGCTGATGATGCATTCGAGAAATATAGTTAGAACAACCATATGGAATTTCAGAACTTTTCGGGATGAAGATTTTTCAGTGAAGGCATGTCTACGATCACATCTTCGTACAAGCATCAGGAGGACCGTGTACAGTTTTGTAGGACTTAAGGCACAGAATTCCAAGTGATAGAAAGAGGCAGAACTTGCAGTTTCTTGGACTGACAGTGACTGACGAGGTAAGTAAAAGAAATGATCCAGTACAGGAACGACAGATGACACCAGGGATGACTAGAAGAATTGTTGAACTCTACTTTAGTCAGAGAAATATGTTTTCAAGCAGATATGTGGAATAGTGTGAAGCCTTCAATCGAATCAGAATGTTATTGACCGTGCATCTCAACGTCAGGTTTGATCAAAGGGTATCTCAGTTGCCGAGGTTTAGCATAGGGTGTCAGTGTTTTCTTTTGTCTTTTGGGTTTTTTTATTTTGATTTGGTTTAGACCATTTGGAGGACCAAATGGGTTCTAAGGGGGGGAGGATGTAAGACCCCGACCCCCAATTTCTCTGTTTAGTATTGTTTTAATCGTGGTTTAACTTTTTAAGCGAGATTTGAGTTGGTTTGACTTTGTCTTTGAGTTTGACTAGATTTTTCATAGCCTTGGAGATTTTTGAAGACCGTTGACTTTAGTTTGACCCGGCTTTGTAATATGTATTTTTACGAGGAATTACTGTTGATTTCTAAAAATTCCAAATTTGGTTTATTTTGACTCCTCTCATTAAGATTAACAACTTTCATGCTTTGACCATTTTGATTTGATGCTCTGAAATCACGTTTTTCGAGGAAAATGGGCAAAAATGACATTTTCACTAAATCTGTCCATGAATTTCGAAAATTTCATAAATTGGGAAAAATATACTTTTTGTAAAGTAGATATTTTGTTGATCGATTTTGTTTTCTTCGTCGATCGCATTCGAGACCCACAAATGTTAGTATTAGCCTTTACAATGTTGGGGCCCATGGGGCCCAGCCCATTTACTCTTTATAAGAAGCCATGGGTTCTCCTTTTTCCCCATTCTTCTTCTTTTCCTGCAACAAAGGGGGAGTTAGGGTTTTCTCCCAGCCCTCTCTCTCTCTCTCCTCTTTGCAAGCTTCCTTCTTGTGTGCCAAGTGAAGGTTTGATCTCACCTTCTTCTTCCTCATCTCTCAAGCATTCCAAAGACCCCATTTTCAAGAACTTTGGGCTAGGACAACCCTCATCTCCAAGCCCTTCTTCTTGTTTGGATCACCCAAAGGTTAGCAATGGCATTTCTTTCTTGAGATCCTTGTTTTTCAAACCATTTGGAGTATTTTCCTCATTTATGCAATGGGTTTTCATGGAGATTTGAGAATGATTGATTGTTAGGGTTTTCTTTGGTTTGTTTTGGGGCTTTTGTAGATGGAGGACCTTGGACCTTAGAGAATTGTGTTTGGAGTGATTTTCACTCCATCTTAACACAAGGCAAGTGAATACTCATCTAATTTGATGCTTGTGTATACTATGAATGACTTTTATGATTTATTTCCTTCTACTTCTTGTTCTCCTTTTTATGGATTTAGTCTTTTAATGATTTGAACAATGTTTATGAATACTTCATATAAGATTTGGATTTTTGTTAGAATCTAAGTCTTTGCTCTTTCATTGATTTCATTTGGCTCAACTCTTTGTACTTCCAAAAAATTTAGTATCTTGTTGAATGAAGAAAACTTTGATTTAAAAAGTGTTGTGTTTGGCTAATTAGAATGATTTATGAATGGTGATTTGATGAGTTGAAGAGGTCAAGAAAGGGCTCAATTGATGTTGGAAATTTGTATGAAAGATTGGGAATGAAAAAGGATCAAAAAAAGATGGAAAAAGATGGAAAAAAAGGGGAGAAAACCCTCCCTGCACGGGCTGGACAGAAGCCCAGCTCGCTATAGCGAGCCAGGCTTCTGGAATGGGCTGTTTTTTGCCCAATTCCTGGGCTGTTTAAGGCCCTGTTTTGAGGCTTATTTTCAGCCTGTTTAAGGCCCTGTTCCAGCTTGTTTTTAGGCCAATTCCCAACCTGTTTTTGGGCCATTTCAAGACCTGATATTGGGCCATTTCAGGGCCTGATATTGGGCTGATTTAAAAACCTGTTTTGTGGGCCATTCAAGGTTCAGTTTTGGGCTGATTTAAAACCTATTTTTGTGGGCCATTCAAAGTTAGTTTTGGGCTGTTTTGAAGACCTGACATTGGGCCATTTCAGGGCCTGATATTGGACTGTTTTAAGACCTGTTTTATGGACCATTCAAGGTGAGTTTTTGGACTGTTTTAAGGACTGTTTGGGCCATGTTTAAAGGGCTATTTTGGACTAAATAAGTAGACTGTTTTGGGCTCGGTTTAAGGCCAGCTATGGGCCTGTTTTAAAGAGATTTGGGATTACTTGTAAGACTTGGAAAATTTGTGAAATGGGAATGGGAACAATGAGAGAATGTGCGTATGTGAAATTATCCGGGAATCGTTCGAGTCTCAATGCGCACTTTATCATTTAAATGTTGTGGATTTTCATTGGCATCAAACATATCCTCTTAATAATCAATGTTTAAAGGTTAAATGTGCATTGAGATGGTTCCTTGGTAAGTCATTAAGTCATTCTACACAATTCCATTCCATTTCAAGTTAGAGTATGTGTTTGTAATTGTATTTGTATTCTTTGGTAAACTAATTTAAATAGCATCGGTGATTTGTTATAAAATCATGTGGTTTCCCATGTTCGAAAGGGTTGATCGTATGATTTTACACAAATCACTTTGATGTGTATTTGAGCGGCTTACCATAGATATTCATATGTTTTCTCCGAATCGATTTGAAAGGAGATTGAAGTGGTTCGTCACATTCGGGATTTCTTCGATGAGACTATTATTTTGATAAGACTAGTATTTTGAAAATAAAACCTCGAGGCAAGACGGGGCCAGAGCTTTGCAGTGTGAGCCCCTGAGCCAAAGGGATTAGTATTATGGTTTGGATTGTATCGGTTCGAGTTTTGAAAACTAAAGGCACCACTAGGCTTAGGTCACCTTGTCGAGCTGATCACCCGGCTTGGGATCTTTAATTTGTCCGCCAACTGCAGCTTGGATTCTGTCTGTACCGACCATGGCAACGGTTCCTATCTGCCGGTCCCATTTGTATGGCTACGGTTCTGATTTTATCTGCCGGCCCGATTTGTATGGCTACGGTTCTAATTTTGATCTGCCGGTCCCATTTGTATGGCTACGGTTCTGATCCTATTTCCGGTCCCACGTGTAGTGGCTACGGTTCTGTCTGCTCTTGTTACTTCGGTAATAGGAGAATTTAGCTACGTGTGGTTGCCAATGTTTTATCTGTTTATTTCCTTGCTTTATGATTCTCATTTGTTTATAGTCATTATATTCTTGGAGCTTGTTAATGTTTATGATATCGATCTTTCATCGTATTGTTGCCATTATTAGGATTTGAAATGTATTTCTAACTATTAAATGTTTTATGCAGGCTACTATTCGTACTTCTGAGACTATTCTTTTATTTGCTTTGATATTTATGTTTGGGCTTCCGATCATTTTATTATAGTTTATTGCTATTATTGTTTAGACTATTTATTCGGTTTTACAATGATTTCATCAGGTTTTACGAATGTCCTTTTGTTTCATATTACTTGTTTATTTACTTGCCAGGCCGTCGTGTCTGACCCTGTTTGTTTGGTGCCAGTTTCTTCTCTTTCTGTTTTTAGGTGTTTGATCGGAGGAGGCGGTGGGACCGCCGGTCTGACGTGAGAGGCTGCCCATTGATATCATCTAGATGTCAAGTTTGGCACCGGAGCTCATAAAATCACTTGGGGTAGTATGTCACTTAGTGGTTTATTTGTATGGCTGTGTTAGCCTTTTTCTTTGGGTTTGTAATTAAGACATTTGTTAATTGTAATTTGAATATGTGGGAAATAATAGTTTTGTTACTACCAGCTCAGTGTTCTATGATTTACAACTTGTGCCAGTCTGCCTATGTGATGGCTTCATGATATTGGTGGCGTGCGACACGAAACCCGATGGCCAAGGATTCCGAGTCGTAACACCATGTATAGCTTCCGCGAAAATATACTCTGATTGTGACGGAATCTGATTATCCTCATTCACGCGGATCTTGGGAAATATAACAAAAGTTTCAAATTTATCCCAAAATTTCGCACCCCGAGGTCGGATCACTGCAGGGCCCGGTTTCGGGGTGTGACAGTCTTGCCCAAAGGGTAGGATTTCCTCCGATAGCAATGGAAAAAAAAGCGCTACGATCACATGCGATTTAATGTGGCTCACCCAAAATTGAGTGGTCCTGTATTGCCTTTGCTGTGCAATGAGTGTATATGGACCAATCTGTCATATCTCCTCAAGAAGTGTCAATTCAACTGGAGAAGAGGATTCATCTCACAAGAAACCAAGACCAAGTGAAAGCTGGCCTTTTTCTTCCTCATCTTTCTACCTAATCTAGGAGCTACCATCACATATTTGCTTAGGACCACGGTTTCTAGCCGAAGGCTGTAGGTTTGAAACTGCACTACCACATTTTTGCTACTGGAGAGTTTACCTGGGTTTCCTATGGGCCGGAGGGATTAATCGAGCCCAAAGGATTGAAAACCCTCCATAGCAAAGGAAAAAAAACCGCTGCCATCACATGCAATTTAATGTTGCTCACCCCAAATTGAGTGGTTCTCTATTGCCTTTGCTGCGCAGTGAGGGTGAATGGACCAATATGTCATTATCTCCTCACGAAGTATCAATCCAATTGGAGAAGAGGACTCATCTCACAAGCAACCAAATCAAGTGAAAGGTGACCTTTTTCTTCCTCATCTCTTGACAGAACCTGTGTCCTTTTACTTCTACCTAATCTAGCAGCTACCATCACGTGCAATTTAATGTGCTCCCCTCAAAATTGACTGAGGGACATTCTAAATGCACCCAGTCTAGTTATTATTTGCACCAATCTATATTATGCCTATGAGATAGGACTGTCTTGTCAAAGCAGTTGCCAAGTACAACATCTCATCACAGGCCATTCAGACAGTGGCAGTCTCGTAATTACACCCAACTATGAACATCATAGAGGGGTGTTTTTAGGTTTTCTGGAAAACCAGAAACCGCTCTTTGAAAGTGGGTTCCCACGTCTCGTTGACCTTTTTTCGGGCCGTTGGTCCGATTGGGGCTCCACTTGGGGATGGGTGGATGAACATGGCCCACCACTGGGTGAGGTCCATTTCATCAGTGATCAGCATCGGATCATCAAGGCTGGGTCATCTTCTGAAGAACGATCCCTAGCCGTTCAATTTGATGACGTGCAAAGAGACCATGGTTGAGAAGGGACAAAACCCAGTGTTCCTCATCAACACTATAAAGGGAGGCCACCAAATCTTGAACGGTTGGATCTTCCAATCTGGATTTGGGGTGCATTGTATGATCCTGGTGGGCCCATCAATCAAGGTGGTTCTCGTTAGTGTTACCATTAAGAAGCAGTTGGGTTTTGATCCATCAGTGGGACCCGCCCTTGAAATTGATTTAACATGTGGAACCCACTGATTGATCTACATCCACAAATGAGGGAAAAAAAAAGCCAAGAAGATAGAAACCAAAAATCAAATGATTTCATCCATCAGTGGGACCCATATGAAATCTTAAATTTTACAGTGATGGAACAGTTGGCCCCAGTGATGATTGAAAACAAAGATCAATAAAAAAACTCTACTAATATCTCCTCAAGAAAGTAGCACATCAATTGACAAACTCTACTAATTTCACAAACTAATATTATATTTTTTGACTGTCTATCGGAGCTCAGATGACCAAGATATCGTGTGACAAAAATTAAAAAATCAGAGGTGACTGCAATAGGTCCAAAAAAATTTTGACCTTTGGATTCTAGATTTGTCTATGCTACTGGGTAGTGCTCGTCATCACGAATCCAAAGGACCAAACTGCTTATCGATTGAAGTCCGAATGAAAAGGTCACGGCCGGTCAGATTTTCTGTAACCCGAGGTTGGGCCTGCCTTGTGTCAGTTTCTGCCTCGCAATGACGTCACGCTGACCCCACCCGTTCATCCCTATTGCACAAACACATACATGTAGCTGTACAAGCTTTGATGCTGGCGGAAAACCACATGCGTATGACCACCTGCTTTGACCTCCACTGTAAAGTGTCTAATTGCATGGACCAGAGCCCTTAAATAAAAATTACATATACGAGAGGTTGAATACATTTCACTTTAGGAATATTTTGCTAATTTACTGAAAAAGTTATGATGGTCAAAGTTTATATGGACCGATGGGAGCGGACCTGTGCTTGCATCAGCAATTGCGTTGAGCTGACGTCATTGTACCAGCGCCGCAACAGATTCTCTGCAATGAAGTGGGCCGGGCTGATGACGGGTCGGGTCAACGTGGCCTAGGCCGAAGATCTGAAGCATGTCACGAAAAAAGGTGAGCAATGATGTTTGGAATTGATAGGACAGTTGCAACTTTTTTAAAAAGAGAAGGACAAATGCTAGATTAGATAGGGATATAGACTGGGTGTAAATAGCAACACCCATTGACTGATCCTCTACTGCCTTTGCTGCCCTATGAGGGTGTATGCACCAATCATGATCTGTCATAGGGGTGGGAGTACGGTTTTCGGTTTGGTTTTAGACCGAAATCGAAAAAAAACCGAAAACCGAAATGTCAAAATATTACAAACCGAACCGGACCGAATAAGATGTAAAATTGAACCGAACCGAACCGAAAATAATTAAACGGTTTGGTTTTCGGTTTTTCGGTTTAAACCGAATTTTTCAATTAAACATTTGGTTTTTCGGTTTTTCCTTTCCCATTTGGTCTTTTACTCTTTTAGTCTTTAGATCATAGTCTATTAGTATGTGTAAATTACAGTAATAGTCTGTCTAATACTGATATATATATATATATATATTTAATTTAAAACATGAAATATAGTTCGGTTTTTCAGTTTAAACCGATATTATTTTCTAAAAACCGAAACCGAATCGAAAACCGAACTTGCCAAAAACTCAAAACCGAAAACCAACCGAAAACCGAACTTAATTTTACGGTTCGGTTTACTGTCCAGAGTTTGGTTCGGTTCGGTTTCTTCCACCCCTAATCTGTCATATCAGACATCACGTCCAGACAAATCACAGGCACAGCTGTCCGATCCCATTCAAAATTTAAAATCCAGTGTTTACGGATGTGGTGGACTCTAATTGGTGTACTGAAGTCACCATAACATTTAGACGATATAGGATCAGACTCCCAAATTCTTCACCATGTTTTCAGAAATAATGATGATGAGACCTACTACCATAAACAGGAACATGGTGGGTCCAGTTTTCCCCATATGATTGATCACAGTAATTCATCAAATGAAAATGACCTATTTACGATGGGAATATAAGTGATCAGGTTACATATATGTGAAAAAACATTGAGGTGTCCTCCTTTGATAAAGTGGGCCACCTAAGGATAAAAAGCATGGTAATTACATCCACCCATCGATGTGAACAAGATTAGCCTCGGGCCAAGACATTGTTGAATTTATACTGCGTTAATCTATATAAATATGACAGATTGGCAGTCAACGTGGATGGAACCCACAGTTGGGCTCACCCATGGATTGAAAACAACGTGGCATGCACATAAATCGTGAAAATCCTTTGGTGCCCTGATCACTGAAACGCAAATACCACCTTCATATTGAATAAAAGTGCTCAGCATGTGTTTGTTTTTACCCTGGCATAGAGTTTGACACTGACAGATGAACCCTTGTATCCTTTTTTCTTCTTTTTTCTTGCTAATCTATCTTTGTGATTTTTTACCTCTATACTGACATCGAGTTTTTAACTCAAGTTTTATTGGCCTTTCTTTTTTTTTTCTGAAATTCAAAATTATTATATCCTCTTTTCAATATTAATGATGAAAATGGCCCTTTAACTCATTCAAATCATGATAACATGGGATTACTTAGATGGTTGGCAATTACGAATATCACCTCGGCACTCAAGGATTGATTCCTGGGTGTGCCACTCTCCCCCATATTTGTGTACTCAACTTCTTACTTGTGTGGGCCACCTAAGGTCCCAGCACCCATTGTTGCAGTACCAAAAATAGCCCATTACGGCTAAATTTGCTCAATTTTACTTCTAAGTAAAAGTATATATGAAAATGTTTAACTTCCACACTTAATTACTTATATTTTGTGTTATATTTTCCACCGTCACTTTAATGTAAGATTATATCTAAATGAAAATAATTAGTTGAAATAATGGTGCATAGTTTGACATATGATATACATGATGATCCGAGGTTGGAAGATCAAAGACATTAACACCTTCATGAAGCATAGGTGGCATAGAACTAGAAATGTGATGGTGTAATTGAAGATAGATTCTTTGAGTCCATGGATGTAAATTCATCAAAATGACCCACCTATGAAATCAAAATTCACCAAAGCCCATATATCTGAACACAATGTGGTCCTCTTCTTCTTTTCGTCTTACAAAGTTGATGCGATTGTACGGTGGTGATGATTCTTTGTCTGCCTGTGAGGGTGTATGCACCAGTCATGATCTGTCATATCAGACATCACGCCGAGACAAATCACAGGCACAGCTGCCCGATCCCATTCAAAATTTTAAAATCCAGTGTTTACTGCTGATGTGGTGGACTCTAATTGGTGTACTGAAGTCACCATCACAATTAGACGATGTAGGATTAGACTCCCAAATTCTTCACCATGTTTTCAGAAATAATCCTAGCAAAATCCCGTGGATAACCACGAAACCACCAAATGCACAGACTGATATGAATTATTTTTAATAAATTTATTAATTAGTAAACTTGTGAGTCCTTTTTTTTTGTTGCTAATTTTGTCTTTATGATTTTTTCCAAATGTTTTATTCTTTAGGTGAGGCATGAATTGATTAAGAAAGATCAAATAATCATAGACCTAACAAATTGACCTGATATATTTAAGTGGGACCAAGATGAATGGGGTACATCAACTCTGTTCTAACCGTTCATAAAATCATATGATGCAGGCTGGGACCCAATTAATTGATTGATAAAGATCAAATGATCATAGACCTCTCAAATTGACCAAACCTAACCTATTTAAGTGAGACCCCCAAGATGAATGGGGTTCACCATCTATATTCTAACCGCCCATAAAATCATATTATGCGGGATGAGACCCATGAATTGATTAAGAAAGATCAAATGATCAAATGATCAAACAAATTGATCTAATATATTTAAGTGGGACCCAGATGAATGAGGTCCACCATCTTTATTCTAACCGTCCATAAAATCAAATGATGTAGGCCGGGACCCATGAATTGATTGATAAAGATCAAATGATCAAACGATCAAACGATCATAGACCTCTCAAATTGACCAAACCTAACATATTTAAGTGGGACCCCCAAGATGAATGGGGTCCACCATCTATATTCTAACCGTCCATGAAACCATATGATGCGGGCTGGGACACATGAATTGATTGATAAAGATCAAATGATCAAATGATCATAGACCTCACAAATTGACCAAACCTAACCTATTTAAGTGGAACCCCCCAGATGAATGGGGTCCACCATCTCTATTCTAACCGTCCATAAAACCATATTATGCGGGATGGGACCCATGAATTGATTAAGAAAGATCAAAGGATCAAATGATCGCAGACCTAACAAATTGACCAAATATTTTTAAGCGGGACCCAGATGAATGGGGTCCACCATCTTTATTCTAACCGTCCATAAAATCAAATGATGCGGGCTGGGACCCATGAATTGCTTGATAAAGATCAAATGATCAAATGATCATAGACCTCATAACTAGACCAAACCTAATTTATTTAAGTGGGCCCCCAAAGATGAATGGAGTCCACCATCTATATTCTAACTGTTCATAAAACCATATGATGCGGGCTAGGACCCATGAATTGCTTGATAAAGGTTAAAGGATCAAATGATCATAGACCTCACAAATTGACCAAACCTAACCTATTTAAGTGAAACCCCCCAAATGAATGGGGTCCACCATCTCTATTTTAACCATCTCTATTCTAACCGTCCATAAAACCATATTATGCGGGATGGGACCCATGAATTGATTAAGAAAGATCAAAGGATCAAATGATCATAGACCTAACAAATTGAACAAATATTTTTAAGTGGGACCCAGATGAATGGGGTCTACCATTTTTATTCTAACCATCCATAAAATCAAATGATGCGGGCCGGAACCCATGAATTGATTGATATAAATTTAGCACATTAAATGCTCTAATGTGGAAGATTATTCTTGATGGAGAGATTTTAGGTATTTTGAGTGTGTAATCGATATAGAGATTTTAGGGATAAGGGCAACTCCGGAAATGACATTGCAAAAAATTTGAGGTTGCGCCACGTGTCATTACGTGAGGAAGTGTATACATCCCTTTAGTAATATAGATGATGGGACCTACTATGGTAGGTCCATAAACAGGAACATGGTGGGCCCAGTTTTCACCATATGATTGATCATAGTAATTCATCCAACGAAAATGACCTATTTACGATGGGAATCAAAGTGATCAGGTTACATAGTTGCATATGGAAAAACATTGAGGGGTCCTCCTTTGATAAAGTGGGCCTCCTAAGGATAAAAAGCATTGTAATTACATCCACCCATCGATGTGAACAAGATTAGCCTAGGGCCAAGACATTGTTGAATTTATACTGCGTTAATCTATATAAATATGGCAGTCAAATGTAGGCCCTCTATTGATGGAACCCACAGTTGGGCTCACCAATGGATGGAAAACAACGTGGCATGCACATAAATCATGGAAATCCTTTGGTGTTCAGATCACTGAAACGCAGTAGCACCTTCATATTGAATAAAGGTTTGATGAGACTGATCACTCACTAACCCTGTGTTTGGGGAGAGGGGGGGCGGAAATGGTTTTGGAGGGTGTTTGGGAAAGGGGGCGGGGGGGCGGGGAAATGGGTTGAAAAGTTGCCAAATTTTCCCCCCAAAACGGGGGGAAAATGAGGGAGAGAGGAGGAAAGTGAGGCAATGGACTATTTTGCCCTTTTTTGTCCTTTTTTTTCCCTTTTAAAACTTTTGTAAGGGTAAATTGGTAAATTTTTCTTCTCCTACTTATTTACTTTCCAAACAAGAGGAGGTATAATTAATTCTCCTCCCCTCCCCTCCTTCCCAAACACAGCTTAAAAGTGCTTAGCATGTGTTTGTTTTTACCCTGGCATAGAGTTTGACACTGACAGATGAACCCTTGTATCCTTTTTTCTTGTTTCTACTTTTTTCTTGCTAATCTATCCTTGTAATTTTTTACCTCTATACTGACATCGAGTTTTTAATTCAAGTTTTATTGGCCTATCTTTTTTTTTCTGAAATTCAAAACTACTATATCCTCTCTTGAATACTAATGATAAAAATGGCCCCTTAACTCATTGAAATCATGATAACATGGGATTACTTAGATGGTTGGTAATTTCGGATGTCACCTAGGTACCCAATGATTGATCCCTGGGTGTTCACTCGCCCCATATTTGTGTACTCCACTTCTTATTTATGTTTGCCACCTAAGGTCCCAGCACCCTTTGTTGCGGTACCAACAAAAGCCCATTAAGGCTAAGTTTGCTCAATTTTACTTTTAGGTAAAAGTATAGATGAAAATGTTTAGCTTCCACACTTAATTACTTATATTTTGTGTCATATTTTCCACCGTCACTTTAATGTGAGATTATATCTAAATGAAAATAATTAGTTGAAATAATGGTGCATAGTTTGACATATGATATACATGATGATCCGAGGTTGGAAGATTGAAGACATTAACACCTTCATGAAGCATAGGTGGCATAGAACTAGAAATGTGATGGTGTAATTGAAGATAGATTCTTTGAGCCCATGGATGTAAATTCATCAAAATGACCCACCTATGAAATCAAAATTTACCAAAGCCCATATCGTCCTCTTCTTCTTTTCGTCTTACAAAGTTGATGCGATTGTACCGTGGTGATGATTCTTTGGCCATGAAATGGTCCAGGAAATTAAGATTTTTAAGGTGTGTCGGTTTGTTTGTTGTCTGTTTGTGTATTGTCGTTTCCCTTTAATGATTTTTTTTTTCTTTTGTACTAGAGAGAAAGACGTAGCTTCTTCACTTTCTCACGTGTTTTTTGGTTTCTATGATAAGGTTTGCCGATTGTAAAAGAGAGTCCGCGAAATGAAGATACGTACGTCGTTGTTTTGAAGATAAGATTGGCGTGCCCGTTTGTTTGTTGTATGTTTGTGTTTTGGCCTGAGACATGAATTGTAAGTTCGAATCATAAAACTCACGAATTTAATATTCAATGTCCACATATAAACTATCGGAATCAAACAAGGTCGAAGGACCATTCAATTCATTAAGGGGCATAGATCAAGGCCTATTTGTTCCGTGAATCACCAAGGGGGGGGAGGGGAACCACTATGGACGAGACCTCCCGGCCTCGATTCTTTTGCATAGTAAGGGGGCCGGCCGCAGCAGAGCAGCGGGGCAGACCGGGCCGGGCCTGAATTCAGACCGGATTAGACTCTTCTTTGCTTGAGCTGCTCCGACGCAGCCTTACAACATAGGGGCCGGAAGATCTCAGGTCATGGACTGGACAAGTACATAGAGATCTTCGTGGGACCGGAGAGGGAGTATCAATCGATCTTTTCTAGGATGCTAGCACCAAAAAAATGGAGTTCCAAGAAGAAAGTGTTACTTGCATAGTGCATACCCGCGGCCTCATGAGAGGATCCAGACTCCTTGGTGGAGCATTTATGCAGGTATGGGGGTCTTTTGTCTGGATTTTCGTTAGTGCTTGTGGTCACGTGTGATTGTTGGGGCCGCCTATGTGTCAACTTTTCTTTTCTATTTTTATAGCAATTATAACACCAATTATACTATTATACTTCTCCTCACTATACTTCAATTCACCACACATCCAAACAGGTCCGTAGTAGTGTTTTTATAGCCAGACTCAAAGTTTTTCATTTGGGACCATAAATGGAGACAGTTCACTTGGTAAAAAAATATTAAACAATGACAAAATCTAAACGCAGATGGATTTTTACTTAATGTAGATGTACGTATTTGAAAGACCATTTATTAATATCTTGCATTTATTAATGTCAGATGAGAAGGACGACTTTCTATCGGGTACTACTATTCGCACCACACAAATTTGATAGGTGCACCAAATTCCAATCCCATCATGCGACATGTCAGTTTAACAATAGCACGTGGTTTTTTCTCTCTGCTTATGTTTATCCTCGTGAAGCGCGCCTGATGGACGGGCGGTTGTATATACGTGTTTCCTGCATAATACAAGAAGTCTGATCAGGTCGTGTCAGGCCGGGTCGGCCCAACTAGAATCAACCTAGTCGGCCCAGAATACAGGAGAAAGACGTTGGTACGTGAACTGTGCACCGATGACGTCAGCGTGACGTCAGGCACAACGCAGATGACGACATCAACAAAAACTTTGACCAAACAATACTATGCTCATCCGGACGCCGATTGACGAGCAGCTTGGTTCTGTAGAATCGTGGTGACGAGCACTACCCAGTAGCGTTGACAGATTTGGGATCAAATGGTCAGATATTTTTTGGACCAGTTGCAGTCATCTTTGACACTTGAAATTTGTCGCGTGATATTGGGTCATCTGTGCTTCGATGGATGATCCGTTTGCGCTTGCGGACTCCTGGCGATGACCGCTATACTGAGGCCGTGGGAGAATGACTATCCAACGGTTAGAAAAGTTATTGGTCAGCGATCACAGTCAGTGGTATCTTAACGTTTTCTTTTATTTATGTGTTGGATTTATCTTATATAAATTTCCCCTGTATGACCCACTCGAGCAATCACGGTCAGTAGTAGCTCACACCCTATACTCGTGCCCCTCTTCGTACATAGCAACTTGGTTCAGGATGTCCAAAAGACGAAAAAGATTCATTTCCTCAGATTCTCGTAGACTTCTTCTGAAAATCGGGCCCCATTGAACTAAGTCTCCATGTCTCTCCCTGTGGCTACTGATCATGGCCATCAGGTCCCTGATGCAGGAGAATAAATTGGGAAATTGGATTGGCAATAATCTATCCCAAAGCCATCGATCAAGCCAAAAGTGGATCTTCTCACCCGATCTACCTCTAAATCTGATATTTTAAAAGGTCGAGATTTTACTAGGAGTTTCACTCTCCCCCCACACAAGATTCTCCCAAGTTAAAATACCCAGTATTTAACAAAAAAATAAAGGTTAAAGATCCAACTCTACCAAACAAAAAAAGAAAAGAAAAAAACCCACAAAGCATCTGGCCTAAAATAAAAAAAAAAAAAACAAATGCACCAGTGTCCAGCAGCATGGAAAAATACAGGAGGATAGACCTTCCATCAAATCAAAGTGGGGGCATAACCAAATTAAGTTTCTAGACTCCAGATTTGCTTTAGGTGGGTCCCACATGTACGGGCATGGCTTGCGTATAGGAGTCCAGTAAAATATACTTTTTTTTATAATAAAGAGGGGATGTGGATTTGACGTGGAGGGTAGGTCCCACCTATTTTGACTGTCTAATTATTGCAGGGAAACAATAGGGTTGTTGAGAAAGGCGCCATAACCATTGGCGTGGAAGATGGGATGGGATGATGGGATTAAAAGCTTTTTTTACTGACACGTGTCTCTCTTTGGTTGGCCTGATTTACTTCCTTCATTTTAAGAGCTTCTTTCTCATAATGATGATGCCTATTGAAACCCCATCAGAGGGGTGGCAGTGTGGCGTAATTAAAAGTTGTGGTGCGCTTATGAGCGCCCCTTTCTATCTCCTGATAGTCATCCTGACTCTCCCCGTACCACTGCTTCCCTCCTCTCTCTCTCTCTCTCTTCTCTTCTCTTATATCAAAGTAAGAAGGTGGGCATCGGACAACAGCTCACTACTCTAGTCCCATTCTTAGAGCACGCATCTCGATGGCTTATTATTCTGCTTTCTCATTTATCTCCATTCCATAATCCATCCAAATCCAGCCCGTTCTGGTTGTGCAGTATCATCCATCCATCCATCTCCTAATTTAAATCTTCCCTTCCTGCATATTCTTTTTTTTTATCATCCAAACCGTCCTTTTTTTTGTGTGAGTGAACATGGGTCCCACATGGGTTAAATACCAAACAAACAAATGGGTCTGTGGAGAAGAAAAGAAAAGGGATTAGACCGTACGATGGCAGTGGCACCATCACATGTGACCGTACGATGTGACTAGCCTATTAGTAGCCATCATGGACTCACATAGTTACGTTGACCAATTTTCTACTGATTTCTATTCAGATTATGGCTCACATAGTTACGTCCACCAGTTTCCACCTCATTTGCTTCCGTATATTACATCTATGACCGATGTCATTGCTGATGAGAATTGCGGGTTTCGTAGCGTCGCTATGGCTTTACGTATGGATGAAGGTCAAAATGCATGGGCTATTGTAAGGTATGGTATGCTAACTGAGCTGAACAACAATGTTGATGAGTATGCATCCTTGTATGGAAGTTACAAAAGGCTTTCGCACATAAGAGAAGCGCTGACATTTTTTGAGATAGATAAACCTGCACCATTGCTTTATTGGATGAATTTGCCGGACATGGGTCACTTGATTGCGTCGTGGTATAATGTGGTTTTCATTATAATTAATGAATCACGGAGCATGACATTTCTTCCTCTACGGTCTGCACCACCACCACCACAAGAACAACATGTAATTTGCATTGGACATGCCAATCAGAACCACTTTGTGGAGGTATCCTTGGTTCCCAATCCTCCAATGCACCCTATCATGATCCAATGAGGTGCATACAGACACCAATGTGCAGCACAATGGGCTTTAATTTATGAATAAAACTTTGAAGACTACAAGCGGATATGGAATCCATCTACTGTATCCCAACCTACTGTACATTTGGATTATGATTAGTATTGTTTGAAGACTATTTTATTGTTGATTCTAATTAATATTGTTCGAAGCCAATCTAGACCATCCATTGGCCTGTTTTTATGTTCTCTGTTTTTTATTTCTTTTTTCACTTAATAATTTTGACTGTGTTTGATTTAGTAATTTTTCATTTTTCGTTATAATTTTTTTTATTTAATCAATCTGACAATATACATTAACTTTAATTGAGTAAAATTTTCCTTATCCTTAATGATAGAGACTGGAATAGTGTTTTTGATGGGTTTCAAAGATGGGATCCACTGATGGAAAAGCTAACATTAATCCCCAACTTAAAGGTGGTTTTAACCATTTGTTATAATTTGGTAGCCAACATCACCACCTGTGGTTCCTTTGGCAGTTTTGATCAGACCCAAGCGTCAGTGGACCCCATCGGTCTCAAACCCCCAAGCACAAGTTATTCGGCTTTATAATTTTAAACAGTAAAAAGGACCGCTGAAGGTGACCGGGCGTGTTCTTCTCCAATTAAAAAATTTAAAATATGCACTCAAAGACATTTCACTTCAAAAGTCAAATAAAAAATATTAAAAACTGTGCATATGCATGTAGCAAAACTTTATCTGTCTGTGTTTAGATGCACCCTTAAACAATATGTAAATATTATTGACTCTCTCTAGTCTTCCCCGTTGCTAATCCCCATATAAGAAAGTCTTGGTACTGTCACTGTCACTGTCACTGTCACGGCCTACAGTTTTACAGCAAGAGCTTTGGAAAGCTAAGTGAGTAATTTATTTTTTCATATACAAAAACTTGCATCGTTATGTTTACCTTTTTTTTTTTTTTAACTTTTGACTATGTTGGGCTAGTGGTGTAGCAGTAATATATACAATAAAATTGATGTGAATGAGATACGAATTGGGAGAAGCAACTGAGTTAGAACTATAAAAAAAAAAATTCTTTATAACTTCTGCTCCTTAAATTGTATCACATATTATTTTTTAAATTATTAGATCCTTTCTTTTGGGTGCTTGTAAAGCAACTTTATGCTCACAGAGAGATTTAGACCATGAGGTGGCTGCCATGGTAGGTGCATTATCTTGTTGATCATAATATTTAGTAATGAAAACAATGTCGATAGAAGATAAGTTTGACTTTATTTATTTTGCTGTATAGGTTTTTTATCATGAAACTTGAGAATGTGTATGTGAGGAATACTGTTTGGGCCTCAAACGCTCATGCATCATTCAGCTTCTTATACGAGAGCCTTTAGAAAAGTTACAAGAAAGAATGCAAGAGAAGTCTAGGGAACTTAAGAGCGACATGGAGAACATCCTTGCATCCCTTTCCTAAGCGAGACACACATGCATAATTTGTAAAATTATTTTTTAAAATATAATTCTGGAAAAGATGAGAAGGCCCATAGCCATATATAATTTGTAACGGCCATTGATCATGACAAACAAATTTTTTTTTTTTACTATTTTTAGACGGATCAGACTGTCATTAGGCCATTAGCCATCATTTTTAGTGCCTTTTAATATTGTAGTGCGCTGTTGGATTTTTCTCCTCAATTTTCCATATGTGCCACATGTTTTTACCGAACCGTGTCCTGTCATTTTTCAACTCATATCGATTATCGATGATGGAAAAGTTAGTACGGATGGAAGGATGAAGATTTAGAAGCCATCAACCACAAATATCTACAAGCCTAAGATAGCCACTCCGACCAAAAACTCCCGTAGCAATTGAAACAAACAGGAATGAAGTTTTGAGTTCGACAAGAAGAAATAATATAATCCAAGTTGACATCTGGCGTCTTATTCTCACAAAGCTATCGAACCGTATTAATGGTTTTGTTTAAGGATTTTGATATATTAATCTTTTTTAAATTTTATTCTTTTAATTTTATTATCCAAATTTAGATAATATTCCTAAAATCTTTTAACTCTGGTCAACATTATTTTTAAAAAAAAACTTTTTAACACCATATCCCATGATATCAAAGGATTTATCAATTTTTGTATCATAGCAGCTAGCAAACAAATTCAATTTTTTTTAGAACACGAAAATTGACATTTTGTAAAAAATATATACACATCTAACCACCATTTCTTAGCCTTTATCATTTGAAAATCTTTTCTATATGATGCTGCAAAAAGCTCTGACATCATGGGACGGTCCCATGATATCATATAACATGGAATTGTTCGGTTTCTCTGACATACACGGTTGCGATCCGGGGCAAAAACAGTTAAAAAAATATTGACCGGACTCAAGTGACTATCATTATCCGAATTTATTCATGAAATGGGAAATCTGAGTTTAACGGTGACTAATATGTCGAAACGTACCCCTTTTGCTTACCTATATCTCTAGGTGAAAACAAATGGCCTTTTATTTGGACTTGCCATCTACCATCATTTTACTTCTTATTATAACCAACAAGAGTGCCTTTTATTTGTCCAACTCAGTAGTATCTTCAAAATAATGTCACAAATGAAAGGGGAATGCTATTGGCACAGCAAAATTTTCTCTCCCAACCGTACTAGCAAAATTTTCTCTTCCCTTCCTCTCCCCCCCTCTACCATCTTCCCTCATCTCCCCCCCAGTCTCCGGTGAGGAGGGAGCCCCGGGCGGTTGGCCGGTCTCCCTCCCCCTCTCGCTCTTTCTTCCTCCTCCCCTTCCATTTTCTTTCCCTCTCCTTCCCTCTTTTCCTTCTCCTTCCCTTCCCTACTCCCCCACTCCCTCCCGGTCACGCCGTGGGGGAGGGAGATCGGCCAGCCGGCTGGGGCTCCCTCCCCGCCGGAGACTTGGGGGGGGGGGGGGGGGGGGGGGGATGAGGGAAGAGGGTGGAGGATGGGAGAGGAAGGGAAGAGGAGGAGGGAGGAGGAGGAGGAAAGGGGAGGGGTAGTTTAGGAAAATTTATTTTTTCCAATTTTTTTTTTTACGGTGGGAAGAGGGATTTTCGTGGTGCCAATAGAGCCCCCGAGGAGGGAAAGAAAATCGAAGTGATGAAAAAAGCGGAAAACTGAAGTGGTGAGAAAAGCGAAAAATTGATGTGAAGAGAAAAGTGGTTTCAGAATTGTTGTCAGTTAGTTTAGGAAGTAAAGTGATGTTAGCTAGGGGAATCATCGGGGAACGCTCTCAATTGTGGCCCAGGCCAACTTAGCAAAAAAAAAAAAACAAAACAAAGAAAGAAAGGGACGGTTGCTAGTATGCCTAAAGAAAAGGCCAGTTCTTTTCATCTAGAAAGAACTAAACAAAATCATTAAAGTGGCTCTATTGTTTCTTCTTTTAGAACTCAAAACTCCATTCATTTTATTCAATCGTTGTGGGGGGGTTTGGTTGGAGTGGCTATCTTAAGCTTCTAGACAGTTAACAAAATCTCGAGGGGCAGTTAACAGAATTGACAAAATCCAATCCAATGGTAATTGGATTGAGGACCCAACCCAAATCCAGCAACTGGCAGTCAGTCACTTCTCAGGCCTAGCACAGTCAGTTCACCCTGATCCTGGTGAGAACCTTTTTGAATTAGAGAGGCAACAAAGTCTCCTCTGACATGAACCTCCTCCTGACAAGAATTTCGGATGAAGAAGAAATTAAGAGGGCAGTTTTTGATTTGAAGGCGGATAGCTCCCCAGGGCCAGATGGTTTCCCTGGTTCCTTCTTCACTGCCACCTGGCTGATTACTGGAGGGACAATTATTAGAGCAGTGAAACACTTTTTCTCCTCTGGTAATCTGTACAAAGCTTCCAATGCTTACTTTCTGGCTTTGATTCCTAAATCAACTTCGCCAGTTTCCTTCACTGATTATAGGCCAATTAGTCTTCTCAACTTCTCCTACAAAATCATTTCCAAAATCTTAGCTTCCAGACTGTCTCTCATCCTCCCCTCTCTAATCTCTCCAAACCAAGCAGCTTTTGTTAAAGGGAGATCAATCCATCAACACATTGCCTTAGCTCATGAGCTCTTCCAATTCCTCCGCTTGAAGACTAGAGGTGGGTCTCTTTGTATGCAGCTAGACATATCTAAAGCTTTTGACAAGTTAAGTTGGGCCTTCCTCTTTAAAGCTCTAGCCTTCTTTGGGTTCTCAAATAGCTGGATTAACCTTGTTAAAGCCTGTGTCTGTTCTGGAAAAGGCTCTGTCCTAATAAATAGAGTGCCTTATGGGTTTTTTGACTCCAATTGTGGTCTCAGACAAGGGGACCCCCTATCCCCTTACCTCTTTATATTAGCAGAGGAATTCTCAGCCTTAACATTCAGAAACTAGTTTCCTCTAGGCTGGTTCTCCCTCTTTCCTCAGTGCCAAAGACCCCCTGCCATCTCTTCTATGCTGATGACATACTGCTCTTCTTGAAAGGCAACAAGAAAGGTCTGATGGCTCTCAAACAACTCCTAGAAAAGTATCAATTCAGCTCGGGGCAACACATCAATGTGGCAAAAAGTAAACTTTTCTTAGGCAAGTGTAGCCTGTTGACAAAAAGACAGATCCTATCCATCACCAACCTTCAGGATCATCCTCTATCTTCTTCTTACCTCGGAGCTCCCCTGATTATTGGAACGCCGAAAAGACATCACCTGCACTCTATGGTGGATAGGTTCCTCTCCAAGCTAGTCGGGTGGAAGTCCAGGCTACTCTCCTTTGCTGGTCGAACTATCCTGATCAGGCATGTGCTGGGCAGTTTACCCACTCACATTGCAATGGTCTTCCCACTCCCGAAGTCAGTCACAAACCACTTAGAAAGTATAATGAGGAATTTCTTATGGTCGGGAGCTGCTTCTAGATCCAAGAGGAGTCAGATTCGCTGGGACTTGGTGTGTCTTCCAACCCTTGAGGGTGGTCTTGGTATCAGGCGAATACATGATCACAACGGAGCTTCCTTTGTCAAGCTAGCAAGGACAGCTGCTACGTCAGTTTCTCTTTGGGCTGACTGGATGAAAGGGAGGTACTTCCCCAGGGCAACCTTATGGAGCTCTGCCACAACCAAAACTGGTTCCTGCGTCTGGCGGAAAATCAGGAAGGCAGCTCACATCATTCAAGAAGGCAGTAAATGGATTATTAGGAATGGCAACTTGGCAGACGCTTGGTTTGACTCTTGGTCTTCAGAGTCAAGCCTGGCAGATCAGTTCCCCTCCTTCTCCTTTCCCCCTCACCAGACAGTCAGCACACTCTGGGATGGCTCAGCCTGGAACTTGCCTTCAGGCCTTCAAACAGAGGTGGAAGATGCTTTAAGGAGTGCCGTCCAGTCTATCTCTATAGACCCCACAAAAGATGATTCCATCTATTGGAAAAGCCACCCAGGGAAAGATCTCTCTCTCAAAGAGGCTTGGCAGTTAATTAGGCACTCTCAGCCCCGCAAAATTTGGGCTCCCCTGGTTTGGAACCACCTCATTAGACCGAGAGTGTCCTTCTTCGCCTGGCGCCTGATGCATTGCAAGACTCCTACAAACGACCGGGCTCAAGCCACTGGAATCAGTCTAGCCTCCAGGTGTTGTCTCTGCAACCAGAGTGTTGAAACAGTGCTGCACCTCTTCTTCCTCTGCCCCTTCGCCTCTGGCCAATGGAGATGGATTCTTCAAGCAGCAGGAGTAAATAGTGCAGTCCCTAGTTCTCCTTCAGCTATTTGGCAGAGACTTTCAGCTAGCTGTGACAAGATAGCAAGGCTCGGAGTCTCCTCCATCTTCTTCTCTACTACTTATGTTATTTGGAAATGCAGAAATGACCAAATTCACAGAAATTTAAGAGCCTCTCAGACGAAGGTCAAGATCCTACTGAAAGAGCTTCTCTCCTCCTCTCTCAGTTCAATCAACAGACCTTTTTCTGGCAGGACTCTTCAGCTGTTTATACATTTTTTGTCTAACAACAACTTTTGACTATTGTACATCTCCTAGCCTCTCTCTTCCTCCTCTTGGGTTCCCTGTGCCTGCTATATGGATCTGTTTATTTGCTTAGAGGACAGCTTCTTACACGCTCAGAGGTCTTTCTATGCTTAAGTCTACCGCTGGAGGCGCCCCTTTCTGCTTCATTCATTGGTTCCTCAGTTCGGCCCGGGTATAGCATGAGCTCCTGGCTCCCGAGCTATTTCTGCTTCTTCAGGAAATTCAGCAAGGTTGGTTGAGACAGAGTTCCGTGTCTAGCTCCTTCTCATTTCTGATTAGTTGGATGCTGGTTTCTCTTCCTGAATAATGCTCGGAGCATGTTCCCCCAATCTGGTAGCCTCCCTTCTAAGATGATCGAGCTTCTGTTGCTGCCTGTTATTCTGTTGCTAGATCCTTTTCAGTGAGCTCAGTAGGATGCTTGGCTCAAGCTTTTATCTCCAGGGTGCAGTTCTGTCCCTACTGTTTGGCGAGCTGCAGCTCCTCCTGTCTCTGCTGCCTATTCCCTGTTTTGATGGTTCCAATGTAATTCATTGAGTTGGTTGGGTTTATGGGTTGTTTCTGTCTTGTGCAGTCTTTTGTAATTTTGGGGGCTTCTAGCCCTTTTCTCTTCTTTCAATACAAATTAACCCTTTAGCAAAAAAAAAAAAGCTTCTAGACATTTGTGGTTGATTGTTTCGAATTTTTTGTTCTTCCATTTGTATTAACTTTTCTATGATAAGGAGTAAAAACAATATTAGGACACTGTTCGGTAAATACCATGTACGCACATCAGAAAAATTGAGGAGAAAAATACAACCGCACCAACCAAATTAATTTGCACAACTGGAGCTCATGCCAAAGGTTTTGTTTAAATATTGTAATAAAGATAGAAAATGGAGAAATGAATCCAAGGAGATGATTGTTTTGACTTTTGAGGATAATGAAATGAAAATGAAAAGAATTTAATAGATAACCCGATTTTTTATTGGCTAAAGAAATTCACTGAAACATAATAAATTAAAAAAATTACAGAAAATTCTCATTGATCAGAACATCCCAGCAGCCTATTAAACTCAATTCTGATAAACCATATGCATGTCTCATCTTTCCAAAATCTGTGAATTGAGATAAATTCAATTGATTTTAACTACATCCAAACAATACATATATGTAATTTGCAAATTGAGAGAGAGAGAGCTAGAGAGATGCCTAATGCCTGATGCCTGATGCCCGACAGACGTACGACCCTTGAAAGGCGGGTACGTAAAAGATTCCTAAAAGTTTATGACAGACAGTAAACATGATTTTTGGCTTTTACAGGCATTGTAATTCCCCCGGCTTGTTGATTGTACTGCATTGATTTTAGGGATTTTTACCATATGGGAAATAAAAGATTACGAGTTTCTCAAAATGGAGTTTACCAAAACTATATTCCAAATGTGGATACTAAACATAGAACCCTAAATTATTTTTCCAATTCTACCCTTTTTCTGAGATATCGCATAAATTGAAGGTGAAAATAATAGATTTTCCTCTTATATTTTCTTCCGTTCTCATCTCCTAAAGCACTAAACCTCCATTTCTTCCTGCGACTTTCTTCGTTCCTACTACTTTCTCCATCATTAAAAAAGATTTTCAATAGGGTTTCTCCGTTGCTTTTCCATTTATCAAAAAGTATCTCAAGGTTTCTCCACAACTCTTCTTCCTTTTTCTTTTCGATTTGGTCACTGTCCTTGTTGTGATAAGTTTACACGGAGGACAAGGGATGGATCCACAATATCAATACCTTATGACGAGTCAGGCCCAAGTGACCTGAATTGTGATGGTGAGTCAGGTCCAGGTGAGTCAGGTCCATGTGATCCGGTCCAAGCCCAAGTGACCCATTCCAAGATGATGGGTCAGGCCAAAGTAACTCGATCCGTCATCTGTTTAGTCCGTTGAGATCCGAGGCTTGCTTCACGAAGCCTCGCCACGTCAAGGATGCCACGTCGCTTCGGAAGGAGTCCTCTTCTTACCCGTTTTTACCAGTTTGTGCGGAGAAGATCTCACCTGCCTCCACCTGCCTCGTCCCTCGAGGGCAGCTCTAAGGCTCCAAAGAGACGTTGCATTAAAGTCGTTCCCATCTGTTAGGGGAAGACTACAAATAGGAGAGCCCTCTCATCACTTGAGGGGCAATTAATATCTTTTCACAATTTCCTAAGCTTGTAACCCTTTTACGCTCATCAAAGATCACATGAAGTGGACGTAGGTCACACAGACCGAACCACTATAAATTCTCTTTCTCTCTCATTTATTTACCGCATTTATTACTGCATTTATCACTTGACCGGTGGTGTCCGAAATACAAATTTTGGCATCATCAGTTTGGCACCGTCTGTGGGGAGAAAAAAAAATCAAATACTTTAGATTATGATGATCAGCACGAAATCGGCGAGACGAGAGGATAATCCCACTCAAGATGGGCGCCCAATAGGCCCGGGCCCTTCCGGGCATCCAGGCCCTTCCAGGCGCCCAGACTCCCCCAGGCAGGGAGACAATGGTCCTCCACCGGGTAACCCTGCCCCAAATACTCCTACTCCCACTCCTCAGCAGATGTTGGAGAACATACAGCAGCTGATAGCCCAAAACCAGCAGATCTTACAACTCGGGCTTGCGGGGCAGGGAGGAGCACCGTTTGGTGGAGTATCGCAGGAAGTACCAATGCCGAGGCACGCTCCACAGCGAGAAGCGCCTCACCCGGGTGCCCATCCCCATGGCGCCCAGGGTAGAGGAGCACCTCACTTGGGCGCCCCTCATCATGGCGCCCAGGGTCGATGAGCACATCATCACGGCGCCCATGGCCGGGGAGCACATCTGAAGTCCATCCCCATGGTGCCTCTTCAGGAGCCCCCCAAGTTACCCAGCAAGGGATACTCTTGGTCGATCCTCAAGGCCGCACCCATCACGAAGTTCCTCCACCCCCTGGTGGAGCCCAGCTTAAAGGACCCCCACCTCAAGGTGGAGCAAATCATGGAGGACTTCCACCTCCTCCCTTCAATTCTAATGGGGAGGACTCTCACTTTCAAAAAGGGGGAAGTGAGAATCACAGCATTGGAGATGAGAGTTATTTCCTTGATCTCTCCAGGGAGCCTCACAATCGCTGGGAGGAAAAAATCAAAGAAATGCAGAATCAACTGGGCGATGTCCTCAACGCCATGAAGGCGCAGGCACCCGAGACGGTGGATTATCTAGTCGGGTGAACGGATACTCCGTTCAAGCCCGATATGGTGAATTGCCCACTTCCTCGGAAGTTCAAAATGCCCTCCATGGAGACCTTCGATGGAAGGAAGGATCCATTGGACCACCTAGAGTCCTATAAAGCCAAAATGCAGCTACACAGCATCCCCGACGAGATCATGTGCAGGGCATTTCCAACCACGCTAAAAGGTTTTGCCCGGCAGTGGTTTGCCAATCTCCAATCAGCATCCATCGCCACCTTTGGAGAATTGAGCAAATCTTTTGTCTCACACTTCATTGGTGGGCGCCGCCACCAGAAGCCTGCCACACACCTGCTTAGCATAAAGCAGGACGAGAATGAAAGCCTCACTCCTCACTCGTTTTAACGAAGAGGTACTTCAAGTCGAAGAGCCCGACGACAAGGTCTCCATGACGGCTTTCATAGGAGGCCTTTGCTCGTCGATTTTCCTCTTCTCAGTGATGAAGTGCCCGCCAAAGAGCTTTCCAGAATTACTGGCAAAAGCCCAAAAATATATGAATGCTGAAGACACCACCAGGGCGAGGCGAAGAGAGTCCTCCAGATCAGGCAGCAAGGGAAATGAAAGAAACAAGCAACAAATGAAACAAGACAGAAAGAGTACCTGTCAGAGACCGTCTCGGTCCCGCTCCGCAAAGAGATAGGCAAGTGTTCACCCCTCTCACTGCCACTGTAGAGCACATGTTGTTCCAAATACAAGATGACCCCGCCATAAAATGGCCAGGGAAGATGAAATCTCCTCCAAACCGGAGGAACCCGAACAAGTACTGTCGCTTCCATCGCGACCATGGCCATGATATCGACGACTGTTATGAACTCAAGGGGCAGATTGAGGATCTCATTCAGCATGGCCACTTGCGCCAATATGTTGCGAGTAGGGGGCACGCACTGCCACCACCACCACCTCACAATCTGGAGAACCAGCAGCCGATCGGAGAAATCCGAACCATCTCAAGAGGACTGGCAGAGTCGCTCTCGGCCATGAAGGCCCATGCCAGAAAGGCAAGACATCCTGAGGAGGCACGCCCATCCAAGGCGCCTAGGCATGGCGCTAACAAAGTCATATCCTTTTCAGACAAGGATTTAGAAGGGATCCAGCACCCCCATGCTGACCCTCTGGTGCTCACCATGACTGTCGCCAATTTTCAGGTACATAGAATTTTGGTAGACAGTGAAAGTTATGCAGATATTCTGTTTGTAGAAGCTTATGATAAGCTGAAGCTGGGGCGAAAGAGGTTGCAGCCCATCAAATTTCCCCTTATTGGCTTTTCGGGGGAGAAGGTGTATCTCCTGGGGGCAATCACATTGCCAGTCACAGCTGGGACTGCAGCCCGAAGTTCCATGACAATGGTCAATTTCCTGGTAATAGACTGCCCATCAGCTTATAACATCATGCTGGGGCGACCAACTCTTAATGCATTAAGAGCCTTCCCCTCTACCTTTCATCTCCTCCCCCGCTTTCCAACTCCGAATGGAATCGGGGAGGTAAGAGGGGACCAAGTAGCAACAAGAGAATGCTACGTATCTTCAATGAAGGCCAAGAAGGCACAGGAGGCATTGCAAGTTGAGATCTCGGACCCGAGAGATGAAACCACTTCGGAGAGAGGAGAACCAGTTGAAGAACTTACCTCTGTGGTCTTAGATGAAGACCTCCCGGATAAGAGAGTATACATTGGCTCTTCTCTTTCTGAGGATCTGGCTCGTCAATTGACGAATTTCCTGAAAGATAACATGGGCGTTTTCGCATGGTCACATGCGCATCTAGAAGGGGTTGATCCCGAAGTTGCAACTCACGGCCTCAATGTCGACCCTCGCCACAAGCCTGTTCGACAAAAGCTCAGAGGCGCCTCCACTGAAAGGGCCCAAGCAATGGACAAGGAGGTCGAGAAGTTAATGGAGAATGGGGCTATCAAGGAAGTAGCATACCCTGAGTGGCTCTCAAGCATTGTGTTGGTGACGAAGGCGAACGGGAAATGGCGCCTATGCGTCGACTTCTCCGAACTTAACAAGGCCTGTCCAAAAGATTGCTATCCATTGCCAAGGATTGATCTCCTCATCGACGCCACGGCAGGACATGAACTGCTCTCCTTTTTGGATGCCTACTCTGGATACAACCAGATTAGCATGCACCCCCCAGATCAGGAGAAGACGTCGTTCATCACCCCGAAAGGGACTTATTGCTACAGGGTCATGCCCTTCGGGCTAAAAAATGCAGGTGCGACCTACCAACACCTAGTGAACAAAATGTCTCACTCTCAGATTGGGCGGACCATGGAAGTGTATGTGTACGACATGTTGGTGAAGAGCCTCGCCGCAGCAGACCACATTGATCATCTCCAAGAGACTTTTGATACTCTCCGACTCTATCGCATGAAGTTAAACCCTGAGAAGTGTGCCTTCGGCGTAGGGTACGGAAAATTCTTGGGTTTATGGTCGACCAAAGGGGAATTGAAGCGAACCCCGATAAAATCAAAGCAATACTCGACATGAAATCGCCCTCTTCCACCAAGGAGCTGCAGCGCCTCAATGGAAGAATTGCAGCACTTAACAGATTTGTTTCCAAGTCTGCAGACAAGTGCCTGCCTTTCTTTAAAATCCTCCAGAATGCTTTCCAATGGGGACCCGAAGCTGAAGAGGCGTTCCAGAAGCTTAAAGTGTACTTGACCGCTCCCCCTCTCCTCTCACATGCTACACCCGGCGAAGTGTTGTACTTATATCTCTCCGCTTCCCCTCCTACAGTGAGCTCTGTTCTCATTAGAAATCAGGATGGAGTGCAAAAGCCAATCTATTATGTGAGCAGAGCATACCGAGGGGCAGAGTCCAGATACTCAGAGTTGGAAAAGCCGGCGCTCTCCCTCATCTCGACTGCAAGGCGCCTGCGGCACTACTTTCAGAGCCACATAGTTGTGGTAATTACTGATCAACCCTTAAAAAGAGTATTGGGAAAACCTGATGTAGCTAGGAGACTGGTGAAGTGGGCAGTGGAGCTGGGTGAGTTTGATATTCAATATCAACCAAGGCCTGCAATCAAAGCACAAGCTCTAGCAGACTTTGTAGCTGAATTCACGTACGCTGAAGGGCAGACGAATGATCCTGCTTTGCTCTCCTCAGCATGTGTCCCCCAAGAACCATCCCTGGGCGCCCAGGCCTCTCCTCTACTGGGCGCCCAGGTCTCTCCCTCTCCCCTGCTGGGCGCCCAGGCCTTTCCTCTGCGCCCAGGTCTTTCCTTCTCCCCTGCTGGGCACCCAGGCCTCTCCCCTGTTGGGCGCCCAGGTCTCTCCCTCTCCCCTGCTGGGCGCCCATGCCTCTCCTCTGCTGGGCGCCCAGGTCTCTCCCTCTCCCCTGCTGGGCGCCCAGACCTCTCCTCTGCTGGGCGCCCAGGTCTCTCCCTCTCCCCTGCTGGGCGCCTAGGCCTCTCCTCTGCTGGGCGCCCAAACACCTCCACCCCTGGGCGCCCAGAGCTCTCCTTCTCCCCTACTTCCCTTGGGCGCCCAGGACTCTCTCCCTCAAGGCGCCCAGGCCTCTCCACCTCAGGGCACACAGGCCTCTCCATCTTTGGGAGCCGAGCCTCTCCAAGGCTACCACCTACATGCTGAGATCTCCAATATCTCGTCACAGCCTCTCTGGAAACTATATGTTGATGGCTCGGCAACCAGGGAAAGAAGCGGGGCCGGATTTATCTTGATCAGCCCTGATGGTACACCTATTAAGTACGCTGTGAAGTTTCATTTCGTTGCCTCTAACAATGAAGCCGAATATGAAGCCCTCCTCTCTGGTCTGATGTTGGCAATTAAAATGGACGCCCAATCCCTTCTTGCTTACAGTGATTCCCAACTCGTGGTCAATCAAGTAAATGGCGAATTTGAAGCAAAGGATGAGAGAATGCAAGAGTACCTTGGCATGGTGAAACAATTGATACGGCGTTTCCACTACTTCCAGATCTGTCACATCCCTAGAGGAGAAAATGTTGTTGCAGACGCTCTCGCCAGGCTCGTCTCAGCTTTGGAGGCCTCATCTGCCGAACCAACATTCATTGGGCATTAGTCGGAGCGGAGCAAGTTAGATGTGAATATCATGAACATCAACTGTGCAACGGGCGAGCCAAATAGGATGACCCCGATAAAGGCCTTCCTCCAAGAAGGCACAGAGCCAGATGACCACCTTGAGGTGAAGAAACTCAGGATGAGGGCTTCCAAGTATACCCTCCTACAAAATACGCTTTACAAGAAGGGATACTTCTTACCATTACTACGATGCCTCTCGCCTGAAGATGCTAACTACGCCCTTCGTGAAATCCACGAAGGAATATGTGGGAATCATTCTGGAGGACACTTCCTCGCCCAAAAAGCCCTAAGGCAAGGATTCTTTTGGCCTACAATGGCGAAGGACGCCAAAGAATTTGCCCAAAAATGCGATAAGTGTCAACGCTTCGCCACTGTACCAAGGCAGTCACCAGAGGAGCTAACTTCAATTATGAGCACTTGGCCTTTCTCCAAATGGGGTATTGATATCCTAGGCCCCCTTCCTTTGAGCAGAGGCTAGTGTAAGTTTGTAGTCATCGCCATTTACTACTTCACAAAATGGGCGGAGGCAGAACCCTTAGCAAAATTAACAGACTCAAATGTGAAAAATTTTGTATGGAAGAACCTAGTTTGTCGCTTTGGGATACCTAACACCATTGTCAGTGATAATGGCAAGCAGTTTGATAACAGACTCTTCAATACTTTCTGCACCGACCTCCAAATCAAGCAACCTTATTCCAGTCCGGCACACCCACAAGCAAATGGACAGGCAGAAGTCATGGTCAGAACGGTCCTTCGCAACCTAAAGACAAGGCTCCAAAGAGCGAAGGGTCTTTGGGTCGACGAGCTCCCAGGGGTGTTATGGGCATATCGAACTACGCCGAGAACTCCTACTGGGGAAACTCCTTTCTCTCTCGCTTTTGGAACCGAGGCAATCATCCCCGTTGAGATAGGCGTACACTCCTTAAGGGTCTATCTCCATGACCCCGTCACCAACGAGGAAGGACTCCGCATCAACCTCGGTTTGATAGAGGAGGCAAGGGAGATGGCTATGGTCCGCAATGCAGAATACAAGCGGCGCATGGCAAAGTACTACAACTCGAGGGTGAAGCCTCGTTATTTTCAGCCAAGAGACCTAGTCCTCAAAAAGGTGATCCTCGTCACAAAAGACTCTCGCGAAGGAAAGCTAGGACCGAACTGGGAAGGACCGTACTTCATAACAGAAGTAGTAAGGCCAGGCACCTACAAAATCCAAAATTCTGACGGAAAGGTCTTACTCCATCCGTGGAACGCGGAACATTTGAAGAGGTACTATCAGTGACATTGAATGTAAGCCAATGTAGTGAGGGTGTGGGGATTGAATTGATTTTTTCCTTTTAATTGACATTGTTCAAAGCAATAGAGAATGGATGAATAAAACATATTGTAAGAGAAATTCTTGCATTTTTATTCAGTTTCCAAAAAAGTTTGGCCATAAATTATTTTTTTTAAAAATATATACAGCAAAGCTCCCTAATCACTCTCATCACTGTCCCCCTCGTCCTCGCCATCATCCTCATCATCACCAGAGCTCCCGCTGCTAACATCCGGTGCCTCATCAGCCGCGAAGCCTGAGAAATCAATATCAGGGAAGGCAGTAGTAATCTTCTCGCGGAGTTCCTCATAGCCAGCAATAAAAGCATCGGTGAGGCCATTCTGCAAGTCTTGCTCAGCCTCAGCAAGGCCATCCTCTAAGTTTTTCTCAGCCAGGATAGCCCTCTCCTCAGCTTGGGAAGTTCTATCCTATGCTGCCTTCATCTCTGCCTACACAGCAGCCTCTCTGAGCGAAGCTCTCTCATGGGCCTTCATAAGCTCAGCCTCTCTGAGCGAAGCCCTCTCGCGGGCCTTCACAAGCTCAACCTCACTGAGCGAAGCCCTCTCACGGGCCTTCTGGAGCTCAGCCTCACTGAGCAAGACCCTCTCACGGGTCACCACAAGCTCAGCCTCAACCTTGGCTGCCCTCATATGGGCTATTGAGAGCTTAGTCTCAAACCTGGTCGCTCTCTCGCGAGCTGCCACAAGATCAGCCTCGGAAGTCTAGCTGCTTCAAGAGCGGAAATCTTTCCTTGACTAATAGAGAGCTCCTTATGAATACTCTCATTCTCCTATCTCATATGACTGTGCAATTGGGCCTTCGACAATAAGCAGACGGATGCCGTGGAAGCCTGGAACAATAAGAGACAAAGGAAATGAGAGTACATACACAAAATGGAAGTCTGGAGAAAAGGAGAACACGAGCCTTTTACCTGAGCCAGACCTTCTAGAAACTTATCTATCATCCCCTCAGTGCCCAAGGCATTGATCCGAGTAAGTTCAGCAGGAATCACAAATCTCCCAAGCCTCTCCCGGATCGATAGCGGATTACCAACTATGGGGATAGCCCGAATCGGTGCCCCAGTTGAAGTTCCCAAGTGTGGGGGACACGATCGAGGGGCAGAAGGTATAGATGTAGTAGTCGTGACTGAAGGAGACACAACGGGAGAGGCCACTTGACTAGGCCGCACCCGCGGCTCCACTCCACGGGTGGTTACAAGAGAGCTCGCCCTAAGAGTTACTTGAGGAGAATCCCCTTTTGAGGTGTTATCTACCCTCGCTATCTTGGAAGGCGAGGTATTCTCACCAGAAAGGCGAGCCCCAATCACATCCCTGCATAACACCACTGCAGAAGCAAAAATACTACTTAGAGACAGAATATCAGGTTAACGAGAAAAGGTACATCAATTTTACTTAGGCATACTTTTTCTCTTAGAGGAAGATCTCGGAGCAGGTCCACCAATCACACTCTCTTTGGGAAGGAGGGTTTCTAAGTCTTTATCAGGATGAACCTCACCGCCTGCAATTTTCGTTCCTGATCAGCGGAGAGCACTGGAGCATCTGTACAAAAACAGTGAGCACAAACAGGTATATATATATATAAAGAGGATAGTCATCAATGGGCGTACCTAATTTCTTAGCAGCAGCCCATCGGGTAGGCACCAAAGCCCGGTCTGCCTCAGAAGCCCATTCACCACCAGCAAAGAAGAAACGAGATTTCCAACTATGGCAGTTGGAGCACAATCCTGTAAATAGCTTGCCTCCTCTAGGGGCAAGATAGTACCATCCCCTATTGGGAACTGGAGATTCAGTCAAGCTATAGGCGGCATGGAACACCACATGAGAAGCATCCTCGAGATGTACCCTCCTCCACAGTTCAAGGAAGCCAAGCAGGACTCTCCAGCCATTGGGGGCTAACCGCCCCGGGTTCAATGAAAAATAATGGAGAATGCGGCAGAGGGAGGAGGACATAGGAAATCTCAGTCCTGCTTCAAGCAACTCCTCATAAATGACGATATCACCAGATGAGCCATCACAAGCTGGCTCGTCCGTTTCAGCCCGCCGACACAGAATAGTGGGAGGAATGCAATAAAAGACTGTGATCTTGAAAATGTCATTATCAGTGTTGAGTACGCTATAAATAGTACTCACTTTGGACCCATCGTAGTCAACAACGTCCTTCCCTTGATACCTTTTGGGGCGAGGATGCAACTTATCCCGCACTGCCGAGATTGAGGCCACTGCTGCCTTTTTCCGCGCTGCCGAAACCAAGGCGACGCCCAGCGCCTTGTCTGCTGTCTCCTCCCGCAATGTGATGCCCGATGCGAACACGCCTGTTGTGACCCCCTCGCCGCCGCTAGCCGGGCGGGCACGCCTAAGCCTGATCCGCCCTTGCCTGCTGCAAGGCGGGCGCCCACTCCCACGCCGCGGCCCGTAGCCTGGCGGGCGGCCACACCCGCGACAACGCCACAGCCCGCAGCCTGGCAGGCGGCCACACCTGCGACATCGCCGCCACCCGCAGCCTGGTGGGCGGCCACTTCTGCTGCTAGGTTCGCCCGCAAGGACGCCCAGCGAAGAATCGCCGCCCGCGGCGCTAGCTCAGCCCTTGCCCAGCAGCGCAGAATCGCCGGTCGGTCCAAATCCCAGATCGCCGCCCAGCAGCGCAGGGGCGCCCTCGCCCAGCAGCGTAGGGGCGCCCGCAGATCCGCCCTCGCCCAGCGCAGCGCCTTCGGCCACTCCTGCTGCCAGTTCGCCCGCGACAACGCCGCCGCCTGCAGCTTGGCAGGCGGCCACTCCCGCGACGCCGCCGCCGCCCAGCGCATGAGCGCCCGCAGCTTGGCAGGCGCCCAGCACAGAGTCGCCGCCCGCGCAGGCGTTGAGCGCAGATCCACCGTCGCCCGCCGCCTGGCGGGTGCCCGGGCCAGAACCACTTGCGCCATCGCCTCCCCCGCTGCTTGTCGCCGTCTTCTTCTCTCCCAATGGCTTTTCTTCTTTAGAATACTCCATGGGCTACTTTCTTTCTCTTTGGAAAAAGTAATGCTCTAGGGCTTGAGTTGAAACAAGGGATAGTTTTTATGGTCTGAGTTTTCAAAAAAGAGTAGTCCAAGCCGTGAGGACTCTCCCAGATACATATCTACAGAAACTAACAGAATTAAAACCAGAAAAGGAAAAAAGATTTTGGAGGGAGAAGAGATCGGAATCTACTAATGCCCCCCTTTCAAAAAATTATTTGGGCACGGGGCATTGAGGGGCAAATGACGAGTCAGGCCCAAGTGACCTGAATTGTGATGGTGAGTCAGGTCCAGGTGATCCGGTCCAAGCCCAAGTGACCCATTCCAAGATGATGGGTCAGGCCAAAGTAACTCGATCCATCATCTATTAGTCCGTTGACATCCGAGGCTTGCTTCATGAAGCCTCGCCATGTCAAGGATACCACGTCGTTTCGGAAGAAGTCCTCTCCTTACCCGCTTTTACCAGTTCGTGCGGAGAAGATCTCACCTGCCTCCACCTGCCTCGTCCCTCGAGGGCAGCTCTAAGGCTCCAAAGAGACGTTGCATTAAAGTCGTCCCCATCTGTTAGGGGAAGACTACAAATAGGAGAGCCCTCTCATCACTTGAGGGGCAATTAATATCTTTTCACAATTTCCTAAGCTTGTAACCCTTTTACGTTCATCAAAGATCACCAGGCAATCCCTGCCTTTATGAAGTGGACGTAGGTCACACAGACCGAACCACCGAACCACCGAACCACTATAAATTCCCTTTCTCTCTCTCATTTATTTAGTGCATTTATTACTGCATTTATCACTTGACCGGTGGTGTCTGAAATACAAATTTTGGCATCATCACCTTATAAAATTTTGTGGTCTATGTATCATTTTTAGGAATTGCTTCTCATGAATCATCTTTAGGTCAAGAGAATAAAAGACTAAATTTTTTGGGAACATTTTTTAACGATCTAAAAAGTAGTAAGAACGAATAGGTCGCAAGAAAACAAAAATGAGGTTTAGTGCTTTAGGAGATGGGAACGGAGGGAAATAAAAGAGGAAGACCAAACAGTTTGTGTGTTATTGCATAGATTGTGCAATATCGCACAAAATGGGTAGAATTGGAAAAAGAATTTGGAGTCCCATATATAGTACCCACATTTGGGATATAGTTTTGGTCAACACCATTTTAAGAAATTCATTGTCTTTTATATCTCATATGGTAAAAATCCCTTGTTTTTACAACCATTGTATGGTTCTCATCACTGTTCACTCACTAAAAGTGCTCGGCACATGTGTTAGTTTTTAGCCTGACATTGAGTTAATTTGTTGCTGATAGATGAACGCTTAAATGTATCCTTATGATTTCCTTTTTCTTCTTTTTTGGCTAATATATCCTTGTGATTTTTTTACCTCAATACCGACATAGGGTTTTTAACTCAAGTATTATTGGCCAATTTTCTTATTTTTTTCAAATTCAAAACTATTATTTCCTTGATTAATGATGAAAATGCCCCTTTAACTCATTAAAACCAAGATAACATGATGGGGTAGCTCAGATGGTTGGCAACCTTGGATTTCACCAAGGTACCCAAAACGATAACAGAATAAATCATTAAAACCAAGTTTACTCAGTTTTACTTCTAGCTAAAACTTCATATGGAAATGTTTAGCTTCCCTACTTAATTAGTTATGTTTTAAGTTTTATTTTTCAGAACCACATTAATGTTAGATCATGTCTGAATGAAAACAATTAGTTGAAATAATGGTGCATACTTTGATATAGATATACATTACTCGAGATTCGAAGATTGAACACATATTAACACCTTAATGAAGCATAGGTGTGGCGTAGAACTAGAAATATGATGGTGTAGTTCTTTTAGTCTTTCGATGTAAATTCATAAAAATGACCCACCTCTGAAATCAAAATTCATCAAAGCTCAAAAATCTAAACACAGTGTGGTCCTGCTTATCCTCTTCTTCTTTTGGTTTCTTTATGAAGTTGATGAGAATGCACGGTGGTGACTATTCCTTGGCTATGAAATGGTCCAGGAAATTAAGATTTACGGTTTGTCCGTCTGTTTGTTGTCTGTTTGTGTTTTGTCTTTGCTTTAATGAATTTTCTTGGTGCCCAAGAGAAAAGATGTAGCTTCTTCACTTTCTCAAGTGTTGTATTTTTTTTTAAATATATAAGGTTGGCTGATTGTACGGTATTGATGATTCTGTTAGTATTTTTATGTTGGCTAATTAATCGGTTGGACAAAACTCTGTGTCCATTGAGTTGTATTTTTTAATTTATTTTAGAATGGACAGTGGTTGTTTCGCTGGAAGAGCTAAAGCGAAGAATAGAAGAAAACAAGAAGACCAGGCGAATTCCCCAAGTCCCGATTGATTGGAGCCTCAGTTCGATCGATCGGACTATAAACGCTCTCAGTTATTTGGGTGGTCCGATCGATCAGACCTGTGCGTAGAATACGGGAAAGTCTCCAGTTTCTATACGAAATTGTTTCCTTTTGAGACTCTGTTTCCCAATCTGAGTCCTACTTGTGCACTAAGTCTAAGGCAAGAATTTGGGGCTATATATAGGGTGTTACTCTCAATCCTAAAGGTGACCACTCTCATTAATCTGAGTCAAAGATATCTTAGAGAGAGATTAATTCTCTAGAGTCGTTGAGAGACTATTTTGAATGGTTGCTCTAGAAGGTTGTTGATGCTTTTACCTTTCTTGTAGAAGATAGTTCATCTTGACTAGCAAGGTGCGAGGAGGTTAAGTAAGGAGAACGAGTCACGGTGAATATCGCGTCAGTTGATTCTTTGCAAGAACAACCTCAGTCTTTAGGTCAAGGTAACAGACTCAAGAAAAGATGATGTGAATATATCTTGTAACTGTTCGTTAGTTCGTTATTTCTAGTTCGTGGTTTTTCTCCCTGCATAGGGTTTCCACATTGAATATTGTATCTACCTTCTTATGGTGCATAATTGGTAGATAGCTAGTTTTATATTATTTGAATGTTTATTTTTGCTATATTAATTGGCTAGATTAGAACTAATAATCCATCTTAATAAGGGAAAATCACCGTACGGACGACCCAAAACTTGACATTTACCCAAGACAAGACCAAAGATTGAAATTTACCAGATGGAAGATCGTACACAAAAGACGCCTAAATTGGGACGAAAATACCCTTTTTCGTGCGATATCCTAAGCTCCTTGGATATCGAATCCTTCGATATCCTACAGGCCTAGGATATCGAGCCTACTCCCATCCCATCACATATCACATATTTTCATCACAAAAGGTCCGTTTTCATTTTCTCCATTTTCTCTGAGGAGGTCCGTTTCCATATTCGGCGTTTTCTCTTGTGTGTTCTGAGAAGTATTGGAGCAAGGAAGAGATCGTTCATGAATGAAGTTGATATAAATCCATCAAGTGTTCTTGGGTATGAACAAGATGAGGTAACGAGAAGCAATAGCGTAAGGAAGAGATCGTTCATGAATGAAGCTGATATAAATCCATCAAGAGTTCTTGAGAATGAACAAGATGATGAGATGATAGCGACCAAGTTTCTTGAATGCTTGTTATATATATGGGATATATATGGGAAACAAGCATCATGTGGGTCCTTTTTGTAACAGATAAATTTGTGAAGCATCTGGACTAAATGAATCTAGCCTCTTTTGCGTGAAATTGTGACACCTTTTTTTTTACAATTATTTTTATTGTTATTTTTTGTAATGTTTTTGTTGGATTCCATGGATTGGTTGTTTTGGGCGCAAATGTGCCAGTTAATTTAACATTGATACAATGGTATCATTGTGCACAACTATTCTCTCAAAGATGACTGTGCGATTGATGAATCTTGACTCAAAACGTTCAGCACACTCAACATCCTTAAAGCGTTCATTATTGAAACGAGAGGAAGACCCAGTTGGTCGCTTCCCTCTTCCTTTTTTAGGAGCCATGCTATACCATGGAAAGTCACATACACAAATACACAAACATATAAGGTGCAATCAACTCTCTTAGGCAATCGAACAAACACTTAGTGTGCAGAAAAAGCATATCCAAATTTCATGATATATTAATGGATTCCAATGATCCCAGAAGGTGAACATCAGAAAACACTTTGTCACAGACTTGGATAAAGTGGGCCCGTCTTATAATAACCGTTATAGCAATATCAGGTCTCGCTATAACGAGACTGTATTCTCGCTATAGTGAGTATAGCGAGACCGCTCCCTGGGATACTACAGGGAGACTATTCCCTGGTTTCACTCTTAACAAAAAATTCATCAATCATTTCTTCCCATGATTATTAACCTGTGCTATGACCGACTGTAAGGCTTGACGAAATCAAGTTAATGCACACACACAAGCACATGCAAGAGAACACATAGTTATTGTTAGTGGCATAGCAGAAGCTAATATTTCTACCCTCCCCAATGAAAAATGTGTCAAGATCCTGGAAGTCACGGCCATGACCATAAAAGGTAGGTTCAAATGTTAACCACTGAATTTAGGAGCAGAAATGTAGACATCATTCTTATCTCATTCTCTCATAATACTCTTCCTTTTGACAACTACAGGGGATCACTGGACCTTTATTTTGTAACATGCAATTCACACCATTGGTTTGGTTGCCCCACTACAGATAAAATGATGTCCCGGATATTGCTCAGCTTGGAAAATCTAGGGGCATTTATTTACAATATAGTCTGTTACTGTAATCCCATTTTTCTAGTCATCCAATGTGCGGAACATCCGTATATGGGTTAGGCTTTTCACAATTTATTTTTAATGCGGTTTTATTCTCGTTATAGCGAGATCAGGTCTCGCTATAGCGTGAATCGTCCAACTCTCCACTATCTCTCCATTTCTCTTCCTATTTTCCTCTCCATTATTTTATTTTCCTCGCTATATCCTCTATTTTCATATTTTCCTCTCTTTCAAATGAAATGAATTTAAGCTCAAGATCTTAAAGCTTATAGAAAAAAATCACATTTATTATTTCATACTATACAAAGGTCTTAATACAACAGAGTCACATTTATTGTTTGTTAAAAATATTTAAAAAAATTAAAAAAAATAAAATTTGCTCGAGTGAGTGGTCTCTCGCTGTAGCGAGACATATTTTCACTAGCTTCTAGTGAGTGCTCTCGCTATAGCGAGATATATTGGGCAAGGATGTAGCGAGGAAAATAGGAAACCATTCTTGACAGTCTCGCTGTAGCGAGTAAATTTCCACATCTTGAAAGCACCCTCTCTTTTTCGCTGTGAGTCCTTCCTCATGGGTCGTGATGTGATGGAATCAGCAGCTATGACGGGGCTGTAGCTGGAGTTGAAGTTGAAACCATGGCTCTTTTGAATCCATGGGGTTTGTGAGGTTTAGCACAAGATAAAACTAGGAGAAAAAGAGGGTTGGGGAGACAAGAGAGTTTGAGAGAGAGGAGTCTTAATGAAAGTTACGGGGAAGAAAGACCGGAAGAGACAGGGAGGAGTCAAGTTTTTTCATCTCTGGAAAAGTCGAGCGGAAAGATGAGAGCTTTGGGTGCGAGGATGGGAGTAGGTAACTCTGCGATATCCTACAGGCATAGGATATCGAACTGTGCGATATTTTAAGAAACTGGGATATCGAATCCTTTGATAACCTACAGACCTAGGATATCGCTGGAAAAATGGTAAAACCGTCCCATTTTGACCGTTTTTTGTGTACGATCTTCCATTCGGTAAATTATATTTTTTCATCTGCTATTGGATAATTGTCGGGTCTTGGGCCGTCCGTACGGTAACTGTCCCTTCTAATAACCCCAAAAACTTACAGATTCCGTGGCTATGAAAGGGTCCCCAAATTAAGATACGATATTGTTGGTTTTAAGATAAGGTTCGCTGATTTTAGGTTATATTGGGGGACTTTTGTCTGGAATTTCGTTAGTTCCATGGTCACGTGTTGCACGTTGGGGCTATGAAAGGGTCCGCCAACTTTTTTTTTGTTTTTATTGTCACAGGCTCACAGTTCTTTCTTTTTGGGACCATAAATAAAAGGTCAGTTCATGGTTGAAACATTCCTCCTATCTCTTGGTAAAAAAAGTATTAAACAATATGAAAACATTATTGACCCTCGCTGGTAAAAAAAGTTTTGGCTTCTCGGCTGTGAATCCCCATGTAAGAAAATTTTGGCATGTCATTGTCACTGCCTACAGGTTTTTCTAACTATATGTATAAAAACTAGCACCAAACGCCCGTGCTAATTTCAGGCCAAAAATAAAAACATATTAGAATTTTAAGAATTTTTTAAAAATATTATTAAGATAAAATAAGTCTAAAAGAAAAAAATTTATTATCTTTGAATATTATTTTAATATGTGATGAAAATAAATATAAAATGAGAAGTAAACTTACATAACATAATGCCCTATTGAATTTAAAGGCATTGACCATTACACAAGTACGAATGTGTGTCCATATAGGGACAGCTCTCCTAAGCTAAAGCTTAAATTAAGGTAACCTCAAGTTTGTTGTGGGGCCGACCTGGCGACCCACATGGGGGTAGTGATGTGGGGATTTCAAGGACTAACTGGGACCCTTCTCTTTGCAAAAAATTAGTCTCAACCGTGGTTTCTACCATCTCCATCGAGCCCCAAAAGTTTAATGGTCAACAATCCATTCGGATCGGTACACAGTCGATCCAACGGTCCAATAAATCCGAATCTAACCAAAAGCTAGTGGACATGTACAATTTAAGGAGGTCATGTGTTTGGTCCATTTGGATGGACCAATGGTGAGCCCCACAAGCGTAAGCTTACAGAATTAAATGGAGAGGTATGGTGCCCTGGCTCAAAAAATATAATGAAATATGTGATTCATTTATGAGATATTATCGGAAAAGAACAAATTTTATAGAAATAAATAAGTAGTTTATATTTATTATATATATAACTTTAATAAAAAAGAAAAAATAACTTGGTGGGGTCACATGATGTAACATCTAACGGTGAGCCTCATATCCTAATTCCTTCAAGTTGTGTCCAATTGGACAGTTGGACCTTGCTGATGTGTCATTCCGAGGATCCTTAGTGGGGTCACATGATGTAACATCTAAAGATATGCCCATATCCAAATATCTAAAGGTGTGTCCAATTGGATATTTGGTCATTAGGCCCTTGTTGATGTGGTGTTCTAAAGAGCATTGGTGGGGTCACATGATGTAATATTTAAAAGTGAGCATCTTGTCCTAGTTCATTAAGGTGCATCATGATGTGTTTAAAGGTGGCATTGTTTGTCTGGTCTTTAACTTGAAAGAAATATTTCTTGGTAGAAGTGGAGAAACGATAGGTGTGATAAGGATGGAAGAAGATGTTTAGAGAAACTGTAGGAGATATGATAAAGATGTGAGTTTATTATCTTTATAAAAAATTTCGAATGAAATGGAGAGATGTGAGTTTGTTATCTTTATAAAAAACTTCGAATGAAATGGAGAGATTTATGGAGGTGATTTGGAAAAGATAATTAAAATGAAAATTTAGGGAGGAGATTTATTTTAGATGAGTGTGGTGGCCCACTTTTTCTTATATATTTCTTTGAAAGGAGAGACTTTTTAGGGATGACGTGGCACCCCTCACAGCTCACCTCTCACACCTAAAGCTCTATGTGATTTTATAAGTATTTTTTTTAAAGGAGATACTTTTTAGGGATGATGTGGCACCCCCCACAGCCCACCTCTTCTTTTGCTTTAATATATATAACTAGCACCAAACGACCGTGCTAAGTCCGAGCCAAAAGTAAAAATATATTAGAAATTTAAAAATTATTTTAAAACAATATTAAGATAAAATAAGTCTAAAAGGAAGAAATTTATTATCTTTGAATATTATAATCTTTTAACATGTGATAAAAAAAATATAAAATGAGAAGTAAACATAATAAAATAATGCCCTATTGAATTTAAAGGCATTGACCATTACACAAGTACGAATGTGTGTCTATATGGGGGCAGCTCTCCTAAGCTAAAGCTTAGGTTGAGGTAAGCTCAAGTTTGTGGTGGGGCCGACCTGGCGACCCACATGGGGGCAGTGATGTGGGGATTTCAAGGACTCACTGGGACCTTTCTCTTTGCAAAAAACTAGTCTCAACCGCGGTTTCTACCATCTCCATCTAGCCCTAAAAGTTTAATGGTCAACAATCCATTTGGATCGGTGCACAATCGGTACACATTCGATCCAAAGTTCCAGTAAATCCGGATCTGACCAAAAGCTAGTGGACATGTACAATATAGGGAGGTCGTGTGTTTAGTCCATTTGGATGGACCAAGGGTGGGCCCTACAAGCATAAGCTTGCAGAATTAAATAGAGAGGTATGGTGCACGGGCTCAAAAAATATAATGAAATATGTGATTTTTTTCTGAGATATTATCGGAAAAGAATAAATTTTATAGAAATAAATAAATAGTTTATATTTATTATATATATAACTTTAATAAAAAAGAAAACATAACTTGGTGGGGTCTCATGATGTAACATCTAACGGTGAGCCTCATATCCTAATTCCTTCAAGGTGTGTCCAATTGGATAGTGGGACCTTACTGATGTGTCATTCCGAGGATCCTTAGTGGGGTCACATGATGTAACATCTAAAGATATATCCATATCCAAATATCTAAAGGTGTGTCCAATTGAATATTTGGTCAGTAGGCCCTTGTTGATGTGGTGTTCCAAGGAGTATTGGTGGGGTTACATGATGTAATGTTTAAAAGTGAGCATCTTATCCTAATTCATTAAGGTGCATCATGATGTGTTTAAAGGTGACCTTGTTTGACTGGTCTTTAACTTGAAAGAAATATCACACGGTATTATCAACTTCTTGGTAGAAGTGGAGAAAGGATAGGTGTGATCATGATGGAATGGAAGAAGTTGTTTAGAGAAATTGTAGGAGATATGATAAAGATGTGAGTTTGTTTTCTTTATAAAAAATTTGAATGAAATGGAGAGATTTAGGGGGGTGATTTGGAAAAGATAATTAAAATGGAGATTTAGGAAGGAGATTTGCTTTAGATGAGTGTGGCATGGCCCACTTTTTCTTATATATTTCTTTGAAAGGAGAGACTTTTTAGGGATGACGTGGCACACCTCACAGCCCACCTCTTACACCCAAAAGCTCTATATAATTTTATAAGTATTTTTTTTCAAATGATAGACTTTTTAGGGTTGAGGTGGCACCCCTCACAACCCATATTCCCCTTTGCTTTAATATATATAATGAGGGGTTTAAAAAATGAATAGGAATATTAAGGGAAACTACAGCTAAAATACAGAAAGGGTAGAGGTCATGTGATATTGTGATTACACAAAAGTTTACATACACAGATATATGAGAACTCCTGTAAAAGCTTCTTTTGTGGGTATCATAGGACATGCCCCCTCATGGGGCTGCTTATTGGTCCATTTGAGCGAACTACCCAAACTAGCTCATTCTATTTGTAAGGGTTCCACTAGGTTTTGATAGATTAAAATGGAGTGAATTGTTGATGGAGGGTCGATTTTATTATTTTATATAAAGCCATTAAATTAGTAGACCACTGATAAATGAGTTAGTGGTATAAGACAATTCCGGTAGGCCCGTCTAATATTCGTGACGGAATTGGACAACCCATGCCCGCGCCGGCCCGTATGTTCGACAGGCCTATTCATGTCACGACTCACAGAATTATTGTTTAGAAGACCCCATTAAGTCACTATCTTTAGGAACAATTTCATTTGCAAATTGAGAGAGAGCAAGCGAGCGAGAGAGAGAGAGAGAGAGAGAGATGCCCTAAATGGTTGTGCATGACCACAAACAAACGACCCTTGAAAGGCTAGTACGTAAAGATTCCTAAAGTTTATGCATGTGATCAATATGAAATTGTGAATGACCCTCGAAAGGTTGTAGAGGCAGTACTCAACTATCTATCTATTTATACCCCACTCACACTCCATCCACAACATGCACTTGAAGTAGGAAAGAATGAAGGCCTGGACCTTAATCATCTTTTCCTTGGCTTCCATACTCTGTGCCTCTGCACAGCAGTGTGGACACCAAGTAGGGGGAGCTCTCTGCCCCAACTGCCTCTGCTGCAGCGCATGGGGCTATTGTGGCAGCGGGGACGAATGGTGTGGGGCTGGTTGCCAGAGCCAATGCGACCAGGTCTGTCCACCACCACCACCACCACCATATACACCACCACCACCACCAACACCTTGTGGTAAACTAACCTCACTCATCAGTCGCGAACTATTTGACCAGATGCTACTGAATCGCAATCAAGATATTTGCCCTGCCAGGGGCTTCTACTCCTATGATGAATTCATAGCTGCAGCAAAAACTTTTGAAGGATTTGCTCAAGGAGACGACTCAGAAATATGCAAAAGGGAGATTGCAGCTTTCCTAGCCCAAACCTCCCATGAAACAACTGGTGGGTGCGCCATGCATATTTTAACTTGAAAAATTAATTCTGCAACTAAGTTTATTTGATAATCATGGTTCTGTTTGTACTGTGAATTAATAATCTAAACGGCATCTTAATTAAATTAAATTTAAAAAAGCAAAAGTGAAATGAGGATATGATTTGGTTGTCCTGATATGTGCAGCGCCGTTCACCGATTTACCTGATGGCCCATATACATGGGGATACTGCCTTAAAGAGGAGGAAGGTGATGCATTCAATTATTGTGTACCTAGCGTAGAGTGGCCTTGCGTTTCCGGGAAGAAGTACTATGGCCGAGGGCCCTTTCAAATTTCATAGTAAGTACATTGAACTAACTAACCCAGAAGTTATAACTTGTCAAAGACTGGGATCTTAATTAATTAACCTTGACCATGCATGACTTTGACTGAATTTCTTGCAGCAACTACAACTATGGTCAAGCTGGAAAATATCTTGGATTAGACCTCCTCAGTGACCCTGATTTAGTTGCCTCAGATCCAATTGTCTCATTCGCTACAGCTTTCTGGTTCTGGATGACCCCGCAATCATCCAAGCCATCCTGCCACGATGTCATGACTGGAAACTGGACAGCTTCCGATTATGATATTGATGTGGGTCGCCTACCTGGATACGGTCTCTGTACCAACATCATCAATGGAGAACGGGAATGTGTCTTCACAGGACCCGATGATAGGGTAGAAAACCGGATTGGTTTCTATAAGAGGTACTGCGATATCTTGGGAGTCAGCTACGGTGACAACCTTGACTGCTACGGTCAGATCCCTTTCCGTTTGCGCTTGTTCCAGGGAAACAAAGTTATGGACTCAGCTTACTTTCCTGTAACTGTTGGGCTAAATCCTACTTTGTCATCTATATAATCCGCAGCCTTCTACAACTACTTAAGATATGAATAAATAAAGCCTACCTTGGATTATGTTCAAGGCAGCTATTATCTTTCTCCGCGCGTCGTCTTCTTTTCTCTCTCTTTGTTTTTTCTTTCATCTGAAATGCTCATGACTTTGGACAGGGAATGGTTAGAGATGGAGGCACGTTTTAGAGTGAACCCCCCGAAATGGCCCATTTGCCTACCTTGTGTTGAATTTCTCCCCATTTGCCTCAGACGTAAATTTCTCCTCAAATTAATCTTACCCTCGTTAAGTTGGAAGGAATGATTTATTGGATATCCTATAAATTTAATAGGGCCGGTCACACAAATGGGCCCTATGGGCTCCACATTTCATTCGCTACATAAAACTGGATATGTGGCTTTAACAAATTGTAATTTAATGAGAATATGATAAGATTAAGATCATAATCCCATCCAGATCGATGTGAAGAATTTTAGAGCTGAGTTGCGTCCCAATCGGCGACATATATAGGTGATCCATATAATCTTATCTAACAAAAGTGAGAATCTTTCACTTTTATTTCTTTTCTTAAATTACTTCTTCTTATGGTATTTTAAATGTTTATATTTTATTTCTCTATGGCTTCTAATGTAAGAATGTAGGGATTTTTAAGGAAATGAAATTGAGTGAAACTTTTAAAGAATGGGGAGTTAAATATCATCAGCAGATCACTTTGAAAATGTCCTACTCGTGATATCGCAAGTGTAATCTCAACATTGTGAGCTATATATGTAACTTTTTATCAAAAACCTGCAACTGGGGCAAGATCAAATGTTAGCTCAACTCTGTTAGAGATAATAGATGAGGTTTTGTTTGTTAAAGATTTTAGAAAAATTTTAATTTTGAATAACGGTTGAGTAACTTTGATCGGTTTGCCTCTCGTTATATAAATTCAAATCAATTCTCCTACAACTCATATGGTGAAAGAAAAATGCTTTTCGGGCCCCGAAAATGGACACAGCTCCCTCGGGAGCCGTGCTACTTTTCGGGCCCGAAAATCGGGCCCTGTAGCACGGTTCATGGTGAAATTATGACAATATATTGAATCTTTATAAGTCTTTATAGCATTACTGGAGCCCGGTAATGATCTTCCGACCAACCCGGGCACGGTCCTATACTTGATTTGTGAATGCTCAAAGAGAGGATGTACTGGGTTGAGTCAAAATGACTTAGAACTCGTGAAAATCCATATTCTTTGACTCAATTTGCTTTTAAAAGGGTATAAATTTTAAAAACGTAAGTACACATCATATATATTAGTAAATATTCCATGTATTTCCTTTTACGGGGAGTAGGGTGAGGGACACTCTCCTTTTTAGAAAGTTTCAAATACATGGGGAGTATTCCTATGTACTTGAAAAGTCACTTTTGTACTTGAAACTTACCAAAAAAGAGTATGGTAAGGGATAGATGCACTTGAATATTTTCCTTTACAATAAGTATAAGTTTATCCATAGTGTGTGCTCCATTTAGAGTCAGGAACCAAAGGCAACCCGACCCATGCAGGTTTCATTATTTAGGTTGAGCTTGCCCTAGGCCAACCAACCCAATTCAAATTTCATTGATGATGGCTCTTTGAATAGTTACGTTGGTTTTTTTAGTCTTTAACTACTTGAGTAATTTTATGACACAAGAGGATATTACCATATAGAGAATAATTGTTTTGATTCTCAATGCAATGCATTATTCAATTGTGTGGTGGAACATAACCAACACTTTTTTTTGCTAAAAAAGAGAAATAAATTGATTTTTCCCCAATAAAGTATTTCAATCTCCAGTTGATGAGGTAAGAATGTAGGATTCCTATCTATTGTGAAAATAGATATTCACATAGGGCGAAATCCTATCATTGCACACACAAATACACATGAGATAAATGGGACTCAAGTGAAAATCATTAATTTCTAGTAAACAACAATGTTTATCAAATAAAAGAAATACATGAGTTTTAACGTTAATGACATTGCAATCTCCTCGACTTCAATTCTCAATTTTAGTTGGACTCCAAGATCCCTGTGGCGCGCAGGTGGTACGGAGTTTCATAAATTCAATGGCTTGAAATTATTTTGCTTCTCCATCCCAAGAAGATACTGGTGTTGAGCTAAGTTTTCGGCCCACTGTTGGTTAATTATGGATCAAATGTGACTGCAAAAGGTCAAGAGAGAGAAGGGAAAAAGGAGAAAAAGAAATAGCAATGGTCCACATTCTACTATCAGAAGAAAAATCCCCAAACTGCCGACCAAATGGCAAATGGTCTACAATCATTGGAAAAGAAAAAAAAAAAGTTGCAAGCTAGTGATCTTGAGTTGTTTAGATTTCAAATATGATCAGAGCCCCGTGGTGTAAACCCAAAACAAGGATGAAAGACTTTCGAGGATAGGGATAGAAACAAAACGCATATGGAAATGGGAGGGCCTAAATTTTCTGCTTGATACACAAACGGGCTGGGCTGGATGCAGTCCTCTGTATGCAGGATGCTTAGTAGTCCAACTATCGGCCCTCCATATTGACCAGAGGCACCAAAAATTTGCAAATGGGCTCGACCTTTCCGAAACTTTTTTACTGCTTACTAATGAGAAGATCTGGCCCAGTATTTGGCTCCTCTACGTTGTTTCGATATAGATCCGGCCCTTGACCCACCCTACTCAAATGGCTTGTATAAACAAATCCTCAACTAATTATTTGAAACAGGCAAGGTCACGGGCTTCTGGTTCCGGACCAGGCCATCATTGGAGTGGGCTCTCCTTCTGGATTGAAGATAGAGGCATCCAGGCCTCAGTGAGGCATTGTCAATAAAATAGACACTGACGATTTCGTTTTCAATTAGGTTCCTACTTCCTAAATGGGCCTCAGTGGACCAAACAATTGGCACACATTAAAAACAACAATTTATGGGTCATGTTCGGATGAAGAGAAGATAGAGGTGGAGAAGAAAACTGCCTACAGTTCAAAGTTGCACCGCAAGCAGTTTTCTCAATGCTTCTAAAAAATTGTGATCCTAAGATATCAGAGTCCTTATCTACATCTCCACCCTTCATCCTTCGCTCTTTTTTGTTCTTGATTCGGAATTCGTAGGAGTTCAATATCGAGCAAACAAAAAACTGAAAAGGATATGGAAAAAAGGGTAGATTTTGCTTTTATGTGTCTTGTGATAAATGACATTATTCCAGGTTGGAATGAGACCACCGATCCATCAGCCTGACCACCCATTTGCCAGGTTTAATTTGGGCCTTCGGCTTTAAACTTGCTTTAACTCACCCGAGTCGGGGCAAGTTGAGTTGCTCGGGTAGGTCACTGAATCGTGATGAATGAGTCCAACTTTCTACTCGGTGAGACTTCCCTGAGTTACTGGATTTGGTTACCTTACAACTTGAGTCGAGTTTTCAAGCAATGATTTGGGCAAACAATGACAGATTTTGCTATCACATAGCTAATTTGGGTCTTATTTCAGGAGAGCGAAAATGAGGTGGTTTGGGCTTCGTATAGGGGGACCATGACACTTCAGCTGATGCCTTGATCAAGCCTGATACTGAGTAACTGAGGGCCCATTTGTTTCATGGAGTTGAATTTTTACGAATGCTGAAGATCCATAATGGCTATCAAATAATCTCTCCTTCCCTACGAAATCAATTAATGGAAATAAAAAATGAATTCTCACGATGACCCTAATAAATCAAATCCTGGAGAAGTCAGGGTCCCACCTTTATCCTTCACTCCTAACCTCTTTTTAATGTTCAATATCATGCACACAAATGGGTTCAAAGCCCATTTGGGGTTCACATAGGGAGAATTTTTAGACCATTTAATAAATGGGTTGGGCTACCCAAAAAAACTTCAGGCATGATTAGTAAACATTCTGGTTTTAAGCTTATCGAATCTCAAATCTTTTGAGGATGTCAATGGATCTGAGCCCAGCCCAGAATAGAATCTGGTTGTAGTGCTGGGCTCAGCCAGCTTGGGTCAATTTTAACATTGGTGATCGGGGTCCATTGGGTTGTATTTTATGCCTGTTTCTTGGCCTGGGCCTCATTCTTACTCGATAGTTCCGGCCCCGTTCAAGCCTATGTGCACTTGCACAGTCGTATGGTGGAACGAAGTGTAAATATTTGGGTAATAGACTAAAGTTGGGCAAAGTTGGGCCGTGGAATGAAAATTAGATCTGATTCTAGCCACACTAGAATCTCGTAATATTAATGGGTTGAACCAGCTTGGGTCAATTCTAGCTTGGTATGATTGGACTAGGTGTGGCCTGACATTTTGTCTCCACAGTTAAAGAGGCTCCGCTTGAGCCCAAAACGGGTTGTAATTCTAGCCACACTATATAGGCTTATCCAAATTACAACACACGTGTTCATGCCTGGGCATGCTTGAGGTCTTTGAAGACTAATTTCCAATGTGGTGCCCATTAAATTCATATAAATGTATATCGGATAAATCTCCACCAACTTTCTGGTGGGTCTTGATCATTCCTGAATTTAAACTAAATGCACAAGGCCATACTCAAACCCAGATCAAGGTTGAAACACTTATGTAAACACATCATATAATTTTTTTTTTTCTTACGGTGTTTATTTTCTAGGCAAGGCCTAAGAGTCCAAAGTCAACGAGGCATTGAAGGAAATTTACATAGGTTTTACATATAATGGATAATATTATACTAAGAGGTAACTCATACGAATTGTGTGAATTGTAACTATTTTACTATCCCATGGGATACTCCATGACAAATTTAACTCTGTCACATTCACTAATGACCCTCTATGAATTGACACTCGCCCGAATTTGACACTACTCTAAGTTATACTAACCGTTGAATTAAATTTCAGGAAAAATATAATTTAAGAAATTATTAAACTTTAATTTCCTAAATCAAAGATTGTTATGATTATCTGATCGAGATGATTTTTTCCCAAAATCATATTCATAGTGAGACTTTTACCTCAAACTATCCTCCCACTTTTAGATGATTCTGTACACCCTACAGCTAAAATAGTGTGGTTGGAAACTTTTAAATCAATTTTTTTTCTCATATTAACCACACGTATCTTCCGCTGTGTGCTGTAAGGGGGAGATATTATTGAGTGCACAATATATATTGAGTCAAACAACTCCTAAAATTTAGCCCAAAAGACCCATTTATGAGTTATGGACTGGTGCCAAACCTAAAACTTGACCTATGACATTAAGGGGATGTGTTGTACACAAACTATTGCGGGCCACAATTATAATACCAACTGCAAATAGGAAACGAAGAAAATCATTCTTTCGTTGGAAAAATGGAATCATCAAAAGGGATATCGTGTGATCAATCACGAATATCGGATCATAACCACAGGTCGAAATGTGTGCTTCCTTGTGGATCCCATACAAATCCTAGAGATGCACCACAACATCTCTGAGGATGGAGGGTGTTATGGAAAGTGGGATTTTTCAACGTTGGCAGCGTTGGAAGTATAAGTCCTGGCCAGGGCCCACTTGACAATGAACAACCCGCGTTATTGGGAGTCCTGTAGGATTGATAACATTCGACGTGGTTGGATGATTGGTGCAGTTATTTGGTAGAAATCGTGCAAGACTTTAATCTGTCATTGACTTTAATATGATGATTGACTATACACCATAGAGGTGTATATATAAAATAAGAACCGGGCATGGCAATTAGTCAATCCACCTTAGGATTGAAGGGCTATGGGTTCTTGGGAATAAAATGATAATGACAGATTGGTAAATAAGCACGATGGGTGGCACAAGGATTTAGAAATGGAAGGATCTGATTACGCGGAGATTATCTCTCTGGGCGTAAATTCCTATCCATGTGAATCCTAAGGGCAATGGTTGGTTGTGAGAATCTGTTATTGCACCTGGTGGATGTAAAGGCTGAGTTCCTAAACGGCAAAAGTAGGAAAAGCTTTACATGTAATCTGCGGATTTGGTGGTGCAAAGATCATGAGGATAAATGTGTACAAATTATCTTAACATGAAATTTCACGAGGCCATACGTGAAATTAGTTTATCCCCGGCATATGAGATATGCATTTAGGTCAAAGCAGTGGGAGTAGTTATATATATATTTGTCATTGGATGACATATTGATTGTTGGTGGCGAATTGGAAGCAATCTCCAAGCAACAGTGTTGAAGTCTTGATTCGAGATGGAAAACATGAGTTAAAGCATGATGTACTGGGCATATGCAGCAACCATGTAAGCCGAATCTGGTACGGACTTTGTCATATGGGTCCGAGTAGGACGCTGTGTTAAAACAGTTGGATATGGAGATGTGCAAGCTAATCGACACTCCCATTTGCTTGTGTATGAAATTGTCCAACAATCAGGATCCCATTAGTGACAAGGACATGCTCATGACCGGAGACAGGCCTTACTCGAGGATAGTGGGAGGTGCATAATGTATGACATCCTCATCGTGCATAAAATGCTGTAATTCTGGATTTATGAGACCGGAAATGGATTGCCGTTGGTCTCATAATCAGATTCCTAAGTTATCTGGGTGTGCCTGATATGGCAAGTAAAATAAGAGGAATCTGGGTACATCAAAAACATTTGCTACACCGTTTTTGTGGCACGGTTGTTGTCTTGGAGCTGCATGGTTGAATGGTTGCCTCTTGGGATGATGACTTGGACGAGAGGGAGTCCATGTCTGGTTATATTTAACCCTTTGGCAAAGGTCTTGATTTTTCTGATATAAAGAAAACAAACATGATAGCTCTGTTGAGAACAGAAGCTGGGATACAACCTGCGATGCAGTAAACCAAGTGGCCATCAGGTTGGATCTCTTCATGGATATTTGAAGTTGGTAAGAACCGATGAGCCGGTGCAAATGTTATAAGTCCGCCATCATATCGGTGAATGGAACCATAATTCCACAATCCCTCAAGATATTAAATTGTTATATCTGTATACCTAAAATGTGGGAGAGATACTTAAGATTTCAATCTCGAGGATCCCACTGGTGGAATTGATGTGTATTCCTTCATTAAGCCTTTTCCTTGGCTAAGAGATGTATGCTGGGACTAGAGTATATGTTGATGTACATTGGCACGTTTGTTTTACATGGCATTCGTGCCAAGTGGGAGATTGTTAGGAAAATTGTGTGGCCCGACTGCCATTGGGCCCACGCCAGATTGAGCCCGGCGGTGTGCCGCGGATGAACTCCCAACAAGTCTTGATCTGGTGAGTCAGATAAGGATCAAACTCTTGGTGGTAGAGTTTGGATCAAGTTCAGACTCTTAGTTGGCAGAATTCCCACGCTGGTCAGGAGATGTGGGATTCCAGGAGGGGTAGAGTCCGTTGTAGTCGTGACTCCTAGGGATTGCTCTATATAAGGGAGATGGGAACCCTTGCTTGATTATCCAGTAGATCTGAGAGCATTCGCAGCGAGTTCGCAGGTCTACCCCACACCGGAACGCACAAGGTTCTCGGCGAGTTCGGTTCCGACACCCATCTGGGACCAGCTAGTTCTTTCAAAAACAAACCTGTAAAGTCCACCCTTGAAAGATCTGAGTTATTTCCATTGATGTCCCACCCTCTTTAAACATATTTGGAAGTTGTTCTCCAAAAGGAAAAGATATAAAATAAAGCAATTGATCAACCGTTGGATGGAAGAAAAAACATGAAGAGAACACTATCTAAAAATAATTAATATATATATTAAAATAAAGCCAGAATTTTAGTGATATGGACTGTCCAGAAAATGTGCATTTTTTTTACCCTGTAACTAAATGACAACTCCCGCTCCCATAGCCCCTGTGGTTTCTATTTTCCTCTCCAAGCCATTCGGCCAACTCAGGAAAAAAAAAAAAAAAAAAAAGGAAAAAAACTAAATGAATATGTAATCCAATGCAAGTTTTATTTACTGTCGATTTGGACAAGCACAACTTGGCTATATTTTTCACACGTGTTGAATCTTATATTGATATACTTAAGATTTGGAGTATATATTGTTGCATGAAAGAAAAATTGGATTGATAGCTAGGATATATACTGTTCATTATTTTTCCTTCTCAACACACCCACACATGTCATATTGTCATGTATTACAAATTTCATTTTATTAAACAATATGTGATTACCTGCATTCATTGGAAATAAAGTTGCTGAAATCAGACGGTTAGTGTTGCAGTAATCATGGACCTAGATATAGGTTAATATGGCTGTGTACATCTTTTGGGTGGAATGAATCTTTACAAAAAGGGTCTGACAAGCAATGATCCGATCAAATTTGACCATAATGGCTTGGACGACCTCATTTACTTATATGTGTGTAATGAAACTTATTCTGGACGTAAGACAACGTGAAATTGTCTGTGGGATCCATATTGGAGCATGAGAGAGATGGATGGAAAGTCTTAATGAAACACAGGAATGTGTAAAATATCAACGTCCTCCTTAAGTTAAGGTCCTTAAAAAAGCTTAGTAGTTTTATATATCTTTCCAACTGTGAGTGCCTTGGGTCCAGGCTCCCAGCCACCTGACTGTGGTAAAAAAAAATACAAGAACAAACTGTGAGTACCTATTGGGTAAGTGTCAAATTTGGATTGTTGACAATTCAAGAGTGGATAGTTTATTTTTTTTTTTCTTTTCTTTTCTTTTCTTTTTTGGGTAAAGAGAAAAAACTCCATTAAAAGAAAATAAAGAAAGCGTGAGAGCAAAACAGGCTCCCAAAACACAACTAAGGGAGAGCATCAAAACATACCTCACCCAACATCAAATCATAAGACTTGCTAGCATAGTCAAGTGCAATTCTAATAAAAGTTCTAAATAAATAATAAAACTCCGCTAATCCAAAATAATTGACACAATCCATATCAGAAATGAAGATCACCTTTAGGTAGTGTTTGGTTCGCTGAAATGGTTGTAGGTGGGAATGGAATGGAGACCGGAATGAGTCTGGAATGGAATGAGGCAGGAATAGGCATTTCCATTCCAGTGTTTGGTACGCTGAGGAATCAACCCAGTTGATTCATGTTCCTGCGTTTGGTACGTTGGAATGAGTCCTGGAATAAAATAAAATTTACATAAGACTGACCAAAATACCCTTGTTAGATTTTTATCTTTGGCTCAGTCAATGTATAGATTATATTATTATTAAATAGGCGGGGCCCACACAAGTTCTTCTATTTATAATCTTATAATAATAATAATAATAATAATGTATAGATTATATATTATTATATATGTGGGGCCCACACAAGTTCTTCTATTTTATAATCTTATAACAATAATAATATATATATTACATTGTATTATTATATAGGTGGGGCCCACACAAGTTCTTCTAATTTATAATCTTATAATAATAATAATGTATAGATTATATTATTATTATATAGGTGGGGCCCCAACATGTTCTTCTCTTTTATAATCTTATTATAATAATAATAATGTATATATTATATTATTATTATATAGGTGGGGCCCACATAAATTCTTATATTTTATAATCTTATAATAATAATAATAATAATAATAATAATGTATATATTATATTATTATTATATAGGTGGGGTCCACACAAGTTCTTCTCTTTTATAATCTTATTATTATAATAATATTGTATAGATGTGAAAATGGGTATTTTGGTCTCAAAAAAAGTAGAAAGGAATGGAATGGTCATTCCTTCCCATCCCGGATGGAATGGCCATTCCTCTACATAAGGGAATGGGATTCCAGATGTAATAATCATTACGCCACTTTTTTGCGAACCAGACGCTGTAATGACCATTCCGTTGAAATGACCATTTCATTCCGACCTTCATTACAACGAACCAAACGATACCTTAAAAGCCCAGATCACTCTTATAGTTGGCGGATTGGTGGTGGGAACGGAGAAAAAAGGTAACTTCGTTATAGGTAGGCCGGTAGGTTATAAATGGACCAGACAATACATACAAAGGACAAACCATGCAATTTTTCCCATCTGTATATTTCTAATCCACTTAATATCTTGATAATTTCGTCCTACGACACGAACCTTTTCGAGCCATAGGCCATAGATGAGAACCCTTTTGACATTGTCCCATCGTCCTCCCCTCCAATTACCAACAAAACCATTTTGACATATTTGAGTGGAATGTTTGGACCGTTGAAGGTGAGATTCAAATATTCTTTTGTCGTTTGTTTTGGGGTTTCCTTATCTTGATCATTAGATTTAAGACTTGATAAGCACTCTCTAGACATAGCCCTACTCATATCAACCACCCTCCTCTCACGTGGGTTCTACTCCACTCTCATGGGAAACTCTTTTTTGGTGATCGCATGAGAGATCCTTCCCTACTCCTTAATATGCACATTATACATATGTAATATGATTGGATACTTCACAATGAGCAATAATTATTGTATGTTATATATTCAATACTTCACTTTTCATATGTAAAATCATCCGTGGCTTGTCCCTATCATAATATTCATGTCATATCTGCAACACAGAACATGTAGTCGGTGATTGTGGTAATATTGGTTATTTAGTTTCTTATGAAATGAATACTCAATCATAACCCTAGTAATTCAAATCATGTGAAAATCAATATCTCATCTTACATTATTACCTTATAACCTCTCCACCTCTCATCTCATATCGTCCCTTCACCTCTTTGCTAATAGAGATGATCATTTGACTATGAATCCCTATATAATCAATTCTTATGTATTCTAATGCAAACAAAAAGACCCTAAATACTAATTAAAAATAATACCGAATGTTTGGTTTTTTACAATCTCGGTGCTTCCTGAGAGCATGTAGTTATTTATAGATTCCTTCTTATTCTTGTTGAAAGCTAAAGACATGTGAGCATATACATTTATTCCATGGAATAATATTGTGTGAATTCGTATTTTATGAGGACTTGAGCTAACACGTCTTTTGCCGCCTGTCAATCAAATGGAGAATGTTTCCGCAAAGGAATCCAAATTATTCAAAGGTAGGCAATGAAACCCTTGTAGAAAGAGAGCAAATGCATTGGCCTTTTTCCCGTGGGAGGAACCGTTGACTGGATAAATGGGACCACCGTTAGCTCAAGTGTTCCACCTTACCTAACCTTCAGTGCTAAGGTCATTGGTTTTGTGGGCCTTAAAAGTACACCCATCTCTTTCTTTCCAGCAATATGCATGTAGCATTGATACTTCTTTAAGACAAGTTAGACACGTAAAACCGACTAATCCTTCTCTTCCACATATGCTTCCCACAACACTGCGATGAGATAATGAAGGTTGTCTCTATCATCTCCCCACTTTGCAAGGACCCCCCATGGAGCCATGGAGTTCACTTTCCCTTCATGAAGGTAATAAGATGACCTCTCTCTCTCCCCCCTGGGCCAATCAACATGCCCCCCCCATCAGGCCTGTAATACTGTAGCACACCGGCCGAGTCAATCTTTAATTATAGGCCTAGAGGTTGCACCGACAAGTGATCGCTCTCTAGGTTGACCTCGGGTCCTGTCTTGAAGCTAGGGCCCAAGTTCACTAGTGTTAAATATATTACGCAGAGCCTAGTTTAGCCTTAGTTCATTTGTTCGCTAAGATGGTAGGGTTCATAGACCATAGTTTAAGAACTTGGGAATACTACTTAACTTGTGAAAGTTGCATCGTTGAAAGTTATGGAGAACCCACTAGAATTGATGTTCGTTTAATTAATCAAATCAATACGCAGCGAATGTAACCAACTAAATAATACAAAACTAGCAATCTACCAATCACATACCACAAAAGACCAGACACAATATTTAGTGTGGAAACCCTATCGATGGAGAAAAACCACGAACCAGAAATCAAGAACTCACGAATAATTACAAGATATACTCACAGCTTCTTTACCTTAGTCAGTACCTCAACCTAAAAATCATAGTTGTTCTTGCACAACTTCTCGCTTCCACGACTTTCACCATTCTCCTTATTTGATCTCTTCGCACCTTGTCAGCCAAGATGAACTATCTTCTACAAGAGAGTAGAAGCAGCACGACTTTTTAGAGCAGCCATGGAACAATCTCTCAATATATCTAGAAAAACAAGAAAATATCTAACCTCATATCAAGAGAAAGAATTAACTTCTTGTCCTCTTACTTAAGGTTGAGAACAAACTCCTATAAATAGCCCCAAATTTGTGCCTTAGACTTAGTGCACAAGTATGACTAAAATTGGGAAATAGAGTCTCAAAAGGAAACAAAATCACTTTAGAATTGGAGACTTTCCCGTTGTGCCCGTGCCATCCGATCGATTGGACCACCCAAAATAACTGGGCGCGTCAGACAACCGATCGAACGCATCGAGGCTCCAATCGATCAGTCCTCGATGGTTTCGCCAGAATTCTCTTCTCTCTTCTTTTCTTCGCTTTAGCTCTTCCAGAGACACAACCACAATTCATTCTAAATTAAATTAGAGAATACAGCTCAATGGACCCAAAGTTTTGTCCAACTCATAAATTAGCCAACATAAAAATACTTACAATGGTGCTAGTAATATTGGCAAGTCTGATGGAGATCATTTAACCAAAAAGAAAAGTCTGATGGATATCTCTCTCAAACTGGTCAAACTTTGACTTACCAAATCGAGTTACAGGGTCGACCAAAATAATTAGTAGTTAAGCTATGTTCTCGGTGGCGGATCCAGGGATTTCTCTTTAAGGGGGCAAAAAATTATCCCATAAGGACAAATTTGAAAAAGATTAGAAAATCTTAACATAATATGAAATTTTTGAAGTCATGTATTCAATCCAATTTAAACAATGAGAAAATTATTAGATTATTCCACAAAAATGTAAAACTGCTGAATTTGTATTACTTTCCACATCTGACAACATTTAATAATGGGTCCAAAAGATTATAGAAGAGACACAAGTTGCATGATTTTAGTATATTTAATTACTTGTGAGTGGATTAGGAAAAACATAATTTATTTTCTTATACATCAATAATATGGGGTTGATTTCACAAAAAAGAAAGTCTTGATCCCAAATCCTTCCGTATTTAACACAATTGTTAAGATTGATGGAACCTTTGGAAATGTAATTAGTGTAGAGAGCCCTTAAGCAACTCTATTTATAGCCACGTTAATTATCTTACTTAAGAATTAGATTAGATCTAACTTGATTCAGATTTTAAATTAAAATCTCAAAATTTAATATTTGGTGATAACCTAAATGGACAAGTATTCAAAATGTTCTAATTTTGAGTTTGCCAAAGTTGAGAGGATTTGGATTAGAGGCTCAATAAAAAAAAAAAGGAACAAAAGAGAAGCAATACACACATATCTTCTTTAAAAAAATAGGAAATGATGGCATTAGTAAAAGAAGAATAAAAGTGTTTTAGCTGTAAAAAAAGAAGTGAAAAGGTAAATAAGGAGAAATATGATATATCAATCCAATCAAATGATCATGATCCTAAGTTTTAGATCTTCAAAGCTCAGCGGCTATACCTCATGCAAAACCCCACCGATCTACAACCGAACAATTTATGGGATCATTCAATCTCTGAACGATTAAACTAATTACATCATGTGAGCTAAGTATGGAGAACGGCAATTCTCATTGAGAGGTTCAGGCTTCAAATCCTTCTCCTTATATGTGCGAGTTTCCATCACCTTGCATGTGTGAGTCTCATAAGTTTCCGTCCCGTCCCCTTAGCTAGGATTAAAAAGACAAATGAAGTATGAAAAGTTAAAAGGATGCTGAAAAAGTAACAAAAAACTGGATTACCTGAAATAGTAGTTTCAAGAGTCATGTACAGGTTCTCTAAACCCTGCCCTCCATAAGAGATAAAACTATAAGTCTTTTGTGGGACCCACAAGGATGCAGGCCAATCAGTGGATAAAATTATCATGGAAAGTTTTGTGTGAAATTTAATATGACAAAGAGTGTAATTCAAATTAGATTCAGATAAAGGTAACTGCCAATTCATGAGGAATTAGTCAAGTGCGGAGTTTGATTTATTATCAAGATTTTGTGTTAAAAAAGTTACCTCTCATACAATTCACGCTGGAGGTATCTCTTAGCTTGAGGCTGCAGGTTATAACCCCTCATCCAAACTGCCCATTTAAAAGCCTAATTGCACACATTGCTTGGCCCCTTAAGAAACAGAACATTTAGGTGTGAAAGCCTAATTACTGGTAAAAGTCTTAGGTCCACCACATGTTGGAAAATTTGTAATATCTCAATGCTGCTTTCCTACATTGGTCTAAGGCGCTGTCCCTTGAATGAGAAAATACAATTGAAGAAAGAAAATGGCAAATAGAAAGGGAAGAAAAATTGTAATTAATATCTGTTGTTTGGTAGATAATTCATTTATCCAACTAGACCGACAAGATAAAAGGCGGGCCCTGTTTCATAGCTATTTAGAAACTTGGCTAAACATAAATTTGTGCTGGTTTAGCTTTTTTTCCTTTTGCTTTAAGGTAAATTTGTATTAAGAGAAGAGAGGAAACCGGGCAAAAAGTCCCAAAAATTTGGAAAAAACGAACAAAAAAAGCTTACAAAAAATGCCATCCCAAATTAGCGAGAGAGCCAATCAGAAAAAGCAGAAGGAGAGCGACTGTACATGGGGGACGGGAAAAAAAGAAAACACCACTAGTGGATAAGCCTTTTTATCTTAATCTAAGTCAAATCGATGTACAGGCTCACTGAAGTATTCCGTAGGAGTTTCCTCAACTATTCCTTTCTACATTATTGCAAAATTGAGTCTTTTATACATGAGCCCACTTGTTCATGGCTTGGATTAATTAGGGGAAAACAGAAAGTGTATACAATGGAACGGGACAGAAGTAAAAGCAAAGGAATTTGGATCATGACCGTCCTTAAGTCGCACTTCGTCGTTTTTTCTATTCTTTTTTTCCAACTTTGTGTCCATTCAAGAAAGACATCTAACTCCAGTCGTAAGATGCATCAGTTCTCATGTGACTGCCTAGACAGTAACCCGGGCATGCCACTTTTCCTCACACAAGGGCTCATCACCTAACCTGAGTTCTTGTTTCATCATCCGAGAGCTCTCGTACCACACACCCGAGATCTACTTCCCACTAGCCGAGGGCTTGGTGGGATCCCGACCCCCTTAACAAAAAAAGATAATAAAAAAAAATTATGTCCCTCTTGCATTAAAATCTTCCCACATTCACAAAGTCCTGCATTCATAATTTAGAAAACAGGGTTTGCCTTCACCTGAGGGGTTTAGTTTTTGGCAAAATTAGTGAAAGGTCCCTATAAGTGAATGTATCCAACCTCCAGTCTAGGGAAAAAAATTTTAAGGCCTATGGTCCACTCAGCTAGACTGTTTGTTGCCATAGGTCCCTATATCAACATGATCAAAATCACATATTTCAGGACTGATATACTCTTTCAACCGTTTTAGGCATAAATTTTTGAAATTTAAAATTTTAAATCTTATATTATCCCTCTTTTTCTACAACGAGCCTAGGTTTGTTTGGGTTTTCGATCTTTGCTGGGCCACACTGGTCGGGGTTTTGGAGACTCAAAGAAGAATAGAGGATCGGGTTTGTTGGAGCAGACTGATCGAAAAATGGAAACACCAGAACGGGAGAAGAAGAAAAAGGTGGGCCACAGGTTCTTATGTGATCGACATCAACGGTCTGGAATCACCATCAATAGTCTGGGATCGCCAGCCTTCTCCAGCGAGGATGGATCCTCTTCTACAATTGTCTTCTTCGGTGCAAATCCGGCAACGATCATCAGCCTTCTCCAGCGAGGATGGCGATCAGCGATGGGCAATCTCTTCTTCCTCCGATATCTACAAATCCCTATTTTTCACCGACCTCTGCAAGTCTCTCTGTGCGCAGGAACGATCCGAACAGAAGTTTGATTCTGCCTCTTTCTTCTCTATCTCCGGTGAAGGCCGAATCCAAACCAGTATTCTCTGTTTTTCTTCTCCGGTGATCTTGTGCAAACAGATATGGCTCATTGATCAGGTATTCTGATCTCTGCAATTCCACAAGCACTCTAGAAACCCACACCTCTGTAAATTAGATCACCCACCACAGATCTCTGACGGAGAAGGAGAGCCGCCACCACTAACGGCGTGCCTTGATCGGAGAGGAAGAATACCACTACTGGGAGCAGTGTCTTCTGGTTCTTGTAGCAGAACCAGAACGGGAGAAGAAGACTAAGGGGGGTCTGGGTTCTGAGTTCTACAGCAGCTCCGGGTTGGTTCCAGGTCAGGTTCGACCTGACTCATTTCAGAAGCCGGGTTGTTTTTTCGGCTGAGAAGGGAATTTATCTGTTTTTTTGTCAAATTTATCTGAGTTGTTGTCAAATTTATCTGAGTTTTGTTCAAATTTATCTGCTTTCTATCATATTTCTTTGTGTTTTTGTCAAATTTATCTGAGTGTTGTTCAAATTTATCTATTTTCTATCATATTTCTTTGTATTTTTGGTAAATTTATCTAAGTTTTTTCAAAATTGATCTGAGTTTTGTTTAAATTTATCCGAGGTTTTGTCAATTTTATCTGAGTGTTGTTCAAAGTTATCTGTTTTCTGTAATATTTCTTTATATTTTTTGTAAATTTATCTGAGTTTTTTCAAAATTTATCTGAGTTTTTTAGCAAATTTATTTACGTTTTTTGAAATTTAAATGAGTTTTTTAAATTTATTTGCGTCTTTTGAAATTTATTTGTGTCTTTTCAAATTTATTGCGTTTTTTGAGATTATTGCATTTTTAAAAATTTATTTTCATTATTTTAAATTTATTTACATTTTTTGGAATTTTCTTTGGATCTTTTGAGATTTATTTGAGTCTTTTTAAATTTATTTATATTTTCAGAAATTTATTTGGATATTTTGAAACTTATTTTCATCTTTTTAGATTTATTTACGTTATTTGATTATATATTGCCTTTTTTTAATTTATTGAATTTTTTGAAATCATTTCATTTTTTAAAATTGGTTTTTCGTTATTTTGAAATTTATTTGTGCGTTTTGAGAACTTATTTAAAAATTTGGAGATTCCATTAATCGTGGGCAATTAAATGTTAGTTGGCCATTATTAATGGGATATCCCACCAATCATGGAATGGGTTATGATTTAAAGAAATGGTAAATTAGACATTTCAGGTATGAAAAAGTGTGGGAATGACCTCTGACTCTCTAACTTTTTTTTTTTTGTGGACTGTTTGCAACAAAGTCATACTTTGAGGGACCTCCGGCCGAACCCCCCTTAAGTTTTTTTCATTGCCATAGGTTTTAAACTTGATGGAAATAGAGTGGTTTATGGAAACTTATTTTCACCAGAACTAATTTTATCTTGTTGTTTGGTTACATTTAAAAGACACTAAAGCAGTTTAAAATTAATTATTTTTAATATTTAAATATTTATTGATTTATTAAAGAGGGGACTATTAGCAAGATAAAATATTATTTATAATATACCATTAATGTGATTACATGTACTGGATTTTTTTCCTTTTTTTCTCTCACTTTGTTTTGAGATTTTTATGAAAAATTATGCTTAGACCCTAATTAAATGGATAAGAGTATAAAAAAATAAAAAAAGTTGAATTACGGTGCCATACAAAAAAAATTTTGCCGCAATTATCTCTCTAATGATGTCGTTGCCCCTATGAAGATATTGTCACCCATTTTTCATTTTTGTCAGAAACCTGCAACTCTCCCATCAATCTCTCTTCATATAGGTCGTTAGGTGAGGGTGTGGGTCATGAGAGAAGGTTGAGGAATTAGAAGAGTGGGTGAGTAGGGTGTAGGAGGGTGATTATATGTTGTGATAATAGAGATGGGGTTGGTGTTGTGCACCGGCTATTGTGTGGGTCGAATGATGAAGGGTGATGGTGTACTTGAATAAGTTGATTGGGTTTGGTGGTTTGAGTGAGTTGGTGAGTGTGATTTCTGAGTTTGATCCATTTTTTGCTTTCCGATTGTTCTTTCTCATCCTTATTTCCTTAATCTACTTTTGGAGTTTTAGGTTTTTGTTTGACATCATTCCAATGTTTGCTTTTCTCAACCAAATACCTGCGACTCACCACCCATCATCTTATCTTTCATACACAATCATCATCTCTCGCTCTCATATTTTTCTTCTACCTCCTCATTAATCCGATCTACCAAACTCATCTCATCACCCTTACTACAGCAGTCCATCTCCCCAAATCTCTTTCCATCTCTCTACACCCTGACCGAACAATCTACACGAGGAGAGTAAGAGAGTGGGTTGCGACGAAAATGGTAAAATGGGTGGCAATATCATTAGAGGGGAACATTATGCTAGAGGGCTAAGTTGTCAAAGAAAATATATAGTGCCCTAATACGTCATTTTTTTTACTCAAATTTATTTATTCAAAGTTTAAGTATAATTTCTTCATAAAAACCCCCTTTTTTTCTAGATAGGTGGGTGGTATACAACTATGAGACAACCCCCCTACCCAATGTTTCATCCCTGGGTTGTGTGAGATGAAACACCCTTGCCAATGGGGTGTCTCGTGTTTCTCACATATGCCGCTTCTTGACTTTGTTAGTTTGGCTTCATTTTCGTGCAAAGAAAAGTAAAATAACATTTGAATTAATTTGTATATACATGTACTAACGAATATAATGATAGTATCATTATATATAAAACGGGTCCAAATATATTAGAGGATTTTTTTACCAAAAAAATCCTTTAAGACTTGTCAAAAACCAAAAGCACTATCAACATCTTATAAAGACCACAGTAGTCTTAAATGTCCTGTTTGGCATTTCTTTTTAACTTTTTCTTTAAATGGGGATATTCCTGCTCCTTTCCCTTACACAAACCCCAAAACCTTTTTTCCTTTTTCCCCTTTTTCTCATTCGACTTCTTCTCTCTTCTGGGTTTTCCTAGGATTAGGGCTTGATTCACGCGATCAAGGGCAGAGATTGGGTCTCACAGAATTTTTTTTCCTCTCGATCACAGAAGATAACGCGTTTCAATGATTTTTGGTTCGATTACTGTTGCAAGAAAATACCTGAGAGATCAGAAAGATCAGGTCAGGTGCTGATGAATGTTAAAGATTGCATATTTTACCTCTCATTAGTTCGGATTTTATCAGCATCTCATATGCATATCATTTGCTTTACACAGAGATTTTATCATTCTATCACATTAAACGGATTATCGGATTATCATGTATAAATCCGATTATTTATAGCGCATTTTTATGTAATTTCTCTTGTGTAGGTGGACCCCGCGACTACCCCAATCCTCCGGCTAATGTCCCAAGGCATCATTAGTATTGAAGAATTCCAAAATAAGATGAGAAGAAGTCATTTTCCAACACAAAGGAGTGATTGGTGTATTGGTTAGAGTTTTGGTTGGTATGAAATAGGTTATGGGTTCAAATCCCAATAATTACATTTTTTTTACATAAAAGATATTTCATCCAACTCTAACATCTCCACCAATCAAAGCTTGCCATGGAAAAAATCCATGTAAAAGGATATGAGCCACAAAAAGCAAAAAGCATATGCTTTTGGAAGGAAAGTTTGTTGCAACCAATCAAATTGAAGCAATCCATGTGAAAGCAAAAGAGCCAATCAAAAGCCTTCAAGTTGCAACCAATCAAATGGAAGTAATCCTTGTGAATGAAAATAAGCCAATCAAATGTCTTCAAAGTTTCTATAAATTGGAATGTTTTTGTAGAGAATGAGAGATCTTTTGGCAAGTTAGTTTTTTAGAAATTTTATTTTACCTTCTCTGTACTTTTAGATTATAAGTAGGAGCCTTTTTGTAACTAATCTAGAGAGAGTGTGTGTAATTGAAGATCATTAATGAAGATTTAGAGCACTTTCTTGATGTTTAGTGGCTAAAGCTCTTGGATTAGGCTCTCCTTTTGAAGCTAAGTAATGTGATTAGTTCAATTCTATGCATGTTTTAGTTTAAATTCCCTACTTGTGCCTTAATTGATTAATAGATTTTAGATCTAGTTGTGTTAATCTCTCTCATTTCTCATGCTCTATCTCTACACTTGATGCTCGGATAATCTCAATTGATGCTTTGTAGTTTGATTAAGTTCTCTCATATAGCATGCTCTAGAGCCCTTCTCTTTGATCTTTTGTAGCTTGATTTTGATGATTTATTGTTAGGTAGCTAGATGATGATCTAAGATCTTGGCATTTGATTTTCTTTTACTTTGATCTTCATTGTTATATCATCCAATCCAATTAGGCAAGAGATTGCTAATTGGATTGTAGATTTGAGAATTGAATTAGAACATGCATTGTTTGAATTAATGACATACTTAGTGGATTTTGGATTGCCTAATCTATTATTCTTATTGTTGTTAATTTAAATCTTTGTTTGATTTGTTATTTTCACTTCTAGATTGTTAGATCTATACTTCACACCACTTGTTTTTAAAATCATACACATTTCACACCACATCTTCACTTTAAATCTTCCATTTCCACCATTCATCCACTAGTTTAGTGTGGTTTATTAGATTAGCTTAGACCTTGTTAATTTCATATTTTAGATTGTTAATTAATAGTTTACATTGCATAGTTTAGTAGTTTTAATTGTTTACTTCAATTTTCTATATTAGCTATATCTTAGTTCAAGTCTCCTCTAATTGGATTCATTGCTTGTTCCATCCTCTCTTCGTGGGATCGATAATCCGAACTCTTTAGTCCTTTACTACTTGACGACACCGTAGTCTTGCGGTTAAAAATTACACATATAAGTGTCGATCAGGTGCTGCTCATGATTTTGCAACACAGTTCCAGCGCATACATAGATCATACACAACCCAGTTCCGTCGCATCTCCATCGCCACGCAGGGATTCTATTGCAAAAACGAAATAGAACGAAGGCAGCAGGGCGCTACATCCTGATTTTGATTACATAACCCAAACTCGTTCCAGAATGTCAGAGGAAGAAGAAGACAGTGCACGCCCAAATTAGGGATGTGAACAGGGATATCCCCGCTTCTGTTAGTGCTATGAGCGGGGATATCCCCGCCTACCAGATTACTGCGGGTGCTGTCTCTCAAAGACTGCTTTCAGTTGGGACGGGGATATCCCCACCCAAATTAACGCTGTGAACAGGGATATCCCTGCCTCTGTTAGTGCTGTGAGAGGGGATATCCCCGCCCACCAGAGTACTATCTGTCAAGGTGGTTTCAGTTGGGGCGGAGATATCCCCGTCCAAATTAATACTGTGAACAGTGATATCCCTGCCTCTGTTAATGCTATGAGTGGGGATATCCCCACCCACCAGAATCCTGTGGTTGCTTAGTATCAATTGGGACTGGGATATCCCCGCACACTAGAGTATTGTGGATGGAGACATCTCCTCTTGCCTGATACTTGTGGTTGAGATATTGCTACTTCAAATAGAGTTTCAACAGACACATTAGGTACTACATCAATGTTACTTATCAGAAATATCCATTAACCCCAAAATATGTATAAAAAATATCCATCAACACCACATTTGACATTCTTTGAAACATCCATCAACACCAAAATATATGTTAAATAGCATTAACAATTGTGTATACAAATCTCCAGTTTTTCAAGAACAACAAAACATCACCAAAACACGCTGCCTATCCCTATCCTATGTGCGAGTTCTTTTTTTGTCGCCTAGGTTGCTTGGATGCATGTGGAGGCAAAATCATTTCAACTGGCGTATGCTCCCATTGTCTTATATCTCGAGTAGCATGCAAAACCTCATTGTACGTGAGTCGATAGGTTTCTGTCAGGAACCAATGCTCACATAAGTCATACGGGCACTTGTTTCTCAACTGCATTGCGACTATTGTGTGCGAGCACGGGATACCCAATATTTGCCATTGGCGACATGTGCATGTTCTTTGATCGAGATGTACTACATCAATGAATTATGCTGATTGAACCTGGAATTCAACAATGTAAGTGTTAACTAACCACGCCACTACATTATTTGATCTCTAAAACTACATAAACAAAAACCATTCAACCAATTTCAATGAGAACATCACACGTCTCAGACAAAGACAGCCAATACAAAGAGAACATCAAATGACACAAAATAAAAAAAAGAACAGAGAAAGATTGCCAAAGCGCTCAAAGCCCATGAAATCAATACTTGCTAGGGTGTTTTCCGCAACTGATACAATATCTGCAACTATAATTGCTTCAATGACTTGCTTGATCAACCATCTTCCTCATTATCAATTTGTTTAACCCCACTTTAAAAGGTAAATAAAAAGGGAAATCAATAACTCAGATATGATAAATGCTAGTAAGAGCTTATCTTTACTATATCAATTTAAACATTCTGCAATTCATCTACCAAATTGATTGAGCTTATCTTTACTGTATCGATTAATTCATATCCAATCATTCCAACCCAACAAAGAAAATTCAGACAAATCCCTTTTCCAAAAACTCCCAATCAATTCAAACTCACTCAAAATCGACACTTGTTATAACTAACTCACTCAAAATGATAGAAACTAAAGAAGAAGAAGACACCCCATCAATTCAAGCTCACTTAAGATTAGAGAAATCAAAGCACCCACCTGATAAAGAGTAACCATTTTCGAAATCTGAAACGTAAAAGCCCCACAGAGAACTTCCACCATGAAATCCACAGCAGGGCGACACGCGACATGAGAGCACCCCAAATCGAAGTCTTTGGCCAACTCCTTCAATTCGATCTTCCATCCCTTCTCCTTGGCCGGATTGGCATCGGCGGCGGTTGAGAAGATAAAGCGGAAGAAGGGGCTTCAGGCGGAGAGGATGCAGAGGTGGACGGGGATCTCGCGGGAGGCGGAGGAAGGGGGGATGAGGATGCGGGTGTCTGCACAGAAGTCAAAGTCTGGGGAGAGGAAGATGGATTCGAGGTTTTCAGAGAGGCTGGGCGGCTTGAAGGAGTCGTTGGAGAGGCTATCGCCGCCGTTAGAGACGCAGTTGCTGTAGTCGTTGGAGTCGGACAAGGCGGCCTGAGCTTCCATAGAAGCGGAGAAGAAGGACAGCTTGCAGCATGCTAGAAGAAGGAGGAGAGTTTGTAGAAACTTCAGGGGGTGAAAAGCAAATTAGGAGAGACAGAGTTGTAGCAGATTAAATGAAGGAAAAGAAGAGAGGAAGAACTACAGGCTGCCGGTGCCGACCCATAGGGGATAAGGGAGAGAAAGGAAGAAAGACGGAGGGAGAGAAAGAGATCGAACAGGATAAAGGACAAAAGGATTTTGGGGTCTGATTAAGGTAAAAGGAGCAGTGATATCCCTGCTCAGAGAAAGAATTAAAAAAAATACCAAACAGGGACTTTGAGACTACTGTGGTATTTATAAGTTGTTGATGGTGTTTTTGACCTTTTACAAGTCTTAAAGGATTTTTCGGATAAAATTCTCAATATATTAATGTTATTTGGACATGTACTTACAAACTAATTTTTTTTCGTTGTGATATTATCATGATAATTTATTTTCAGAAATAAATTATATTAATCATGACAATGCCACTGTAAGTTATTTTCACTAAAAATCTCATGTTCTTATCCATTGAGAATTCAATATATATCCAAAGATCTTGAAGAGGCAAGACTAACACCTTGCATGCCCACTCTCTCGGTGCAAACTCCATTGTGGAGCCCACTTGGGCATGCCAATTAAGGGATAGATGGCTATCAAAATATCTCGATTGGACCGATATGCATTCAAAAGTTCAATTCCATTAAGTGCCATTTCAAAATGCACTGAGTCAAAATAGGTTGGATTGAGTATTGGACTTTCCACACTTTAAAAACACGGGTACAGTCAACCCGAGCAGGTGAGCCCCATCTCGCTTTGGTACCGGTCTTGGGACTTAGGCTTTCGTACTTGGGCCGGGCCTTGACTCTTATTTGGACCCGTTTAATATAGTATTGGGCTAGGATTTAGTGGTAGAGACTCAGAAACTTGGCCCGAATATAAAAAAAAAAAAACTATGGAAGAAAGAGAAAAAAAGTAGGGCTGCATGACCGGATTTCCGGTCCAGTTTTTAGACCGAAATAAATCCGGTCCGGTCCGAAACGGTCCGGTTGGACCACTTAAGTGGTCCAGACCGGTTTTAATTATTTTTTCCCTAAGCCTTTTTTTTTGGTCGATTTTTTCCCTTATGGGTCATGTTGGGTACTTGGTTTTGGGTCTAAGGATGGCCCATATTTGTGTTAAAAAAAAATAAAAAGTCCACTGGTGACGGGCCCATGTTTATATTAAAAAAATTAAAAATATATATTTATTATTTATATTAATAAAACTGGTCCGTTCCGATCTGGACCGGAATAACTGGTTTTTTAAATCCGGTCCGGACCGAACCGGATTTGGACCACTAAAACCTCAAATCCGGTCCGGTCCGGTCTGGTTTTTCGGTCTAGTCTTGTCCGGTTTTCCGGTCCGAATCTATGCAGCTCGAATAAAAACGGGGCTCTATTGGCACCACAAAAATCTCTCTCCACACCGTAAAGAAAAAAAATTATATTTCCTAAATTACCCCTCTTCCATTTCCCTCTTCCTCTTCCTCTCCCTCCACCCTCTTCCTCTCCCCCACCCCACCCCACCCCAGGGAGGGATCCTCGGCCAGCAGCCCACGGCCTCCCTCCGCACTCCTCTATTTTCTCCCCCTCTCCCTCTTTCTTCCTCCCTCCCCCCTCCTCTATTTTCTCTCCCTCTCTTCCTTCCTTTCTTCTCTCTCATTCCCTCCCCCCTCCTTCCTTTCTTCCTCTCCCTTTCCTTCCATCCCCCTCCCAGCCGCCGACGGGGTGGGAGATCGGAAGGCAGGATTGCACCAAGCAGAAACCTTGCAGCCTGATCTCCCTCCCCGTCAGCTGGGAGGGGGAGGGAGAGGAAGAGGGGAGGGAAGGGGAAGGGAGGGAGAAGAAGAGGAAGGGAGAGAGGGAGAGAAAATAGAGGAGGGGGAGGGAGGAAAAAAGAGGGAGAGGGAGAGAAAATAGAGGAGGGGGGAGGGAGGGGGATCCCTCCCCGCCGGTGACTGGTGGGGTGGGGTGGGGGAGAGGAAGAGGGTGGAGGGAGAGGTGGAGGGAAAGGGAGAAGGGAGATGGGTAGTTTAGGAAATGAAAAAATAATTTAAATGCGGTGAGGAGAGACACTTTTATAGTGCCAATAGAACTCCTCATATAAAAATTAGGGGACACCAATACATTCCATCTCACACATGCTCAAGTGATTTAAAGCAACTGTGCTATAGTAAGGAACAATATCATTAAACCATTTTTCATTAATATAAAGCAACTTGGTCTAGGTTTGGGCTTAATATTTTTTAGGTGAACCGTGTTTGGATCAGCCACTTATGGCGGAGAAGGATTTGACCCGTGCTTAGGCCTGTTTTTAAGAATACATACTACATACTAGATTTGAATATGAAAAAGTCTGGATGGCCTGAAAATCAGGCCCGGCTGATTTTCGAGCCATGTAGCAGGACTCTTTGAATATTTCTAAGCTCGCACTGACCCGGGCCATGAACATCCCATCCCTAGAGCAATCCTAGGTTGTTGATGGGTGAGTGTGTGGGATTGGGGTGCATGTGTGAGCACTTACTTTTCCATAATATCGTTAAATGTACTTTATCTAATATAAATCATATATTTTATTTTTAACATTTAATATCATATATTATACACTATAAACTTAGGCAGTTGGGTTTGGATTTAGTTCCAGATTAAAAAATGTCTAACCTTGACCTTTTCATAGGCGGTTGGGTTTGGATTTAGTTCCAGATTAAAAAATGTCTAACCTTGACCTTTTCAGGTTGGATCTTTTCCATATACTAGTTAATCTGGGGTCCAGTTGCATCCCTGCGAAAATTTGGAATCCACTTTACTTTAGAGTGATCAGATTTCCTGAGCCCTCTTATTGGAAGCTCAAATTTGGCAGTTGCAACCTATCCTCCCATGCCATCTATCCGTTCACATTTGGACGATCAAAGATCACAAGATGCATCCCTATGATCAAGATCAAGGGGGCTCCAATTTTTAACCTTTTGATCCACCCAAATAGTTCATATTGTCACTTTTTTTTTAACAGTGATCAAGAAGGATAGTACATCAGAATGGATCACATCATGTGAAACCTTTTCACATCACTTAATTCTTCATGTCTATCAACTTGTCAGATGGGCCCACAGGCCGGGTTGTGGCCGTTCCAGAAAAGAAAAAAAAAATACCTCCGATATTCAATAATGATATTTGTAACAGTAATCTCGAATCGATATATCACCCGCTAAATACGTATAAATTTCGGCGAAAACCCGTTTTCGGAACTGGTATTTATAAAAACCAATGCAATCTAATAACAGTCGAGAAATACGGCGATTAGTTAGCGAAGTCGCCGAGGTTGCTCCTCCTATACGTTTCCGTTCCTGGAATTCGGCGACGGAGAGGCCCGAAAAAACGGGGTTTTCGACAACGGAGTCCGGATTGCACGAAAACGGCCGGGAATGGGCCCCACTTCTACCAAGTCGCTATCAAGACCGTACTCAAAACCTTCTCCACGTCAGAATCTATGTCCGGGCGACACGTGTCACAGGAAGAGAGCGAAAGCATAGAGAAGCTCCGGCCCACGCGCATTAAATGCGAACGTGCGAAGGACCTCCCCCAAGCAACCGTCACCTCCACCGGGACGCGACAGGCTCCGCAGCAGTGGCCCACCTGTCCCTCTTTTATTGGGCCCACCGATATGATGTGGCAGTCCGACGTGGACGTGACCCTGCAGGGCACTGACCCTCCCCAATCAAAGTAGAGTATCAGCCACCATGAGCATCTACTCTGCACAGGAATGATTGTCCATTTTTCATTAAATTGCATTCCATACTAATAAAGAGTCCGGATCCACTTAGCACCCTCCCCGGGAGAAATCTTGAGTCTAAAAGGGAGAAGGGACCCACTACTTTTGGATGGGATTAGATTCATAACGGTCGGTCAGGATGATTTCTATGTAGGGCCCACAATGGAGGTTCAGAAAAATATTATATGATTATCATGTAATCATTGCAACAAAGGATTTGGATCCAAGTTTATTTGAATCTCTTCCTTATTTTACTGAAATTAGAGTTGGTTCCACTTTAAGATCGAGTGAAAAATAAATAAATTAATATATAAATATAATAATGACCATATCAATCACGTTATTCACCATGCACCTATATCCTAATCTTAAAGTGAAGCCAGAAGGGATTTCATTTGGGCTGCTTGGATATTGGATAGGCTGGACTCCAAAGTGGGTTCCATTTTTTTAACAAAAAGACTTCTCTGAGTCTCATTAATAACCGGTTTTTATTTCCATCATTCAGCCGTCCAGGTGAGGTCAAGTCATATTAGACCAATGCTAATTAATCACTTGGATGTTTTTATTTTGACAAGACATGGATGTTATTGATCTACAATTCTAGTTGCAGCTTTTTCTTAAGTACAGACGGCAAATGTGGCTTAGAATCCGAACCATTCGTCCTCGGGCTCCCATTCTCAATCAACGGTCACATTCTGTATCGTCTCGGTCTTAGATCATCCGAACCATTCGTCCTGAGAGATACCTCCTCGTATAGACTTGAGAGCAATCTACTAAAACTAGACGTACAGGGCTGGCATACGGGTTGGGTGGGGCTAATTGGGATCGGATTGGAGGTGGGCCCACTTTTTGGACTATGACCCGCGATTTACTCATTTTTTAAACGGTTGCAACCCACACCTATATTTTTTCGAGTGGGGCTAACCCATGTTAGATGTGGGTCAGGTCAGTTTAGTCTTAACCTGACCCATTTAATTCAGTTTGTTATCCTAAAAAAATATGGTTTAGAAGATTCAAAGCCACAACACTCTGCATTTTCAGGACCATCTCAACCACTATACAAACTGATTCTTTCATTCAAAATGTTTATAAAAATCAATTTAAACTAATTAGACGACAAATTAATTAAAATTGAAATAATTTTTAATATTTTTATACTTTCAAACTGTTCAACTGACGGATCAACCGATTTAGGCAAGCCAACCCTAACTTTGACCCGTTTTTATACCGGTTAGGAAATCCTAACTAGTGACCGACTAGTATATTTTGCAGGTAGTGCTAGAGTTGCCTATCAAAGTAGGGACAAATTAAAGGGTTGGGCAACATTTTTCCACCTATACCCACATAGATCATTTCTAATAGTTTGATTATCATAAAGTATTTTCCTTGTTGACCTTTCTTCTTTCACTTTATAAACAAAGAAGCATCAAGGAAGGATGGTTCCTCTCTACACCAAGCCTATCGTTTGGCTTGGGTCCTCATTCAAAAACTCTACTGATTTTGTCAAGTCAAAAGTGACTCGACTTACAGGCTTACAGCACATCTTCTTCTCACTCTAACCTATGACCTTTGCAGCCTCTATTTTGGGCCTCTCTCTTTTCCTCTCATATCTTTTTCTTGCTTGTGTGATTTTCTTTATAATTATCAAACTAGTCTACAATGTACATAAGATTTAGATTTTTTTGGTGTGGCAATTGTAAATAAATCAAATCCTTGACTCTCTTGCATAATTTCTTACTTGAAATATTGGGACTCTCAATATTTTAATTGTAATAGAAGTTGATCTCACTGTAAAATTTATTATATAATTAATAATCTAATTATCGTAATATTCTATAGTATAAATTATATTTAATTTGTAATATGACTCGAATTTTCTCCATGTGAGTCCCACAGCTTTACTTTTGAACTCTGAAATTCTAATTTTTCCCCAAGAAAGGAAAAATATCAATTCTAACCTATACCCAAGAGAGAAAAAAATCAGCAATTTATTGGATGTTCTGGGAAAAGACTTGGATTTGCTCCCTATCTTGTGTTGGATCAAAACAGATGAGAGAAACCAATGTGAAAAAAAAAAAATCATTGTAAATATGACACGTGGCCAATGTGACAATCCCGAGTAGCTGATTACCAATGCAAACTTACCTAAACGGACGGCACCTATGCCCTCTATTCTTAGATGACCAAATTACCCTTTAAACACTCGACCCCACAGCTTGGCATCACGAGAGTATCGTGGGCTGATTCGGAATTGCCCACAACAGTAAAAGATAGTTAATCAACGAAATCAATCGGATCCTATAAGAAAACTCACCTTTTCCCATGCGCGTTGATTACGACCGTACGATCACTTAGATAAATGGCACAGGTGATGGGCATGATGACCATGATTGGATTAGTATCAACAGCTACCACCGAGGAAGATCCGGGGTCCACTGCTGTACTGTCAATTCAAAATCCCCCATCCATCTCATCGCTCAAAAGTCCTCACAGGAATTGCTGCGGCTCCTATTAATTAGGGGCAATTTAGAGTGCGTCAGTGCAGTAGCTTTAAGCACCACCTAAACCCATAGTCCCAAAACAATGAGAATGACGTGAAGAAACATACAGCTGTTAAAACGAGTAAATGAGGTGGGATTCCATGAAAAAGCAAATGCAATGCAATGCATGTGAAGTGGAGGAAGCAAATGCAAGGGAGTGGTGTTTGAAGACAGTTAGCTTGTACACGTGATTTTTTTTTTTCCCTTCCCCATGTATTATATACAGAGATTTTGTGTATTTGAGTTTTCGATGGAAAGGTTTGACAGTCTGCACGTGTGGCAGGTCACCGCAGAATGATTGCGTGTGATAAAAACTAGAGAGGATTACAGGGGAGAGAGAGGTGGCGGTGGGGGGAGAGAGAGACTTTATTAGGGTGTAGACCAGTAGAGACTTCAGACTAGAGAGGCTGATAAAAAGGAGGAATGTTTCTATCTCTTCCTTGAATGTTATATTGCCGTGGCAGAACCGTATATGGCATTTGAGCTCCACACACTTTGAACTGCCTATGGTATGGGTTTTGCACCATTTAATCAAAGTCATACGGAACCATATGGCATGTACTGCAATGTGCAATTGTAATCCTACCAAGTACATGGACCAAATCGTGGCCACTGTACATAGATTGAAACTCCAAAAGCCGGTTTGAAAATTGCAAATACATGATTTTTAATTAGTTCTTAAAATTGGAAGGTAAGAATAGCTTCTATAGAACGTATTAAAATTGATAGGAGTAAAATGTCCTGGATTAAGATTTAGAGGGAACCATTGCTTTCTTATGGAAAGTATTAAAATTTGGGTTTTGGGTGTGTTTATGTGCGAAAAATTAGACTAATTTTTTTATATGACTCACTGTTTCTTAGTTTAGTGCGATGCTTATTTTGGTCAAATTTTTTTTTTTCAGTTTTCCATATGAGAAGTAGAAATGTAGGATTGTCCATTATCATGAAAACATAAATTGCAGAGAACGAAATTATCTTGTTACATAAATGAGGTCTTTAAAATTTTACTTTTTAGCCTCTTAAATGAAGCTGTACAAATTCAAGCAATTTAACACAAATTAGATAAACAGACTTCTGCATTTACTATCTCCAGTTGGGAGTTTTGTCTTCATATTAACTAGCGTATGGAGGGTACTCCATCGAAGGTTGGTCCTCTTTTCGTGTACTAATTGGCCTTAACAAAAGGCTAGTAGTCTACTTCGCCAGATTCTTCCATGCTATTAGTGGTTACATCCCTAAGTAAGACTTAACTTCATCACAGTGCCATGTCTTAAACTTGATGATGACAGAGTGCTAGCGGACTTCATTTTCATGCTATACTCAATGCATCAGCTGGTAGAAATTTTCTAGGATAAGATACTTCCATTGATTCCCGCCCATACCTTCATTTCACTGGACAGATGATAGAATCTGCCATATAGCACGTGGACATACATGAACCTAAAATTGTTCATATTTGTGAGCCCCCCTAGCTATAATGACAGATGAAGAAGTTGGACCCTATATGCTTATACGACGGTACCGTCCACACTTCAAAAGCACATTAATAGTCCCATATTGACCAATATACATTGTAATAATCATGTAGCTCAACTGTTATATGGGCCCACATCAAGTTAAGCAACTTGCCAGGCCAAAGTTATCTTTTGGTGTAATCTTCAGCCTCGTTTGATATCTCTATTTTTATTCCCGCATAATTAAAAATAAAGTTATTAATAAGAAAAGTTAAAGCACTCATTTTGACAAGTATTGAAGTGGGGCCTTTTATTTTAAGAGGATTTGTTGGGTCTAGTTCTCTGTGGTTAGAAGATATAATCATATGCCAAACACTTTTAATTTTTATACCTCTATCCACTTTAAATATTTAGAAAAATTAAGTTTGAAAATAGAGATGCCAACTAGGCACGAGCTTAATCCAAAAAGTTTTAATTGTTATCTAACTATAGAATAAATTATAGACCGATATCTCGTATTTTATTTTTCTTTTTTTGCTCGACTAGCCTAATGGCGAGGACATCATAAATAAAAGGCTCCCACCAAATTTCAAGCAGGCACCTTATCTTCAAGGCCAGCCCTTTATTCCCCGACATCCCGGATCCCATTTTTCTCAAATGAGTTATCTTGACAAGTCAGGCCTTCTTTATAAAGTCTTCTCTATCCACACATCCATTGACTAGTAGTTTGATCCCAATCCAAGAGTTCCAAACTCTCCTCCAAGAGTGAGATGACCTTGGCCAGTTGGCCCTTGCCAATTGCTTAATTTGACATGTGCACATGTAGCAAATGGGCCACACGATTGTCACATGAACATGTATTGGGCACAAATTGTCCCCAATCCACCCAGATGCATGTCCCCACAAGGCAAGATTGCTTTCATCTATAGGGCACTAATTCCCCACTAAATATCCAGCTTTTCAATCTTCAAAATCAGATTGGCTACATCCACCAAATGGCCCACAGCTTGGACGGTCCCAGCTGACTTATATTTTATACCACATGAAGGAACCTTTATATGATGTCGGCTTTAAACGGTGTTAAACCAACACGATAACACCGCCCCTCTCTAGACTATAGAGTTGTGAAAGGACACGCATTTACGTAGAAACCCTCTCTTTCCTTTTTGTCTCATTTCACCCCCCCTCTCCTTTCGCCTATAAAACGCCTTTTCCTCCCTCCGTCCATTTTGCTCCCACCCTTTCTGTCTTGTATCTTCGTACAAAAATCTCAACAGTATTCCAAAAGAGGAGATGGGGGAGAAAGGAGAGATGGAAGTGAAATCAAGATTCAAAACGGTCTGCGTCTTCTGCGGGAGCAGCACTGGGAAGAGAAACTGCTACAAAGATGCAGCTCTTGAATTGGGAAAGGAGCTGGTATTTCATTGATTTCATTTTCATGACATGCTTGTATTTCTCTCTTTCTTTTCATTTTCTGGTTGTGTAGTCTTGGCTCTTCTATTTCAGGTTTCTCGTCGGGTGAATCTGGTGTATGGTGGTGGAAGCGTGGGGCTGATGGGTCTGGTTTCTCAAGCTGTTCATGGAGGTGGAGGACATGTCTTGGGGTAAAAGAAGTTCCACCCAAACAAACTAAAACAAGAGATTTCTGGTTTGGGGTTATGTTTGTTTTGCTTGAATGAATGGTTTTCAACCTTTTTCTTTGATGGGTTTTCTCCACAGGATCATTCCCAAGACTCTCATGTCCAAGGAGGTTTGCATAAGAAACAAAACCCAATCCTTCTCTCTCTCTCATATTTATGTCAGGTTCTGAAACTGTTCTTTTACATGATGACAGATAACAGGAGAAACAGTGGGAGAAGTAAGGCCAGTTGCTGACATGCATCAAAGAAAGGCAGAGATGGCTCGCCATTCAGACGCCTTCATTGCTTTACCAGGTTTATCTTCTCATTCCATCTTCATATAAGGAACTCCCTCTGCCTATTCTCATTGCAGAATCAAATGATAATCGTTTTATACATCAGGTGGGTATGGGACCTTAGAAGAGCTATTGGAAGTCATCACCTGGGCACAGCTTGGTATCCACAATAAGCCAGTAAGCATTCTCAAAACACAACATATACACCCACGAAATGTATATGCACCCAAACATCTTATGTAGAGAAAAATGTCTCTGATAGGTGGGTCTTTTGAATGTGGATGGCTACTACAACTCCCTCCTCACCTTCATCGACAAAGCAGTGGACGATGGCTTCATCAAGCCCTTTCAACGCTACATATTCGTCTCTGCACCTAACGCCAAAGAACTAGTGCAGAAGCTAGAGGTATGTGTTCTACTTTTTCCCCATGAAAAGATTAAAATCCCCATCCTCTACTCCTTTTCTTTCTGTCACAACAATCATTCTCTTTTGTTTCTGCAGGACTACGAGCCTGTGCATGATGAAGTCGTGTCTAAACTTCGTTGGGAGAACGAGCAGGTCGGTTATAATTCTACCTTGCAAGCAGAGATTGCACGGTAGCAGCAGCAGTAGCAGAAGATACAAAAAAGAGGAGAGAAGGTGGCAGGAGCTTTTTGGGGTTTCTCCAGATCTTTTTGAAAGAGCATAGGAATACCGTATATCTGTCTCTATATATCAACTTTATGTTTTGTTTTTCTTTATACTGTATGTTAAAAGAAAAAGAAAAAAAAAAGGGTCTTAACATGTAGTGAAATTACATATGGCTGTGGGATGCAGCTTTTATTCTGTCTTCTCTCTTTTGAGCACGCGAAATGAAATATAGCTGTGATTGTTTCTTTTTTGTAGCGTTTGTTTGTTCTTCTTGTTCATGTTGTTTTTGTGATTGGTGGGGTTTTAGTGAGAGAGAATGGGGAAGGAGCGAAAAAGATGAGGGTTTTGTGTTGAGTTCTAATGATGCCCTATAAAGAGGACAGTAATCGTGTGGGGACTTAACGAACCGTGGAATGGGCTCTCCTGTTTTTTTATTTGGCGCACCCCCCCTCTCAATAGTTCCCTTGGAAAAGGTTGCTTAAAAATGATGGGTCCTTTTTGCCCTCTACAAGGGGGACCAATTTTGAGGGGTAGCTTTGTGAAATCATCTCTCATAAGCAGTGGCACATTGGTAATAAATAATGATGGATAAATGTTGCAAAGGAATGATCTGGTTGGACAAAATTTGAGTATTTGATGTTGGGGTGGGCCAGATCCACTGACATGGTATGGGACTTGATGACCCTTGTGTTTCTAACTATGTTAAGTTGATGGTTCGGAAGAATTTGGTTTAATTGTGAAAGTGACCGGCTGCTAATCCAAGGTGGGTGTCAACTGTCAAACCATGGGTGGGGATTGCCTTTCACTATCAGTGCTTGGGCATCAATATCAGGGTGGGAGGGGTTGGAAAAATTCCACATATTTGACTGGATGTGAGAGATGGATTAATGTAGGGGGTGTGGGTATTTGTTGGAATTGTGAGGCAAGGAAGTCATCGGGGGTTATCTGGCAAGGAGGTCATTTTAGTAGGTAATAATGAAGTCGGTGAATGGGGTTCGGATCTTTTCTAGTAGGGATTTGGTGCCACTAAAACCGCATGCTAGTGTTAATAGTAGTAGCAGACCATACAGTAAGAGACCTTTATGGGGGTGGGGTGGGGTGGGGTGGGGGTGGGGGAGGGGGGTAGCCATTGGCCACTAAGGAGGACCACTTGGATCGTGAATGGTAACAATTGAGTTTTTCTCACGAGATTCATGCTTGAAACCAGGAATGCTAATTGGGCCCACTCCTATTGAATCAAACATAACAAAGCTTTAGAGAACTTAAATTTTTTATATAGGAATCAATATGGGTTAAACAAAATGTAGGATCAAAGGTGTAAAAGTGTTGAATTGACCACAATAGCCAACCATCCAATCTTAAGAGGATTTGGTTTCCATGGGACCATTTGGATTTGACAAATGGGTTGAGGTACAAAAGAATGACCAGCTCGGTATGTATTCGGATGTTGCTGACTGGGCCCACAGAATGCAGAAAATTGCTGGATTGGTTTAAGAGCAGATCGAAGTAGGAACTGTATGGAACTGTAGTGGGTCAAAAACATAAACAGCGTCTACAGTTGCTGGATTGAGACGATTGAATACAGAACATTGTCTGGGGTTCTTCATTTTTGATAAAGAAAAAAAAAGGTTAATGAAAGATAAATTAAATATTCTTGCTAGAAAAATCTAAATTTGATAATGTCAATTTAGTACAAGAAGCGCAGGGGCAGATCCAAGAATTTTTTTATTGAAAAGGCCAAAGTAAAAGTAAAAAAAAAAACATCTAAAGAAGTTAAAAAATAATAATAATAATAATAATAAAAGATAGCAAAAAAATTAAAAAATATATAAATCTCTATAAAACTGTTAATGCAAAATAAGAAAATTATGATAAATAAAAAACAATTAGCATTCAATTCTAGTAGCACTCAAAAGTTATATTGTGGATTATAATTTTGGAACAACTAATTAAGTATATGCTCCTATATATATATAGGGAGAGAGAAATAATAACTTTCCTTTATCTACAGTGGATATAACTCCAATTGGATTAGAATTTCTTGTATTAGTACAATATAATTAGAAAGTAATTTTGATCGGGTTGGATTTCAATAATGAGCTCCATTGAATGAAAAGACATAGTACACAATGGAGGATTAGTTCAATAACCATTGTAAATGCATAAAGTACAATAAAACCATTCTTAAACTGGGTTTTTTATTTCCTCCTCTCTTTTATACCTACTTTTATATAGGAACTGAAAGGTAATAAACGGTAATGACCCATATTGAAATCTAAATCATTCATAAGTATGATTCCACTAGCTTTTGTCTCCTTAAAAGAATATTATCTAATCAGATTTAATTCGATATTATTAATCAAAATTAAACAATGAAAAAAAAATCCTATCTAAGGTGAATATATTTTTGATTGGTCTAAAAATTCTTGTTCTAGTAAATATAAATAAAAAGTAATTTTGAATGGGTTAGATTTCAAGTATAAGCTTCAAGATTTAAAAGAAATAATGATCTATAGAGAATTAGTGCATTTATAATTGTAAACACATAAAACAAAATAAGGGTTGCTTTCTTCAACCCTTCTTCTCGTAGGTGTGATGAAGCAACCACAACTCAAAACCCATTCACTATATCTCCAAGCACCAACAATCCAAGCTTTCCACCTCTCTCCGATGAAACCATCGCAATCTCAAATCAAGGTACGTGGGCAACGACTCTAGATTTGGTTAAATAGTTCTTAATCTATTCCTATTCCCTTATTTTATTATATTTCCTTTCTTCTTTCATCCGATTTTCCGCCTAAAATCAGCTATTATTTAGCTTTTTTTTTTTGAAACACATAATATAATACTAATAATTAATTTGATAATATTGGAGGGGCCAATCCATTGTAGGGATTGCCATTGGAAAGAGGGGCCAAATTTTCAATTTAAAATAAAACTTCGAAAAGGAAAAAAAAACTCTAAAATGGGGGGGGGGGGGGGATTCTAATTTTTCAGTTTTATCACATCTCTCTAGTAAAACAACGGAAGAATGAAACAAACTATTTAGGAGGTTTTGATGGGTGGAACAAGAAGGGAAAAAGATATTGCATGCAATAAAATGGAGGGATGCAAACAAATATAAAGGAGCATGGGGGACCTAGAGATTAAAATAACCACCACCTTGAGCTAAAAATATAAAGTCAAGTATAAAGGAGCATGTTAGAGAAAGTCAAGTATTGTTTCTAATAAATAATTATGGAAGGCAGAGCATAGGAGAGAAGACTCTTGGTTCCAGAAGGAGTTTGTCGAAGCCATGAACTTTATTATTCCAATTTAGGATGGATTGTGGGAATGTAGATAAAATAATTACTGGATTTGTTGTGAAGGAGGAGTTAAAGAAAGCCAAAATCAATCATCTCCAATCTGAATCTCCTGGTCAAAGACATACTAGGTATCAATCAAAGATGGAAACTTAAAAGTGCATTCAATAATAGGGAGGGCGTGGATGACATCCTCAAGATTTATATTTCACACAATCCTGGTAAGGATGAGATGACCTCGACTAGAACTAGAAGTGACTAAGTAACCACAAAATCAGCCTATAGATATCTAGCTAGTGAAAATAAAATTATGATAGAATTATGTGTTTATTAATTGATAATTTATATGAAAGCTTCCTCTTCCTCTTCCTCTCTCCCCTCTTCCTCAAAAGTTTGAGTTGGAGGAGTTGGTTGAGAATTCTTTGTTTTATTGCAACTTTGCTGGTGGAGATTGATTTTGATCATTGCCTTGTAATTTTATGGATAATGATATTGAGGATGGTTGAACGGATGGGTTTATCTCCACCGGTCTCGACTCACCTCTCCCTTAATAATTCTCATGCTTTGGCATGGGTGCTGGCATTGTGGTCTGCCATGTGGAGGGCTTGAAGCGACTTTATATATATATTTCAAGGGAAGACTAATCCTAGAAATATAATTATGCTAGCCAATTGCATGATTGACTGATCTCCTAAAGTCTTGAAACCTAAGTGTAATATCAATGGTGACTTCTCTTACCCATGGTCTTCGAAGAGGGAGGGGGATGTAATCGTTATTTTTATATCCTATGCTTGGTAATGAGAACATGAGGCTTCTCATTATCTTAAAAAGCAGAAGCGATTTTCTTTGTATTTCTAGTATCCATATTTCTTCACATGCGCTTGAATTGGTGAATGCTGTTATTGGAGAGGAGGGGCTTTAAGTCTGTGCTTTTGGAAATCTGTGACCATGGTTTCGAAGTTTTCCTAGGACCAATTGCAGTCCTGAGAGCGCTTTGCCTAGCCCACCCAAGTTCATAGATACAACTTATTTTAAGCAATCCATTTCTCCTAAATCCTTTCTTCTTCTTTTCTTTTCTTTTTTTTTTAAAGAAAACCCATGGACAACACCAACTAAATGGATACCTAATAGTCTAGAGAAACCACAACAGATATAAATCAACAAAGATGTGCGCTTTAAAAGGCTATATATAGTCAAGGTGTCTCTCCTAAACAAACTCCTTGAATAATATAATTTAGAGTCCGGAGATGTTGTTTAGTAGAAACAGGGATCCGGACTATAATTTAATGTTTCACCCCTATACATAAATGTTTGGAGTGTCTCCTAATGTAATTTAATCACGCTGATGGATTCTCCCTTTTCAAGTAGGAATTAGACTATTAGGGCCTGATACTTCATTGGAATTTATGAAATTTTTGTCCGGACAATTTTGGGATTCTCAGACAAGGTGGGATTCCTGAATGCTCATTGTACTTAGCATTTGGGAATTCCATCATAAAGCTTCTTGAATTTTCAAAGGTCATTTGAGACCTTTCAGGTGACAGAAACTTTAAAATGCTTGTAATGAAATATGGCATTTGCGAAAATTAGGGGACAAGATGTCACGTCATATTCAAAAATCTCTAAAATGGTAAATTTCTATTAGAAATTTGAATAAAGAAACATGCCCTTACACCACAATTTGCAAAGTTTACCTTATCTAAACTGTGTCATTAAAGAGAAATCAGGTGCAGGTCTTAGATGTGGCATGAAGGGCCACCGGACGTATAACATTCTCCCACTTAACTCAAATGTCATATACATCATCTAAGTCTAATTCCATTACATTCCTTTCAAATGCATCCCTGGCTAGCCAAAAACTTCAGGAGTGAAAAAAAAAAAAAGACACATTTCTATGGGGTGTTCACCCCACATCTGAACCACAAGGTTGTGCGTTTTATATGCTCTCTTTACTTAAGTGGGATTTCAATTCTAATACAAATATTTGTTGCTTCGCGATCCTAATGTTGGGTATTCTCTGACAAAGAAAGGACAAGACATTGTAAATGTAGGCCTCAAAGGGTGAAATGAGATAGGATCAATACAAGTGGTGGGATATCTGTCATAACTAAATACACTGGCTTCATTGCATAACCGATCGAAAGGCATTAATCAACTGCCCACTAAACTCTTTTCCAAATATTAACAAATACAAAAACTCTTTTTCTAGGTATTAAGTGTAATTAGTCTGCATCCCTAGTCGCGACTATTATAGGCTTCACTGTAATAGATGCCTAGAATTCCACCATGGAGGCCCACATGAAGATAATTCGAGCCATTTAATTTTATTCTACCCTCCAGTGATATATTCTCAATTCTCACTTCAATATGAGTTCATCCCACCGTTAGATTGTACCGATGACTAATAACATGATTAACACAATTTAATATATTATTAATAAATAAAAAACATTAATCCCGTCTTCATCATGTGGGCCCATGGTTGAGTATTATGCATTATAGGGGAAGCATGTAATAGACACAACAAGGGGTCTTGAGTCTAAATGTAATATGCCACCTTATTAAATATATGACACGTTGGATGAATCATGCATTGACTCCAAGAAAAGCTAGTGTGATTATGGATTATCCATCTATCATAAATCAATTCCATCTGCACTGCTAACCCTTGATCTTAGGGCACGATTGTCACTTGTTAATTGCTTTCTAGTTTGACATTAATTCCCAAAACTTAAATATTATGGTTAAGATGTCTAATATTGCCAATTCTTCAAGATGGCTGATTTAGAATCACGTACTCTTTCCTGTCCAGGTATTATAAACAACTACCTCTTAGTAACGTGGCATGTAAGGGTCATAACTTAGCTAAGATCGTATCATATAGGAGCCAAGATTGTATTTTCACCCACTGATGCAAGTTTATTTTACACATTAATCAAGGTTCATGCATTTGAATACCATAAGATACACAAAAAAACTCAGGCCTATTTATTTGGTGTTAAAGTAGGAACTGAATAGACATATGACTTCACGCGATAACTGTTCTAAAATAAAGATCAATGTGAAAATAGAAAAATCATCATCAATCGAGGAACTTCTCCTTTAATAGATACTAGCAAAATATACCCATGCTTAGCACGGCTAATATAACGCATAGTTTAAAAAATTATAGAAGTTTAAAATAATAATATTTTTGAATGGATTATATTAAAGATGAAAAATAAAATTAATAGGTCTGACTCGCCAATTAAATTAACTATCATAATAACATATTCAAATAACCAATCAAAATATTTTTCATCCTATAAAGTTTAAACCAACTAAGAGTAAAACTCATTAAACAACCCGGCCGACATGTTGCATTACTATTATAATTCATAGTATTTACCATTATAAGATTCTTTTGTATTCAAGCTCCCAGAAGTTTAATAGGAGTGAATAACGTTTTCTCCCTTGGGAAGAAGACTTGCAAACTGGTGGTTAGCCTAGCCGAAAAGACCACTTTTCCTCCCTTTATAGCGGAGGAAAAGTTGCAAAATAAGCGGATTCCCATAAGACTACTTTTCCTCCCTCAATGTATATGGTGGCTACCAAAAAAGGTCACTTTTCCTCCCTTCAGAGCGAAAGAGAAGTTACAAAATAATTATACCCCAATGTAAATGGCAGCTCTGAAAAAAAAAAAAAAAACAATTTTCCACCCCTTCAGAGCGGAGAAAAAGTTGCAAAATCAAATTGAAATCATGGTTGATTTCTCAATTGATATGAGTTAGCTTCATTATATATAATTGAATTGAGGGGAGATGCAAAATGAATACACAGCCATTACCCTAGTAAATCATTGCAACCTTCACCCACCTCATCTCGTTTACACTTCACGTCTTTAATAATCATTCGAAGGAGCTCATTGGGACCATGAATTCCTATGTATTATAATGCACACTAACAAGGCTAAGAGTTGTTTTTGTTATTTTTCCATGACCAATTTTGCATAGATGACTATAGATCATCAGAATATAAGAGACTTGGTTCCTTGGCTGTTTGAGTTTCTAAGATTTAAACAGGGCACATGGTATAAGATACCATCTTCCAACCTAAAAGCTTAAGTTGATAAGTGGAATACCCAGATAGTTATATGAAGTCCTATCAAACACATTACTTAGGGTGATGTGGGTTGTGGGACTTTTCCAACACTCCCCCTCACGTGCAGGCCCAACATGTTTCATGAACAGGTATGCCACGTGAGCTAAATAAGAACGACGTGATCGGAACCCGCTTTAATATCATTTTAGATTTCTTAAGCTAATTATTCATACCAAAAACCTCAAGACGTTAGTACATGTTGCATAAATGCTTTTCACTACTCCCCTTGGGTGGGGCCCACTCCCTCAACACTCCCCCACACGTATTTTTTTCTCGCGCCAAGTCATTCCTCCTGAAATTCGAACTCATGACCAATTAGCTCTGATAATTGGTCTATCTGTGTGTAGAGTCCATCACTGTCGCATCTTGCTCTTTTTGAATCTGTCGGAGACGATGGTCCATTAGATCAGATCTGTCATGATTCTCTCATAAGCATATGGATGATGAGGCTTGGCAAAAAATATGAGATTGAGGGGCCCTGATCATGTCAATATTTGCAAAGAGACCCTTTCAAATCAAACTGTTGGCCTCGGTTGGTGGAGTCAATGGATCCAAGTGACCATTAATAGTCTATGGTCACTCCAGAGACCACTGATATTGGTGGTGCTCCAAATAACGAAGGACTTGGCAGTACCCATTTTGCTTTGTTAAAAACCGGCCAGCAGGAAGAACCATGTGCAAAAGAAAATCAATCCGGAATCTCATGTGTGTGGGGAGATTTTCAAGACTCCAAGATTATGCTGATCTCAAAGATAAGACGCCAATTAGCGCACCCATGTGCCGTCCAGGCACACCTCGGCAGCAGGATCAGAGCCTTGGCCGAAACCGGCCTGACTTCGGCCTTCCATGCCGAGCTCGGCTACGAAGGCTGACCTCTGCTGTACGCCTGACCCCGGCTGAGGAAGCCGGGTCGGCAGCCAGAATGAAGGAAAACCCTGCTCTCACCCCTACGTCTGCCATGTCATCGGACACGTGGCAGAGTACAGGCACGAGCCTTTGGGACAGATGGGCCATCCCAGCTGTCCACAATCTTCGCTAGATCCCTGACAAGGCGGCATCCAGCAATTGTAGCCATATCACGGCAGGGCCCGATGATGGATCTGATGGGACCTCAACCGCCAAAGGCTTGAGACATGATCAGGCCCAACATGACGCGCATTTAATACGGCGTAGGCTGATCGGACTAGCATTAAATGCTTCGTGGGCTATGATGGACCCGCATTTATTACTTTGTGGGTTGATGAGATCATTCCCATCAAATCAATGGGCCCACTCCAAAATATCAGGTAAAATCCTCTATAAATAGCATGACATTCTATGACAAAGGTATGCACAAACATTCCCTCTTGAGCCGTTACTCTGTCTCACTTCTCCCTCTCCTTCCTCTGTTTAGTTCATACACTACTTTAGGCATCGGAGTGCCTTGCGCCACTCAGGCCAGGGTCCTCTGACCGTTTGTTCCTCCCCTTTCAGGCTTAAAGGCGGCTAACTCTCATCGTATGTTTGGATAAGTCCTACCAGGCACCCCCTATTTTTGTTAATTATAGTTTTTACACTTACATCATGTATGGAAAAACTACAAATCAGGAGGCCCATCCTGATCACTACGGCAGGTTGATCTCTTGAGTGTGGCCCCTGCTGAGTCGTGTACAAAGAGTAAAGGGCAGAGACGAGCCCAATCTAGAGAAGTCGAGGAAGCCCTGTAGGAAGGAGTGGTGATGAGGAGATGATTATCAGAGTTTCGGATTGATGTAGTGCTGAGGTGAGGGTAGGACCATAACCGGCTGATTCTAAAATCATTGTCAGCCCTAGGTCTGATACCATGAAAACTTTTATAGACTACATCTTTGCAAATTCTTTGATTGATTACATTAAGAGAAGTCAATAGGAAAATCTAGTCATATATGTAGGATTCGACATCGCGCCCGCGGGCCTATTTTTAGAGCGGTCTCATGGAGCGGCATTATGATACGCCTCTGCTAAACAATCCTCCCCTCACGACGGTGCTCCTACAACTCGAACCCCATGATCTGGAGCTCTGATACCACTTCTAGGATCTTATGCACCCACTAAGCTACAATTACTTCAAAGACAAATTGGTGATGGAATAGGCACAACTCAATATTTTATACGGCATTTGATATCGCGCCCACGGGCCTATTTCTAGAGCTGTCGCAGGGAGCGGCATTGTGGCATGCCTCTGCCCAACAATATCCATATAATAGGAAGCCTAATCATATAATAAATAAGAAAAATAATAAAATATGATTCTAGCCTAATATTCCAATATCATCCTTGCCAAATCTAACCTTGTCTAAAAGGTTCTCTAATACATAGGACAAAGGGACAATGTTAAAATATAGTGAATATAGGTAGGTTTGCAAAAGAGTATCCGATTCTCCAATTACCCGAAAGTTCCGACCCGAAAAAAACCATGTCTAAAACCTATTTTAAGTTCCAATTCATAAACGGGCCCAGGTCCGGAACCTAATCTAGGTTTCAATTGATAAATGAGCCCGGTTCTAGGTCCGTATAGGTCCCGACCCGTGGACCTGGGACTCGGCATATGAGTCTTGGATATTACAAACCGTACCACAAAATAATTTATTCTTTAGGTATTTTTATATATAATATTGGAGATAGTAGAATTGATCCACTGTTATAAGTTGAATGATATACTTATTTTAAAAATAAAAAAAATGAAGAGAAGTTAGAACCAATCTTGGAACTAGATCCGGTCCTCTATGCGGACTTGGTTCCAGAACCGGGTCCCCGCTTTTCCATCGGAATTGGGTTTGGAACTAACAAAATAAGTTCCGAGTCAAAATCGGATTCAGAACCGTTATTTAGAATCGGATTCGGATCCGTTATTTAGAAACGGGTCTGAGTCTGGATCTAATATGATTCCAATCCAAGATCGTTCCATTTGCAACTCTAAATATAGAAATCAAGTTTGACTGTATTTAAACCTGACATTAACATACCCTCCAAAATAATTAAAGTTTAAATATATTTTTTAAAGTTTCTCCTAAGATATCACACGGTTCTGTAACACCAAACGGTAAGATGCGTGCGATATTGCACGGTCGCACAAATGACCGGTCATGTTCCAATATCACGGGCAATGTCCTATGAATCTATCTCATAAGCTCATATGTGTCCATTCCCTCCAAAAGGCACACCACCTTTTGAAGTCTCTCTCTCTCCACTGTTTGATTCATTAAATAAAGCCTTCGCAACTTTCGACTTTGTTAACATACGGGTGGCATCTGCTATTATGATGTCTACTCATTGCACGTACTAAAATGGAATGGGAGAGGGGCTGGTTCTATCCGTAAAAGGAGAGGCTTGGGAAGTTTGAACCGTTTCTGCAGTTGGGTTTGAAGCATTGATTGGGATTGTCATCTGTCCCCGACTCCAAATATATGTGGTTGGACCATTTGCTCTCTCCTGGCTGCTTGGGCAGGCTTTTTCGTGTTACAGGTCTTTGAATTGAACGAGTCTTTTCCAGATATATCCCACAATTTTCTGGAGTGGTTATAACTTTCGATGTCAGTAGTCATGCCCCTGCTCTCATATAGTCATATATATCTCCAATGGTATGTATTATATGGAGCCCACCACAAAAGGCAAAGGTTCATGTGATTGTTCGGTCACAAACATGGTGCTTTATATCTTGTTTCACCAATTTGACCTGTGCGGCTCACGGTCAGCTGTCAAACCCATGGAATTGATGCTCCCCCAGCGCCAATAGGGTACGGCTTTGGAGAATTTTGGGATTTGGGGTAGCTCCTTTTGCGGTGGAATAATTAAAAATAAAGATCAAAGATAAACATATATATAAAAGTTGAGCATCTAATAATCTTTTCATTTACGAAAATTGAGTCAACCAACGATAAGAAATATAAAAAATGAATATCCAGCCATCATTCTGGTAATTGAGATCCTAAGAAAGTTGATATTCCGTTTATATTGGTAACTTATATTAAGGGCGGAATCAAAAAACTTTGCTTGGGGGGTCATTTGAAAAAAATAAAATCCTTGGAGGGGCCAATATGCAAAATCTGACGAAAAGAAAATCTATTAAACTAAAGGGGAGATTTGGAGTTTTAGGTGGGGAGGCGGTTATATTCTTCAACCCTCACATCTTTAATAATGTTAAAAGATAAAAGATCATTTTACCATAAATTTCAATTAATATTTATTCAGTTCCTATGTACTACTAAACAAACAAGCCCTTTGGATGTATGTACAACATGCAAATGAATGATCATTATTACTAAAATCTTAACACATTTATCTAGGGTGAGTGCTCATATTGAGCCAAACTTGACACACACATAAAAGTCACAACATAAAGCATATTTATTAGCATTCAAATGGATGGGCCAAAATTAAAATACGTCCAGGTCCATCAAAAAGTGATAGATTTGGATGGCTAAGATATTCAGGTTTCACGGGCCCGTTTAACCTGAGTTTTCCATCACACATGGGTCCCACTTGGACCGAATTGGCACATCAGAATACCATATACATAGTAGTTGGTGGTTGGTGGTCCATGTTCTGCTCCGGAACATAGGCCATTGCCCTAATTGGTCAAGAAATCCACATTGCAACCATTGTGCATGAATGGTGGAATCAATTTCAACGTTTCAGTCAATGTTAGGAGTTAGGACTGGGTCTCATTCGGACCTTGTATTCTCTCCATCTTATCTGCCCCGAAGTTGATGGAACTCATATCAACGAATAGACACAGCTTTGAATACAAAACTGCCTTAAAACTTTTACTGAACTCAATACCAAGTCATAGTCAACAACATTCTAATCTTCCTATGTTTAAACTATGGTTTTATTAAATTTGGAACTCTAGGCAGATGTTGACAAATGAGTGTATCCAACGATGTCCAATTGACTCTTGTTCTTAGTTCAAGTTCATTTCTTTATGCCTTGTACTTGGAACTTTATGATAGATATGAGGAAAAAAAGAAATAATATACAGTTGCTTGAAGGACTTGGATGAATGTTTAATGGTGATATTGTGAGGAAGTTGCAAAAGTCTCATCTACTGTAGGTGTCTGTGATTGATTTGGATATAAGACTGTAGTGGGGTTGTGCAGTCCAACATCTGAAAGTGGTAGGGCCCACAATCATAACCCTTTTCCTTAGAGAATGAGTCATGTGGCAGATCAAGTAAGCCGAAGGAGTAGTGAAGGATGGGAGAAGCTACATGTTTTGTAGTAGTTAGGTTTGGAATGAGTGAGACATCTAGAGAGCTCTCTCTCACACAACATGGTGTTTCTGGATGACAAGCTATGTAGAGATGGTACTAGACACCACTAGAACTGCAATTCTATGAATGTGGGATGTTGGAAAGGAAGTATACACCCAGCAATTCCATACATGGGAACGGGGATAAGGTTTTCTATGTCTAGGGCCCAGCGACAGATGACCCAAAGCTAGAAAACAAAGAGGGTATTGATTAAGTAAATGTTGACTTGTTAAATGCAAATTGCTTTTTTTTTTTATCAATGGAACTTGGAAGAGTTAGATATTTCAAAATACGCATAGAGTATTGTATATATTCGATATTTTACATTTTATGTATAAAATTCATGTCCCTACCTTTATATATTATATTGAGCTGAAGGGTTTATGAGGTTATTTTGACCATAATGTATGATTTTGAACCACTCATCTCTACTTCCAACATGTAATTAACCACTCATTTCCTCCACTTCATATAACAACATCTTCTTCTCACTTTTCACTTTTATGCAAAAACTTCATTTCTATCCCTATCATAATCACCATATCATTGTAATGAGTATTTGACGATTGATTTTAAGTAATCTGAGTTTTTTTAATAAATCAGTAAATATACTTTTCAGTTATTGGTAAATATGCCCGTGCTACGCATGGGTTTTTATACTAATCATTATTATTAAAGCTCTATGATGCATATTATGAATCCTATGGTACGTATTCAATCCTAAGAAAAATATTATATCTATGCAATGAATTTTATTTATTGTGAGTTTTGGGACTCTTCAGTGCTCTTCTTTTTTTTCATCAAATCTAATACGTCTTATCTATAGGTTGAAGCAATTCCAACAATTTCTGAATTAAGAAAAGGGTTAAACATGATGGAACAAATAGTGGATGGTGGGTCAGACTTGGTATTGGGCCTAACTAGAAAACAATATGATATAGTTCTATAATATGTGTATGATTGATTGAAAGTCGTTTGTGTTAAATGAAGATTGAAATTCATCACTGGAAAATTCTTTGGTACACTTATCATGTTATATTAGGTGTGTTCATGGCCAGTAGGGCCGGGCTAAGGCATATCTAAGGCCAACCCAACGTTAGAAACACAATCCCGTATTCGGCCAAAGCCCAACACAGGCCTTAATTTTCAGGCCCAAGGCCGCCATCTAGTTAGTCTGGCCAGGCCAAACCCAGCTTTTATTAGTTGTATGGGCTTTCTAGCAATTTTTTGAACAAATTCTCACTAAATCACAATCACTTATTATTCAAGCGGCTGGTAAGCCCGGGCTTTGGTCTTTCTATCACTTAATCTGAGCCTGGCCCAGATATTAAATGGGCACATGTTTTACATCAAGCCCAGCCCATGAGCTCCCCTAGTAATACGCAAAATGGGTAATTAATATTGTCTAACTAAATTTCACAAATATAAATTTTGGTTTGTGAAAAACCTAGGACGGATCAGCTTGGGAAATGGAACAACTCATATGACTGACCTAATTTACGTGTATCTTCCAACCTAGATCTGACCCATATGAAACCCAAACATACCCAACCTGACCCCTCAATTTCTTAACTCTCTATCTAAGTGCAGATTGAGTCAGAAATCTGAATCAGGCCTGGTTTACGAAGTACATGATAGATGGGGAAATAGTAATACATTAGCGACCATGTATAATATGTGCAAGATCATGTGCCCTCAATCACATAACTTGGATGATTTGTTTGCTAGATCTTGTGCCCACAATCTGTTTGCAGGCTTCTATGCATCTAAGGATCCACCTTTGGGCCCATGGAGTCATAATCCAAGTTTATTATTCTATACTAGATATAAATCTGACATACTGTTAATCTGAAATAATAATAAATTCTTTTTTTTTTTTTTGAGAAACATAAAAAAAGATTGTGTTATTTATGAAATAATAATAAATGACACAATCTTTTTTAAAAATTGGTTTGGACATTGACAAGCTTAGGCCCTGGCTGGCCCACTTCCAGCCCAAAACTCTGACCTGTTATTCCATGGAAGAGGAGTCCAATATGAGTTTGATTTAAGGCCTGACAAATATTGAAGCCCAGCTAAAGCCTATTGATAGCCCAAACCCGAGTCATTACATTGACATCCCTCCCTATTGACAAATGGGGCTTGTTTCAGCCCTAAACTCTGACCTGTTATGTCACTTAACTTCTGTATCCATGTCAGGTTTCTTTGGAGTTTCCATTTTCAAGCATATATCAACATAGCTATGAACCACCTTGGGCCACCACCAATCAAGGGGAAGGCAAGGATGGAAATGCCTAATACATATATAGGGCTATCAATCGGGCCCTCTTACGAGGGTACTCAGCCTGGCCCGACTCTTAAAAGGCCTATAAAATGAGGGCTTTTAGTTTTCTTAAAAAGCCCAAGGCCTGGCTTGAAACTTTTTTCGTATGAGGACCAGGCTTAGACAATATTAGGCCCGGCCCAACCCTCACGTAGATTTATTTGAATACATATGGGGGTTTGTTTCAGTATGGTTTCTTATGTGACTCTTAATTATTCTGAATTAATTTTTTATATAATTCTTATGTGATTTTCATGTGGTTATTATGTAAGTTATGAAAAGTCCTTATGTGGCTTTTTTCTTTTTTCTCAATGTCTTATTTACATACAGTTGTTGTATGTATTGGTTTATTTTCTATTAAAAAAACATGTGTGGATTTTTTTTCAGAATGGTTCTTATATGTGGGTTCTTATTAGCATGGGGATCACTTCTCTTTAATTATTAATTTTAATGTTTAGCTTTATTTTTAGATTCAACTTCAGTGGTCTATTTCTTAGGTGTGCCACAACCTGGAAAAAAGTGCTGCAAAATCTCAATGGCAGCTATAAAGGAAATTATGAGACATTTTTCTTTTTTTTCATTTTCTCTATATAAGATCCATTTATTTGTTTGGTACTTAAATCATTAGACTTCAATGCAATGCATTCTATCATGGCCCAAAATTAACCAGTTAAAAGAGGAGATTCACCAATACCATCAAATATTCTTCTCTTGGATGATAAATGATTGCCTAGCCATCACCCTAAACCAGATTTTAATAAAATGAATTTCTATGTTGCTTATTGCATTGCATTGATAGTCTCAAGCTCAGATAAAGGGGGGTTAACGTCATGTTTACACTCCGTGCCCAGTACCATTGTAGAAAATATGATACTATTGGGCTCGGGCCTGCTGTTTAAAATCCAGACCGGGCCTGGATATTGCTCATCCCGGCCATGAACACCCCTACCTAATTGCAACATGACTTACACTTCTATTTTATCAAACATGTATAATGCACCAGAAGTAAATTATACATGAGACTTTGAGAAAAAAAAAATATACATGAAACATAATATCACAATAATTATCACTTCCATGTCTTTTTCATTACATCTATTGACATTTGTAGTTGCTTCCTTTCCATACCCTCCATTGATGTTATGTCCTTGAGTTTTAGAAAAGGAAAAAAAAATACGGTACAATGAGGTATTTCTTGAGTTTCATTAGTACTTGGATATGTTAATTAATTATTTTTATTTCTACCATTGTTTTTAGAATATTTTTAATCATTTTGTTGTTTGTAGGCACAACTGAAGATGTATGAATGAGAAATTGGAGACAACCGATTAAAATGGGGTAAAAAATTGTGGATTCCATCGGGCACTATATAAAAGAAGAAAACAGGTACGAAAAATAGCAAAAGAAGAGCTCAAACAACTAAAGAGACCATCTATATGCCTAGTAGTTATATACCCATGCAATCAAGCAAACTCGGGACCCATACAAATGGTTCTGACAACTCCCTCCAAGTGGTTGTGTTCACAAACTCAAACACCATTGATTAAGTGTTTAATGCATAAGATTTTGCTAATCACATCATCAGTTATGTTTCAGAGTTTTAATCTCGTGAGATGGTGTTCCGGGATATGTTCTACATTTTTTTTTATGACAATCATACTATGTAGATAAAAGTTTTTGTCGGCATGCATGCCAAGTGCATGTTTTTAACTCTGCTTTGTTGTTTGTTGCATTGCATTGTAGATTCCAAATCTGGAAAAAAAAAAAGAAGAAGGATTTAAAGTTCGGTTCACACCAGGTGTCCGGTGAGAATAAGAATAATTAGAGAATATTTAGCTTATGTTCAAGATTATGAGAAGCCCTGGTCCAACCTGAGCCCGCCCTGAATGGGATTTGACGTAGGCCATTTTAATTTAGGGTCAGGATTGGACAACTCCCGACAGGTCCATCCAAATTTTAGACGGAATTGAACAACCCATGGCAGGCCCGGTCCGGTCCGTCACATTGACAGGCCTACGTTGCCTTTCTAGTAAACCCTTGTTTTGTGTAAAATCAGTGGGGCCGGGTTTACTGTAACCTTACGAAAGAAAACCCTACATCTCTCTCTTTCTCTCTCTCTCTGCTTCTTCCAACGCTTCAAAGTTTTCAAACTGAAATGAATGGACTGAAAGGTGTGTTTCAATCCTCTCTCTCTCTCTGAACTCTGAAGAACCCTAACATCTTCTTCTTTCTCTCTTTGGTATTTCTTGATTGCCTTTTTTGTGTTTTTAATCTCTACCTTTCATTTTTACTGGTTCTTAGTGCCATTAATGTTTGAATTTTGCAACTTTAGTGGAATATAAATTTATGCATTGCGTCTTATATTTGCTTGAACAATAGCCCTAGTTGTTCTACATCTGTTTGTTAGTTTCCCCCTTAAATCTTTGTTTATGAAGTATATTTGGGACTTTGCAGTCATTGAGCAAGTGATTTTTTTGGATAATCACTTCAATGTAGTCATGTAAACTGATTTGGGGCACTTTTCAGCGTGTTTCAATTTTCCCAACCTTGCAGTTGCATGGGCTTATGTTATCAATCAGAAATGAATAGATAGAGGTATTAAATCTGGGTATTGGGCTATGTTGCAAATGATTCTGGAAAGTCGGTTGAATATTGCAGACAAGGTGTTTGATGAAATCCTCTTTTTTCCATTGAGTTGGTGTTGGCTTTGAGTTCAGGTTGATGTTGGTTTGTGAAAGGAACAATTCTTTGAGAACAACCCTCTTTCTCCTTTTAATAATACAGTTGCAAAATTAAGAAAGCAGTTTCTTATGCAAGTCTATGGACATTGCTTGATTTTCCATCCTTAGACATTCAGCATGTATAAGCTCTTGGTTATGTTGGCTTGGGCAAACTGGGCTGATGTTAGCTTATGTCTAGCCTATTTTAAATTCGGGATTCAAATTTAGATCCATTAAACCCCAATAAAATAACAAGAATGGAAGCAAGACAGACAGAAAACAAAACACAAGCACAACACATAATGAATTTGAGCTTGACACAGGATTCAGGATACTTTCTCCAAAAATTCTATTAGCTTGCTGCTGTCGAATCATCTACAAATCCTACTGATGGAAAAACAAAAGATGAGCTGCTTAATTAATTGGTGATCATTAGAGAAGTGGACCTCTGGTTAGCCAACGCATCAGCAAATCGATTGGCAGTCCTATGGAACTGGTTATTTACCAGTTATAATTGGGTTATCTTTAATTGCTATTCTATAGCTGCTAATACATGATTGCTATTCTATTAATTTGAAAGGTTAATAAATCATGACTTATCTTAAGATTGACCATTATAACTGGTTAAATTCACCATATTTTAAACTAATTTATTATGCTAGATCAAGATAGGATAATGCACTGGTCTACATTATCAAGCTACCGTTCTCACACCAACATAACAAGGAACTTAGACATGTTGTGTGTCTAGGATGGAACAATATCCATAGATGTGCATAAGAAACTGCTCAGGTCTACATTATCAACTTAACTAGAAAAAAAGGTCTACTTTATCAAACTACTGTTCAGGAAGATGTTTACAAAATAGAGTAAGGAAATCGGTGAATGTGCATTAGATGTGGTTGTTAAACAGTTATCTAAGATAAGAAAACTATATAATGTAGATGCACGGGTTACCTCAGTAATAACTTGGCATACACATGGTTATATCTAACATGATTTTTTTATCATTGATTTACTTGGTGGCACATGAAATTAAACTGGTCATCCTCTAGCAACTGAAAAATAAAAGTCTATAACTTTATGCTAATAAAACAGTGGCAATTTTGTAATCTTAGATTTAGGTGCATGATATTTCTTTATCACCACCTGGTCAACTCTCTCTCTCTCTCTCTCTCTCTCTCTCTCTCTCTCTCTCTCTCTCTCTCTCTCTCTCTCATACAGTGGCTTTGGTCATCATTGCATTGTGTCTACAAGTTAATGCAATTGTGAACTTCTATATGTGTTGGGTGTAAACTGTTATCATCTTTTAAATATTTGCACAATGCTACTTGCGCAAAAGATAATGATTTGGGCAAAGCATAGCTGTTCACTGAGTAATCTCAATGGTGTGTCTATTGGATTCTGTGTCAGTTGCTAGATCCTTCCCTCATAGTCTCTGATCCTGTTCTGATATAGGCATCCTGTCTTGATGGAGTCGATGGATATAAAATTTGAAGAAAATGCTTTCCTGTTCCTAGTAAGAGTTTAATATTGATCAGGGCAGTAATGAGCGCACCTCAGGGTGAAGGATCACCTTCAAATCCAAAAATCCACATAAATGGAGAGTGGTGATGAAAAGTGTGCTAAAAAATGGCATTCCGAATTACGTAATGTACGTTTATATTAATTTTCAATGATTCTCATATGCTCTTTTCTCTCTTTTTCCCCCCATGTTAATTTCATGTGGCAGGGACTATTGATTTTCAAGAACACATATGTTTTAGGTTTCAATTTCATTTTGGTGGTGCATTTTAGGAAATTAGGATATGAATTAAGAGCACCCGTTTTCTTTAGAATTAGAATTCCATGTTATTGTTGGATTTTAGTAGTTGGGATATCCATCGTCTATCATGGTTATCGGTCATTGCTGCTTGACTTGATTGCTCATTTAGTTTCCTCCATGTTGAAATCAAATTCAACTGTGTACCATTTGTGAGTTGTAAATTGACCCACTTGCCATCTGAAGCTAATTGAGATGCAAAATGGCCTTGGCATGCTTTTTGGTTTGCTCGCCATTTATCATATGCCTAGCCAATTGTGATTATGAATATAGTATTAAGTTATTATTAATTATCTATTGATAGACAGAATACCAAGTAGTACACCTTTTGGCCTTAGATTTGAATAACTATTCAGTTTGCATGAGATTTAAGCAACCCGTTCTTCGCACGAGCTTTAATGCTAGTATCCATGACACCATTTCTAATTATTTGGCATTTGTTTCTCATCGCTTCTCTTTGATTTCAGACTTGAAGAGAATGATGTGAATTCTTTCTGTACACATTTCGGTTCCTGACCTTTTGAGTGGTGAGCAGATTTGTGCTTTTCCCAAACTACATATCAGTGTTTTTGTTCTCTATAGTCCTAAAGCTAATGGCTTTCTGTGTGCTTTTGTTTTTGTATGTACAATTCTAGCTAGGTTTATTTCAGTTTTTCTAGTCTAATAAACAGTGTTTTGCATTGCTTATTTGTTTTTTTTTTTTTTTTTTTTTGGGGGGGGGGTGGGGTGGGGGGGTGTAATATACAAGTGCATATAGTGAATCCTTTTTCTGCATGTTATTTCATCACATTTAACATAGTGTAACATTTCTAGTTAACTAGGAGACCAAACAAAATATAGCCCCTCTTCAAATGCTAAACTCCTTCCCATAGTTGTGAATTTCGTTTCAGACACCATTTTGGTTTGGCCTCCAAATGAAATGTTTCGGCTGATTTGGAAATTTCTTTGAAATATTTTGGAAAATTTTATCATGTATATTAAATTGTAAAAATAATAGATGATACATTTAATTTATTCTGCTAAATCAATGCAATATGTCAATTTATATTTGATAGGCTATTTCATATGAGAGTGAAACTTGGCTAGCTTATTCATATTAAAATGTTTTTTATTGGACTACAATTTGATTAGGGCCCATGTATTTATTTAGATTTTTAATAGATGCACGAATTTCTCTAAGCCAAAGGCCACAAAAGGTATTTTTACTTTTACTTTTAAGTTAAAAACATTATGTTTAGCCCTTAGTTTTCCTTTTTTTTTTTTTTCTATTTTAAAGGCTACCTACATGTTGGGACGAATCTGACGAATTGGACGAAATCATGAAATTCAGACTGAATCGGACGAATTGGAACGAATTCTGATGAATAATTACAGAGGTCCTATTTGTTTTGGTAGCGCGAACGAACCGAAGTTATTTGGAAATTTCAGCCGAAACGAACCGAATTTCGTAACATTGCTCCTTCCTCATGCTATCTTCAAATCTCCTAGTATCTTTGATGGAAAAAGGGGGAAAACACTTCAAGCTGAGCTCGAGCTTCAGCTGACCCACTTCATGAGTCGATCCTGAGCCAAGCCGAATAGAACAAAGCATTTCTCCACCTCAGCTCATTTTTTGTGCAGGCCTGTAAAATGGTCTCAACTCAAGATTGCGCCTTAAAAAAATGATCTTGAGCTTGAACCAAACCAAGCCGAGCTAAAAAAGCTCATGAGCTTGCTTGTGTCATTGATAACGCTAGCCAGATTGCCATTTGCACATCCTCTTCTTGCTAAATTGCAACTATATATTAGTTTGCTATCGTAGAAGGTACATAAAAACTGAAACTCAAGTCTACAAGTTTCAGCAAGTACCAAACTGAAATTATTTTGCCATTCTTTTGGATCATACAAAAAACAAATTGGAGACTGCAGAGAGATAAGAGTTCCCTATAATATTTTGGGCCAGTTTGGCACTTTACTCTTAAAATCAAGTGGAGTGAAGTGAAATAAAAAGTATGAATAAAAAATGTAGTGGGTTATGATGTTATTTTGTTTTTAGTTGTTGGGGATAGAATATTGTTGACTTTTGGAATGGGAAATGGAGTTTTTTTGTCTTTTAGTGAGTAATTGTTGTTGCTTTTTGACTTTTTGTTGGAAAAGTTGGAGAGAGTATGAATAAAATATAAGTGACTTTTTAACATTACTCTACTTGACTTTACAAATAGAAATACCAAACTAGCAAATTTTATTATTTCTTGTGAAATGGATAAATTATTTTTGTACAATTTGGTTTAATTAAACTTCTAATATTTTGTGTGCCCAATCACAACCCATAATTTATTTTTTATTAACTTGTTTACTGTTCAAGTTTCAGGTTTAACACTCACTTCAATAATGGAAAGTTACAGCAGTTCAAATCAATGAAGTCACTTTCAAGCTAGAAAGGATAATTTAGACAAGATTAAAACTGAGAAAGTGCTACACTGATAGGCACCACTTGTTTGATGGGTTATAGGTTTTTGTTTTAATGAGGAGCTATCTATAGTGAACATGTACAGGTGACCGCAGCTGTTGATGATGTGGGCCCCACAATAAGTAGGTCATCCAGCAAGCTATGGGTGCCATCTAGTCATTGGATTAAAATCATGTTGTTATGGACATCCATGTCCTCTGCTGCTCCCATATCTGCTTAATCATTAAAATGGTTTTATCAATTAGGCTATGTATCAGGAAGTTGTTTACAGGAGTTTGAGGCCTCATGTATCCAGAACGAGTATCTTTTCGAGAGAAGCAAACATGTTCTGTGTGAGAAACAGTTGGGGTCGCTGACAGATACATTTGAACATAATAGTCGCATGAGAGAGCTAATTCAAACTGGGCATTTGAGTGATGCCCGACGTGTGTTTGATAAAATGCCCCGTAGGGATGAAATCTCATGGACTACAATGATTGCTGGTTATGTTAACGCGTCAAATGCATCTGAAGCACTATCTTTGTTTTCACAAATGTGGGTTGATTTCACTGTTCGAATTGATCAATATAGTCTTAGCCTTGCTCTCAAGGCCTGTGGATGCAATTCAAAACTGAAACAAGGAGAATCAATGCATGGGTACTCGGTGAAATCTGGTTTTGTGAATTCTATCTTTGTGGGAAGTGCTATTTTGGACATGTATATGAAGGTTGGCTGTGTTTCCATGGCTCGTCTAATCTTCAATGAGATGCCAGAAAGAAATGTGGTCACTTGGACTTCTCTACTTACAGGGCTCGTTCGTGCCAGCTTCAACAAGGAAGCACTGGTGTATTTCTTTAAAATGTGGGGTTCCGATGTCGAATGTGATTCCTACACATTCGCGACCATATCGAAGGCTTGTGCTGATTTGGGTGCTTTGAGTTGTGGCAAGGCAATTCATGCACAAGCCATTAAGTCAGGCTTTGATTCAAGTTCTTTTGTTGCAAACACTCTTGCTACTATGTATAACAAATGTGGAAAAGTCGATTATGGGTTGCGTTTGTTTGAAAGAATGAGGATTCGGAATGTGGTTTCCTGGACTGCAATTATTGCCTCGTATGTTCAGATGGGTCAGGAAGAAAAGGCAGTTCAAGTGTTTGTTGAAATGATAGAATCCGGTGTTAGTCCGAATGAATTCACATTTGCTGCAATCATCTCAGCTTGTTCCGGCCTCGCAAAAGTTGAGTGGGGTTGTCAATTACATGCACATGTTTTACGTTTGGGGCTCATGGGTTCCATTTCAGTCTCCAATGCTGTCATGACCATGTATACCAAGTTCGGATGTTTGCCCTCAGCTTCATTGGTGTTCAATGACATGGCTGTAAGAGACCTCATTACATGGAGTGCAATCATTGCTGGATATTCTCAAGAAGGCTATGGTGAAGAAGTTTTTGAGCTTTTATCACAAATGAGGAGGGAAGGGACGAAACCAAATGAATTCACATTTGCGAGCTTGTTAAGTGTTTGTGCTTGTATGGCTATTCTCGAGCAAGGAAAGCAAATACATGCTCATATACTTTCTGTTGGTCTAGAGCATGATGCTATGGTAAACAGTGCTCTGATCAACATGTACTCTAAATGTGGGAGCATAGAAGAAGCTTCACAAATATTTGAGACGACAGAAAATGAAGATATTGTGTCATGGACGGCTATGATAAATGGTTATGCTGAACATGGGTACAGTAATGAAGCCATTGATCTATTTGATAAGATGCCTAGTGTTGGGTTGAGACCTGATTATGTCGCCTTCATTGGAGTTCTTAGTGCATGTAGCCATGCCGGGATGGTTGATCGTGGTTTTCGTTATTTTGACTCAATGGTTAAGGACTACCGGATCAATCCTGGTAGAGAACACTATGGGTGCATGGTCGATCTACTCGGTAGAGCTGGGCGTCTTAGTGATGCGGAATGCATGATCAAGAGCATGCCATATAAACCAGATGACGTTGTTTGGTCGACACTGCTTAGAGCATGTAGGGTTCATAACAATGTTGACTATGGAAAACGGATGGCTGAGCACATCCTTGAATTGGAGCCAAATTGTGCAGGAACCCATATCTCACTATCAAATATATATGCTGCATCTGGAAGGTGGAGAGATGCAGCAGATGTAAGGAAGTTGATGAAATCGAAAGGGGTTATAAAGGAGCCTGGTTGGTCTTGGGTTGAGATCAGGGACAAACTCACTGCATTTGTGGCTGGGGATAGATTTCATCCGCAGAGTGAGGAAATATATACAATGTTAAATTTACTGGCCTCAAGGACAAATACTGCTGGCTATGCCCCTCAGCAATTTGATTTGTTTACTGTGTTATCTTAATGGTTAGCCCTGATAACACAGTGTCGGCAGCTTGGCAATTAGTCCTGAAAACAAGGCTGTAAATGGACTTGAGTGGAAAAGTAAAGCTCACAAAAAACCAACCCCAAATAAATGGGAAAAGTTTTTTGAGTATGATGGTGATCATGACAGTTAACCAAGGTACATCAGGTACAAACAACTTGAGGAGCACTTAATGGCAAGAAGCTCTCAAAAGAACCAAGATGTTGTTGAAGATATGAATGAATAAGGTTTTTCATCTCAATGAAGGTGATCAGGCTGATTCACTAGGCACTAAGCACGGCTCAATTACATTGTGACCTTGTATTATGATCATTCATTTATCTTCTACTCCTTATACATGACATAAACATGAGGCATGGGGATCAAGAGGTTCTTGAAGATACGAATGAATACGTTTCTCCATCTCAATGAAGGTGATCAGGCTCATTCACTGGACACTAAGTATGCCCCAATTACAATGTAAGATGGTATTATGATTGTTCATTTATGTTCTACTCATACATGACAAACATAAGAGGCATGCTGAAACATTGACTAGCAACACAGGTGAATGCTTTCATTCTCAAGATGGTAGGGCTGAAACTGTCCAACGTCAAATGCATAGAGACTTTGAGCACCATTAATCAGAGTCTTCAGACATATGGAGGCTCCTCTGTGGAAGCTAATATATGAGCAAGGGAGATTAACTTGAAGAAGAACTCAAGCAGGTATTATAAATTTAACATATTTAAGTCTGATGGCTTCCAATATAATGCCAAAATACTGTCAGATTCATTTGTTATGCATTTTTAAATTCCAAAAGTAGTTATTTGATTACGTTTCATTTATCTAAATGTAAGCTCATTCAACCCTAAACCTTGTTGACAAAATGCTAACTGTGCTGTGGGCGCTTTGCTTCATGAGATGTATTAAATATTGGTGTCATAGTTTTTGTTTCTATTTCTCTGCAGCCTCCTACTGGTACATATAAGTCCTGTTAGAGTGAAACTTGAACCATTGATTATGGTGGTACAGTGAAAGGTGCTCACTGTCCGCAAACTTGAGGTTGTGGGTTCAAGTCATGTGATCAAACAGAAAAAAAAAATAATAATAATGATTATGCCGTTCAGAATTAAGAAAAATGGGACTCACTTGAGCTGGTTAGGACAGTAAAATAAATAAATTTGGTAAGAGCAGTAACATTTTGTCGGTAGTCAGGGACTCGGGATCTATCCTTTTTTTTCTTTCTTCTAAAGCTGCTATTGCCTCACTGGCAAGAGAATTTGAGCTGTTATATCACGGACTGGCCTCAGGTGGTCCTTGTGAAAGTGAAATGCCTTACCACTAGCTCGCAGTGGATCATTGTTTGGATATATCATTTGTCCATACTCCAATTAGAGTGAAACTTGTGATAAATTTCAAGAGGCTATGTTATGATAAAATTCACTTTATTATTAGAACAAATCTCAATTTGTACATTGAAGCTTAATTCGAAGATCTAAACCTTATCCTTTTTAAACTACTCTCCAACCTCTGCATATGCCAATCTACTTGTGGCTCAATTGGTTAGACATCTCCCTATCCACATATACAACTAGGGGTCAATTCATGAATATGTTCTTTAAGGACTTAGGTAGTGTGAATGTATGGGTGTGTATGTACTAGAGCAAAAAAAAAAAGGACCTAGAATCTCTATTGACTTGAACGATTGATTGTAGCGTCTAATGTGTGACATGCTGGTGAGATGGTTGGGAATTTATAATTTATTTTTCTTAGTACTCAGGATCCAGCATTTGTGCAAGTGGAGTATTAGGCTTGATGCAAAATTGATTCCAAAATCAAGTGGAATCAGTTGCCAATTTATAATGTGTAAACTTTCCTATTACCCCACTTGATTTACACATGTTAACTAACGGTTCATTATCTAATCTAACTCCTTGGTTAATACAAGGAGATAATTGGTTAATAAGGTTCATGCTCTTTTTATCTTTTTACGATGGTGGTACTTGAGGTCTTTGACCCAAGAGGACTACTAATGTTCAAGTGGTGCCGGCTAAACCCATAAAAATGCACACCGGGTAAATCTAGAGCGGATTTGGAACACAAGATATAGGGAGCAAACCCATGTCTTCTAATATGTCTTCTAATGTATATCAATATGTACTTTTTTAAAAAAAGAATTCCACTGTATATCAGCATTTTAGAAACTGAACCGGCCATCCAACTGGTGCCTATTCCATTCCAACTGCCACTTCATATTTTTTTTATAAATAAACTAAAAGTAGAGAAACATGATACACCCTAGTGGCAACTGTGCCTCTTCTCACACAGCTACTGGCCAATGATATTATCATTTATAAACCTGAAGATCCAAAGGCATGTGTGATGGGGAGGTGCCAACTCCACTCCACCATATGAGTATATTGGCTGCCACAAGGACTTAAATGAAAGTTAACAACCTGCAAATTCCGCGAAGTCTCGCGAGAAAAAAACCTGCAAATTACACAACCGGATCGAGTCGATTTTGGATTTGTTAAACAGGACCATGCCATATTTCCAACCCGCTTTATAAATATTTTGGACTCAGTTATGACTTATGATACTTAACACACCGACCCAACCTTAACCTGACCTCTGCAATAAGAACTGGGGTTGATTAAACAGGTTGGGTCCGGTTGAGGCTATACTACTCTTTACCGAGTTAGGTCAATCCAACTTGAATCATTTCCACACCTTCTCCAAAGACATTTAGTTATGTCACGCCCTGCTCAGCCCTCAATATGGGGACGTTTTCAAACTCTGGCTCTACTCTACCCTAGGTCACCCTTGCTCTTGCAGGCCTTAACCAGTTAGCCTAAGTGGATCCCCCACGTTACGTGGGGGAGCCAGATTAACATGCCTACTTGTATGGTTGCAACTTACAAGCTAAATTCATTCAAATAAAAGTTGGCCTACCATCGTATTGATTAAGTTATAATTTGTTATTTAGGGCCTCCTCCTCTGACCTATCGGCACTTTAGGAAAAAGAAAATAAAGAAAGAGAAAAAAGAAGTTTTTTTATAAAGTATAAAACTTTTGACTCATTTTCAATAAAGTATGAAAAGAAAAGGATTTGGATATTTCAAAAGAATATAAAAGTTTTTCGTATTTTTTTCAATCAAGCTCAGTCCATACAAAATGAAAAAAAAAATGCCCTTACGTGGTTTTTAAAACTTTCTCTATCATAAATCATTTAACAAAAATAATCAAGTCTAACCCAAATAACCTAAGAGGGCCCACTTTAGCCACCTTTACGCATAGATGGTTAAATAAAAAGGGCTTATATGGATCATAAATGACCGAAAAACTAGCTTCATTCAATGGTTATGATCATCCAAATCAAGTTGAAACTTGAGCCCCGGTTTATAAAGATATTTTTATCATTTTTCAACTTTTTTTTAATAGAGAGGTCTCAATCGAACAAAATATGAACAACTTTTATACTCTTTTGAAATACTAAAATATTTATACTTTTTTAAATTCTAAAAAAAAAAATTACTCTCTCTTAGGGCTTGTTTGGCAACTTGACTTGTAGAGTTGAGTAGAGTAAAGCCCAATTTCCAAAAAAAAAAATCCCACCAAAAACACTTTATTTCAAATTTTCCACCATATTTTATAAAAAAAGTCAAAAAATAACCACTAAAAGATAAAAAAACTCCACATTTTAATAAAAAAATCAAAAAAATTCCATAAAAAATTTCTAAAAATAAAATAACATCATAACTTATTTATATTTTATTATTTCTTCAAGATAATATTTACTCCACTAAACTCTACAAGTGAAATTTCGCGGTCCATGCGAGAGTAAAATTTTTCCAATGAGGTTGCTGATCGGTGGGCCCCACTGAGGATACCTATTATTTCACTTGAGCGCGACCCACGAGAGAATCCATCCTAGGGTGTTCTCTCAAAAGTGGCTCCTTCCTCCGTTGCTCTCCACGAACCCTACTACACACATCTTCTCCTTCTAACTCCTTCTAAAAGCCTTCAAGGTATGTATAGATTCCTCTCTCTCTCTCTCAACGCCTTTGTAAGATCTTCCTCTTTCACTATTAGATAATTTTTCATAGCTTTCTTCTCCTTCCTCTCCCTTTCCATTTCCACTGTTATAATTACTAGCACAGAACTGATTTAATAGCATCATCTGCACAGAAGTCTTTCAGATTTCATGGAATGTGAATGTATGGGGTCTCTTCTTAATTTAGTTTCTCTACATTTCTTTCTTCAATCTATGTTTATGCAGGCTATTTCTAACTGTTTGTAGCTGATGAATATATAGTCACATGAGTCCTCTCATGTTAACCCACATGCGCAGTTATAGGTATGAGTGCTTAAATCGTATTGTCTGATAATAATAATAAAAAAAAGGGATTTTATTGATGATGTCCTGAGAAGAAAATCCAAATTTTGAAAGTTGTAAGATTATATCTCCCCATCAAAACAAAGAGGCACAAAAGATTGTTGTTTGGATGTCCAAAGAAACACAAAAATGAGTTCCTTCCCTCATTGAGATGGGCACTGATCGAGGTCGGGTCAGTTAAGTTAACATTAGTATATATGAGGACAAGTCCAAGTTCAAGTTCAAGTTCAAGTTCAAGTTCAACCCTAATCTCAACTTGTCAATGTACATAAAGTTTATGCAGGAGGAAGACAGGAAAATTCCAAGCCCAAGCTTGAGGTCGGCGTTTATAATTGAAATTGAGCTGAATAAAAATTAAGGACAAGCTGAGATCGAACTTGGCTTCTCATGATTGATTCGAGTTCCATCCAAGCTTGACCTATAGATTAGGCAGTTCAGCTTGAGCTTGAGCTTGGCCAAACTCGGCTCAACTCAGCTCAGCCCATTCATTGAACCTGCTGAAATCAGGGAGAAGATTGCAATGTGCATGCAGAATGGAAGTGAGAATTGCCAATTTTTTATAGTTCAATTAAGTATTAACTATGGTCTATCCATGCAATGAACAAAAAGGGAGCTTCAGTAGTTGTGTAGTTTTCTTCGTTTTGAGCTTAATTGGAAGCGATGAGTGTCCACATGTGGATTTATGTTTTTGCTAGTTTTAAGTCTGATTGGGTTATCTTAGGCAAGTGTGTGTGTCTGTGTGTACTTACCTTTCCCAAAAAAGGGGGAAAAGTCTGATTGGGTTATCTATGGTGAGTTGATTACAGGGTTCTTCTTGATGATTGTTTAGGGTGTTCTTTGTGGTTTGGGGTTTTTCTTGTATATGGTTTCTTTCTTCTTCTTTTTTTTCCAATAAATTTAAGTAACCAATTTAAAGAAATAGTAAAGGTGCAATCTACATCCTTGTGCCCTTAGTCATGAACAACTAGTCCCAAAGCAACACTTCCTCAGGGAAGGGCTTTCATGAGTGTGTTATGCAGAGAAGAAAACTCTGCAACTATTAGTGTTCTCTTGCTGACAGGTTTAGAGGAAGGTGATTCAGGTTGCTGAGCAGTTTTAACATATCGTGCTAACTGCTTACTCCTTATCCTTCTTTTTAGCTCCCTGAACGTGAGGAATGGACATTTAGGTTCAGTCACTTGCCATGCTTAGTTGATATTGCAAGAGTACAAATGCTTGGAATGCCTGAAAAAGGACATTTAGCTTTTACATTTCAATTCAATTGTATGGAGTCTTGTTTTCACAACAATACCAATGCAATATACTATTACTTGTCCAGTTTCAGTAACACTTAACACTTAACACTTTTCTTTTTTTTTTTTGTATTGGTTTTCACACAAATGTCTAACTTTTTTTTTTCTTTCCTATTATTCAGGGAGCACATTAACCTGTTTCTCTCTCTGCGTGGGTAAGCATTGCCAGCTAACTAGTGGATTGAAGGATGGGGAAGCTCCCACCTTCCCTTAGATCTTCCAAACTCCCCATTCCTCTCCTTAAACCCCCTCCTTCTCAACCTTCTTCATCTCCCTCAAAACCATTCCGTCCGTCGTCTAAAAGGCAACCCCCCAAGAAGAAATCCTCATCAAAAGAAGGCTCCTCTTCAGATTCCAAACCCAGTTTTCCTGCTGTCTTCAAATCTCCTAACATATCTGATGCAAAGAGAACCTTCAACTCCCTTCTTTCCTCCAAAATCCCTCTTGACCTCCCCTTGCTCAACTCTCTCCTCAAATCCTTCTGCCACATCAGCGGCAGCGCCCCCCAAGATTCCCTCTCCTTTTTCCATCACATGCAACTCAAAACTCCCTCCTTTACCCCAAACCGTTCCACCTATCACATCCTCCTCACTCACTCTTGCTCCGGTGAAATAACGACAATTCGTAGAACTCTTGATCTCATGGCTGATAATGGCTTTCCTCCTGATAATGTCTCCCTTGACCTTGCTGTTCGATCCCTTTGTTCCCTCAAGCGTGAAGATGATGCCCTTGAGCTAGTGAAAGAATTATCTTTGAAGTACTCCCCGCCAGATTTATTCACTTACAATTTCCTCATCCGCCGCGCCTGCAAGACCCATTCTTTGACCACTATCTACAAATTCATTGATGAAATGAGGCATTTTGTGAAACCTGATCTTGTAACATATACTATCCTAATTGATTCTGTTTGCCATAGTAAGAATCTCCGTGAAGCAACTCGCCTCCTCAGCATTCTTGGCGAGGCTGGGTTCAAGCCTGATTGTTTCCTTTATAATACCATCATGAAGGGTTATTGCATTTTGAACCGAGGCAGCGAGACAATTGGCGTGTACAAAAAGATGAAGGAGGAAGGAATCGAACCGGATCTTGTGACATATAATACCCTGATTTTTGGGCTGTCAAAGGTTGGAAGGGTTGATGAAGCGCGGAAGTTCTTGAATGTCATGGTGGAAATGGGTCATTTTCCTGATACTGTTACTTACACAACGCTCATGAATGGGATGTGTAGGAAAGGCAATGCTTTAGGGGCTGTTGCACTTTTAAAAGAGATGCAAGAAAAAGGTTGTAGTCCAAATTCTTTGACATACAATACATTGTTATATGGTTTGTGTAAGGCGAGGTATTTGGATAGAGGGTTGGAACTGTATGAGTCAATGAAGATGGAAGGGATGAAGCTTGAAGTTGCTTCATATGCAACGCTTGTAAGGACATTTTGTAGGGATGATAGGATTGCGGAAGCATATGAGGTGTTTGATTATGCAATAGAGAGTAAGAGCTTGACGGATGTTAATGCATATTCAGCATTGGAGTCCTCACTCAAGGCAGCAAAAAAGCAAAAGGATAATTCGACACTACAGAGTTCACTAAAGTCAGCGAAGAAAGAGAAAGTATAATATTTGACTTTTTGCTGGTTTCTACTTGTTTTCTTAGCATTCTCCAGTTCACAATTATTGATAATTCATGTTTGGTATTGATAATTTGACTTCTTATTGTTGTAGTCTATGCAAATCAATTTTGTATTTTATATGTGGTCAGTGAAACTGATTAAAAAAATAGTAGTTATTTCTGTTATGTATTCAGTCTGAGAGGATATCTGGTTTTATTGTGTTTTATACATGCAACCTTTTCTGATAGAAACAATTGATGATGGATGAAAAAGATACTCTATTAGGTCGCATGAAGTCTCTGCTGAGGCTCTTCTTCTACGGTCACCACTTTGATCAGAGTCCCCTACCTAGAAACTCATTTTCTTTGCCTATAAAGGAATATATCAAAGTGCCAGTGGTGACCAATCAACATCTTCTTTGTGTGCGCGCATGCTGTATGGACATATCTTTCTAGGCACACTTGATCAATCAACATTTCATTCTTTGTTTTTGTGTGTTGTGGAAGTGGTGGGACCAGGTGAAGGGAATGCTTGAAGATTAGTCAAAATCTCAAAAGATACCTAGAAATTCCATGACAATCTACAAATCTTGGCTGATGCAGATTTATTATGGGGCTGCAAATTTTGAATCTATGATGCCCAGACAACAATATGTATAAAATTTATAATGCCCAGATGCATTTTTTCCAGGTAAATGAAATTCATACTTAAGATCTAGGAGTTGGTATACTTGGCAGAGACTTTTGAATAGCAGAAGCAAATAGTTAATATTTTCCATCAACTTGTCAGCCTCAGGTGCTGTTAATTTTTTTTTCCATAAGCAAGGAGTTGATATTTTCCCCTGAACTTGATTGCTGTTGGTATTTTTTCATGTTCAGCAATTCTTGCCTTGTCAACATTTACAGGGGTTTACGATTTTTCCATAAAATACTGAACTGTGAGATTGCCATCCAACTACTGCTGACATGCTCTTTATGATTCATCGTAATACCCCTGAATGGAACTTAAGATTCTTTTCATACGCTCTTAGTAGCTAGTCAAGCTGTATACTCACCAGGAAGCATTGTTGTTGATATCTCTTCTGGCTATGTTATGAGTTGCCTATTCTTTGTTTGTGTCCCTGGCATTGTGGATCTGCATTATTGTTTTTTTCCAATCTTCTGCATTGTGTTTGAACTTCTTGTGCTGCACTTTTTTCAAATCTGGCCAATACAACCACTTTGGCCTTTTTGTTTCCTTATTTCCAAAAACACCTAATGTAGTTCTGAGAAAGGCTTCAGTGCTTCACTTAATTGGTGAGTTGTAACTGTTGAAAAAATTGTAGAAGGTGAGGCACAGACTATTCTCTATGCCAACTAATCAGCATGTGATGCCTGTATGGATCTTCCTCTATATTAGATATTTTACCCATTTGCAGATTTGCCTCCCTGCTTTAGGTTGAAACTTGTATGGATTTGTTTATTTGTTAGACAGAATTTCTATGATTTAATTAACTGCTTGAATGGCTTTTGTCTTCCTGTCACCCACCTAATCACTGTATCACTATCAACTTGCTTCGTAGTCTCTTGATTGAATCAAGTCGTATAATGCTCAAAAATGCTATTGCCAACTATGTAATTCTGGGTTTCCATGCTTGTTCTAATGTTTTGAAAAACACATTCAGACCAAAGTAAACAAAACAAAAAATACAACTAAATTTTGTAGCATGGTAGGATGTTTAAAATCAAATCACTAAATGTCAAGGGCCTCTTTGGGTCAAAATGAGGATGGTAAGGAGGGAGACCCTTGTTTGAATTAGATACCTTAGGGCCTATTTCTTTGTAAGAATTCTTGGAATTCATGTCTGTTGGAATTTGTAGAATTTGAGAAGCTGGAATTTTGAAATGCTACAAATTCTAGCATTCCTAAATTCTCCGTTTCTTTTATACCTAGAATTCATGCCTGACAATTTCATGCAACTTGAATTCCATAAATTTCCAATTTCATGAGTACTCGAATCTCTGCACATTGTAATGATCTTCATCCCATTCTCATCTTCCTTATCCAACATCTCCATCGTCATCATAGCTCGGATCCACTTGCCTCAAAGGAAATCGAGATCACAATGATGCCCCTACAAAACCTCTTGAATTGAATGCTGTATCACAGTTCTGTCCAAAGAGGTTGGATATATGAATTCTGGGGTTTATTCGGTCTCGATGTAAAAGGAGATGGATTTCTTGTAGAGAAGGATGGTAGGGTTTTGAAAAATGTCAGATTGAGATTAGATCAAAAGAAAGGTATGGATTTGGGGGTTTTGGGTTTCATGGAACCGGATATATGAAAGGAGTGGAAAGAAAGAAGATAACCAGATCTGATTTTTTTTTAGAGGTGCAGCGAAGAAGATGTCCTTCCACTGTCAGAGAGAGCCGGAGTTCTAAGGAAGCCTCCAGGAATGCCAGAATTTGTAAATTCTGGAGCAAGGGCTAGCAGTTGGGAATTCCACTTTTTTGGAATTCCAAAATGCTGCTTGCCTCAAATGCTGCGAATTCTAGTAAATGAACATAGAATTTCTGACTGGAATTCAGGAATTCACAGACAGCCTGAATTCCTGTCAGAAATGCTTGGAAAGAAACAGGCCCTTAGCGTGCATGCGAATCTAGCCTCAAGACCTTCAGTACCATCTCTTATGCCATTTTTTCTGCCTTCTGAATCCTCTCCATCAGTGCATCTATGTAGGGCATATGCCCATAGTCGGGAAAGGAGTGCGACCTCTACACTCTCACTATGCTTCATTGTCTCTGCACTGCACTACCAGATTCCATCAGATCTGATTGTATGATATGATGACTTCCAGGGAAGGTCTAGTTCCATTACATTGATCACAAAGACTTAATATTGCATCCCTATCAACTTGTTTGGGTCATTGAAACTTGGTTGCTTGCACTCAACTTACATGTAAACCTACTTACATACAACCCAGTTTACCTGTAATTAGTTACTGAAGAGAACATGACAACTGTCACTTACAGAGGTAACTCAATGATATCCAAACACAAAAACCCTTATTTGCACATAAAAACTTAAGTACCAACAACAACTGACCTGTTTTGCCTTCTAACCCACCCATGATCAGCGTCCACATTTTATAGGATTTGTTGCAACCTGATTTTACTTTTAAAACATTCATTTTTGTGCATGAATAGGACAGATGCAATTCAATTTTAGATATATATTATTTTTTTCTCCACGGCATTTAATTCTTTTTCTCGTAAGATCCATTTCTAAGGATATGAAGCAGACGGTGGGAATTCCCTGGAAGAAAGGAAACTGACAGAATGAGAATAGCTACCAGCAGCAGCAAGAGCATCAGCAACCAAATTAATTTTGCTACTACAATTATGTTCTGTTGATTACTAGAGCACTTTTGGAAGCTTTAAGATCTTAGCAGCAGAAAAAACCTCCTACCACTGGGAGTTATGTCTGAATGGATCTAATAGTCAACAAGGAATCAAATTCAACAATGACAAGTAGATATCTGAATCCATCAACATAGATGCATCAATGATCAATTGGTTGATTGTAAATTCTAATGAAATCCTCAAAACAATATTCTCCCCTGAATATGTTGTACAAAATTTATAGATGTCCAACATGAACCCCACTTGATGGAGCGTAACCACCCTCTTCTGATTGATCTTCATCAAATGGACAGTTAACAAATCACTCAGGCTGCTAGTTTAACTGAAGAAATCCAATGGTAAGGAGATCATCTACTCAGGAAGCTTTTGAGGGGCCAGTGAGAATGGCCAAGCAATTTCAGACAGTCTGGATTGAAATGTTCAAGTCATGCATTGTAAAAATCCCCTTCCCAGAAAAAAAAAAAAAAAAAAAGTTTAAGTCTTTACAAAAAAAGAAAGAAAAAAACATACATTGTAGAAGACTAACAGGAGTCATCCCTTCCCAGAAAATGAAATCATGAACTCCATCAAGCAAAGCAAAAGATAGTGATGCCATTTTCATGCCACTCCATGTGTGTAATGGTATCAAACCCCATCATCGACTTCTTTGTTTTTTGCAGCTCCTATGGGCTCCAAAGTTTTTTTTTTTTTTTTCTGAACTACTCAAATTTTTGTTAACCCATTAAACACAAAAAAATTCAATTTCATATCTTAAATCTTCATAGATTTCGACACGTGTGAAAATTTTACGAACATGAAAATGGTGCTTCCAAACAAGCATGGTAATATGCTTCACATGTGTGTAAATTTTACATATTTAAATATTATTTTCACACTCAATGCATAAAAGTACATCTAATGTTCAAAGCTGCCTTATCTATGTCTCTTCTTCACTGCCAAAGCCAAAAAGCGTAGTAAATGGTGATTAGTTTCCAAAATGATGCTCAAATAGGGCATCATATATGAGGGGGAAGAACATAATGAGTGAGGTAAAGAGTGTGGATGTTGCACTCTCCTGCTTCAGTCAATTGTTTTCCTTATCACAACTAAGGAAAAATCCTGCTTCAGTCAATTAGTAGGACTCTTAAAGAACAATATGGTCTATGTCCCTCTTTTCTCAAATCGATTCACTTCTGTATAAGTTTCTTTTAACTTTGGCCGGCCCTTTATAAATCCAAATGTTCGCACTCTAGGCACTTAGAATGAACTGCCACATACTCTAATTTGTTATAAATTCTACTGAATTTAATCACAAAAGTAATTTTACTCGAGCAATGATTAAATTTTGAAGCTTTAAAGCTGATTAAGTTTTAAGAGAATTGCCAAATTATATTGATATTCAGCCCATTGACCTCAACTGCTTGAATATGAGTTTTTCTATGGTTTTATATAATTTTCATACTCCCCGGCAGAAAGGCCCATCTTAATGCATGGAAAACCATCAGGATATGTGGACGGAAAGAACTCATCATGGATTAGGACCCTTAAAAAAAAGAGTTCCATCAGACTATTCTGATCCTAATTTAGGGCCCTCAACTCCCCAACCCCGGCCCACATTTTGAAGGAGTGTATAGTAAGGCGGATTGTTTTACCTTAAGCCCAGGACCGAAACCGAAGCTCAGGCCATTGGCGGATCTAGGATTTTCATTTAAGGGGTGCGGACTCTAATAGGTAGTTTAGTTTTAGGGCAAACGAAGGAGTTTTTTATGTGGATTTGAGAGTGAAACACGACTTTTATGAGATTTTGGAAGTAAACCCAAGATTCTCATATAGGTTATAGAAGCATAAAAATATTTGACGGGTGCGGCCGCACCCACATGCTTCTATTTGGGTCCGCCCCTGGCTCAGGCCCATGTCTTGACTGCGAACGAATAGCCCGAAGACATTCAGTTATGTCCCACGGGTGACCCGCTCGCTGCCAAGACATGGGCCTTACATTCGAGTTTCAGGTCAGCGCTAGAGCATGAAGATCCAAAAAGCAGTTATCCATGGACAGATCCGACTCTCTATACGGGTCGAGAATACAAGAAGGAAGGATTTGATAAGGAGAAAAGAGGAAAAGGGGTTGGAATACAAGAAGAGAGCAGCAAAAGAAAAAGATGAGATGAGGATTTGTGGAAGAGGCAATTCCATGAAAGAAATTGGAGGGCTAAGGGCCTTCGAGAGGGATCCTTTTGAATGAGAAAGGAGACCTAGCGGGTTCAATATATATAATAAAAATAAGAAGAGAGAGAGAACCCTCATGATATTTTTGTTCATCAACCTCCAAAAATAAGAAGATGGTATGCACTAATTAGCTGATAATGAAGCTCACGATATTTTCATTCATCAACCTCCAAGAATAAGCATAAGCAGGTGGTGTGAACTAATTAAGTAATCGTGATATTGAAAAGTATTTTCATTGCCTTCAATGATTTTAAGGTTTTGATAGAAGTGATTAACCAAATAAAATTTAATATGGTATCAAACCCAATCAATTCCATAAGAGCGCAACCCAAGAAAAAGTATTGAGAAATATTTTGATTACTAAAATATGAGCCATCTAAGATAGTTGCAAGTCTTATTATGTAGTTGCATTGTTTGTCCATTTTGATTTAATAAAATTTTATTTTAAAAAGTGCTATAGATCTATGGTTGGGGCTCACGCCCCTCACCTTTTAAAATCAAATAGTTGGGAGACACGTAATGGAGAAGGGGTGTCTCATCTCACATGGCTGCCCAAGGATCAATCTCTGGGCCCACCTTTAGAAATCAAAAGTGGAGAAGGGGCGTCTCTCATCTCACACAACGGATCCATCTCTGGGCATGTATATTATCCCACATGTACTTTACTACTGATTCAATTGAGCAATAAATTAATTAATTAATAAATAAATCAAACAAATAGCTGATCGCGTATTGGATTAAACACTTGATGACATAAAAATAGAAATATAAATAAATTGAGTGAAATCACAGGTTCTACTGAACTTGACAGCCAGCATTAAGTTTAAATGGAATGAAGTTCTAATTGACAATAAAATAAGGTGGGACAGAGATTTTGAGCCATTAAGGTGGGTCCTAACCATTGATTTATAGTGTTAGACTCGAGAAATGTCAAGAGCTCCACCCTCGTAGGATCCATATTTTCTAATGGTGGGTGACTTGGATGGGGCATTGATCTGTCATAATTTGTTTCTGATCCTCAGTTTAATGACAGTATTTAGTGCTCAATAGTACAAGGAGATAAGCAGTGAAACAAAAGGACACAAAGCTCACATTCATCGGCCAGACATCTTCTGATAGTATGCTGCGATTTTCTAGTCATACTAGGTTAGAGACACTACTAGAAAAAGGAGCATTCGCGGCTGAGAAAGCGGGCGGCCGCTTGTGGCGGTCGCAAATGGCACTATTAGCGACCGCCAGAAGGGCCATTAGCGACCGCTTATGGCGGTCGCTAAAAACCTTACTAATAAACCCCGCGCCATCCCCCTTTTCCCTTCCCACTTTTTTTCCTCCTTTTCCCCTCCCGCGCTCTGCTCTCTGCTGCTCCCGCGATCTGCCCTCACGCCGCGATTTCGCCGGAGCCGCCTGCGCCGGAGCCCGCCTGCGCCGGAGTCGCCTCCCTCCCTCCCTCTCTCTATTTATCTCTCTATTTCCCTCAGTCCCTCTCCCTGTCGCTCTGCATCTCTCCCTCTCTCCCTCCCTGTCCCGTGCGCCGGAGCCACCGCCGGAAATCTCTCCTGTGGGTCCCTGTTCCGGAGCAGCCCACGGTCACTCTCTCCCCATCCCTCCCTCTCTCTATTTCTCTCTGTCTCCCTCACTCCCTATCGCTCTGCCTCTCCCCTCTCTCTCTGTTTCTCTCTCTCTCTCTCTCCCTTCCTCCCTCTCCCTCTCCCCTCTCTTTATCTATCTCTCTCTCTCCCTTACTCCGTCCCTCCCTCCTTCTCCCTCTCCCTCCCTCCCTCCCTCTCTCTATTTCTCTCTCTATTTCCCTCAGTCCCTCTCCCTGTCGCTCTCCCTCTTTCCCTCCCTGTCCCGCGCGCCGGAGCCACCACCGATAATCTCTCTCTGGGTCCCTGTTCCGGAGCCGCCCACGGTCTCTCTCTCCCCATCCCTCCCTCTCTCTATTTCTCTCTCTCTCCCTCACTCCCTATCGCTCTGCCTCTCTCCCTCTCTCTCTGTTTCTCTCTCTCTCTCTCTCCCTTCCTCCCTCTCCCTCTCCCTCTCTCTTTATCTATCTCTCTCTCTCCCTTCCTCCGTCCCTCCCTCCTTCTCCCTCTCCCTCTCGGACTGCACTTTGCCCGTGAATCTGTGCTGTGCTGCCTCCATTTCTAAACAGGTAATTTTTTTTTACTGCTATTTTCCCTTGATTTTTGTTTACATTTCAAGATAATGAGAAAAAAAAACTGTTTGATATTGATTGTGGCTGTTTATGTTTTTGGTTGCCATTTGGATGTCCCTGGAATTTGAATCAGCATTGAATTTGATTTTGAGTGGAATTCTCATTTACAAGGGGAGAGATCAGAATCAGATTGAGGATTTCAGTTTCCAAGCGAAAAGCTGAGGTGGTGCATCCAAAATCCACATTCCATGGACAAGCCTAAATGAACCCTAAACATAGTTTTAAAAGTTTAGAGTGAATGTAATGTGTACCTAGCTGCCTAAAAGCCCATCTTGGGAATTCTTTCTGAACTGGGATGAAACAGAGATATCTTTTGTAGTTGACTAGATGACTAGTTGACTACATTGGTGAAGATCTTGATCTCTTTTAGAGTTCCTGTATGTTAAGTGTGGTTGCTGATTACTGATAACGAAATGGGAATTATTTAAAAGCTTGTGTCAGTAAATTGGCCACCCATCATATGTTTCTATTGTTTATATAATTCATATATAGGATGGTTCCTGATGTGCTATATAGACTATAACTTGTGGCGCTCACTATTGTAATCTTGAGGTTGTTGTTCGAGTCATTTTACCAATTAAAGAAGAAGACAGTTCATATATTGATTGAATGCCATGTTCTTCCCATTCTGTGAACTGATTAAATGCCATATTCTTCCCAGCCTGAGATCTGAGATATAATAAGCTGCAACTGGTGCCGCAGTAAATGGGCATTTTATTAGGACATGCTTGCATTTTATTAGGGCATTTTATTAGGCTGAATATGCTTGCATTTTATTAGGACATGAAGGGCCCTTTAAGATGCCCCTCAAAATGAGAATTGAATGATGGAAAGAGGAAATCCCTATAGGTTTCAATGGCGGCCCCATCCTCCTCATGAAGGTTCATCCAATCCGAACAGTGGGGCTGTTACCTAAAATATTGGGCCTGGCTTCTGGCATCCAATCCAATGGGACCTAACCAACCATGTTTTGTAGGGGTGTGTGGATGTAATGTATTCCACGGATGTGGTTAGGGCAGTGAGAAAAGGTGGCTGCATCTTCTTCATCCAAGCTTGAACGAAATACTATAGAGAAAAATAGGAGAATCAACATGAAAAGCCTGTGCTTTAAGCTTGCTTCTCTTGTACCATCTTCTCTATTTTTACTTGTGAAAAATAGGAGAATCAACATGTCTACACCATGCTTCTTTCTTATTCTTCTTTTATGATGGTATCAATGAAATTGGAAAATTTTATTCATTTGCATGCATTATTGAAACGTAGACCCGTTCGAGAGTTGTGTACGACATCTGTTCGGTAATCCTTGACGCGACGGATTTGGTCTTTGACTGGATTCGTTGTTCTTGTGATTTACATTCGAACTTTGTCGTATGCGAATCTTGAATTGTCCAGTTCGGACAGTTTGGGAATGCAATTATCCATTTTATACTCAATAGCTCATGCAAGTCCGATGTTAGATAGAGTTTCGGTTGATGTCCCATTGTTCTCTGGGTACATACATAGGTACAACTGGTGTTGTATCTGTGTCGTGTACTCGGAGAACCACGCGGACATGCTGCCGAAATTTCGTCTGACTAGGGGACGAAGCATTCGAGTTATTGAGTGCAAGTTGGATCGTGCATTCTCGAATGGGATAGGACCATCCACCCTTTAGTAAGTTGTTTGCAGTTTATGAATAAGTGACCTGCATGATGCACGATACCTAGAGCTAATTGTGCTTGCTCATTTTAGATTTCCACAGAAATAGTTACCGAGATGGACAAGAGATGGATTGATTTACCGAATAGGATGTCAAGGGAATATATGGAGGGGATTAACCAGTTCATTGGAATTTACCAATGGGTTTGACAATGAGTTCATCAGTTGTCCATGTAGAAAATGTGCGAATCGGTATTATTACAAAAGAGAGTTTGTACGAGAGCATCTGTTTCTGAACGGATTCTTGAAGGAATACAAGAATTGGATAAGACATGGAGAAGAGTATGTTTCCTGTCGCATAGAGGAAAGAGATGAGATTCAGGTGGATGATATGGCAGAGACTGATCCGATGATCGCGATGCTAAATGATATTGCGTGCGGTTTGGCACCCGAATACACAAGCTATGAGACTGAGGGGGCGAGAGGGAGTAATCCTCGCTCCGGTGCCGATGAAGAAGCGTAGAGATATTTTGAAATTCTAGACGATGCACAGACAGAATTGTATCCTGGATGCAAGGATTTTAGTAAATTGTCCTTTATTGTTGAGTTGTTACATTTGAAGGCATTGAATCAGTGGTCTGACAAGTCCTTCGATATGCTCGTCCAGTTGTTGCATCGAGTGCTCCCATCTGGTGCAAAACTTGCCGAGTCTTACTATCAGGCTCGCAAGTTAACTGAAAATTTAGGCTTCACATATGAGACTCTGGATGCATGTCCAAACAATTGTATGTTGTTTAGGAAAGAGAATGCCCATCTTGATACGTGCATTGTGTGTCAGACTTCGAGATGGAAGGATGACGGGGTTGGTTACAATCGTCAGAATGATTCTACAACTGTTACAAATCGTGGCAAACTCGTGGCAGCAAAGCAAGCGAGATATTTCCCACTTAAGCCAAGGCTGAAGAGGTTTTTTTTGTCATCAAATATTTCAAAACTGATGAGATGGCATGCCGAGAATAGCAGGGACGATGGTAAGTAAACCCATCCAGCAGATTCTCCGGCGTGGAAAGACTTTGATCGGATGAATCCAGACTTTGCCTGCGATTGTCGCAATGTTCGGCTTGGTTTGGCTGCGGATGGTTTTAGTCCATTCAGATCCATGACTGGGGCAAATCATAGTACGTGGCCAGTTGTTTTGTTACCTTATAATCTCCCGCCGTGGATGTGTATGAAACAACCTTTTCTGATCCTATCCACACTTATTGATGGACCAAGAGGTCCAGGGGACAAGATTGATGTATATATGCAACCTTTGATCGATGAATTGAATGAATTATGGGCTGATGGTCTGATGACATTTGATGCCGAAAGCATGAAATGTTTAAACTCCGTGCCGCATTATTGTGGACAATCAACGACTTCCCTGCGTACGCTAACTTGTCAGGTTGGAGCACAAAAGGAGAGTTTGCATGTCCTTGCTGCAATAAGGAGAAGAGGTCAACTTGGTTGAAGCACGGCAGAAAATGGGCATACACGGGTCATAGACGTTTTCTACCTCCATTGCATAGGTTCAGGAGGGACAAAGTGTCATTTGATGGCACTCGGGAATATAGTCCAGCACCTCGAACAATGACGGGAGTTGAATTGTTGTCACAGCTCGAGCAAGAGAAAATACGTACTGTTTACGATTTTCAAGACTTACTGGCCCCCCCGCTCCCTTCTATTCCCGGTGCAAATAGAAGGCGAAGTCACAACTGGAAGAAAAAAAGTATTTTCTACGAGCTACCGTACTGGAAAGATAACTTACTGAGGCACAACTTAGATGTCATGCACATCGAGAAGAATGTCTGCGACAATATATTGTGGACCATCCTCGGTGTCCAGGGGAAGTCGAAGGATGGTGTCGATGCACGCCGTGACTTGGAAGAAATTGGCTTGAGAAAACCGTTGCACTTGCAGCTGAGAGAGTCCAACAAGGCATACATGCCTCCTGCACAGTACACGATGAGTAAAGATGAGAAAGATGTCTTCCTCTCCGTTCTGAAGGGTGTCAAGGTTCCTGACGGGTACTGTTCAAATATCGCTAAGCGTGTGAACATGAAAGAAAGAACATTACAGGGTTTGAAGAGTCATGACAATCATATTCTTATTCAGCAGTTATTGCCTATCTCCATACGGAATTGTTTGCCTAAGAATGTTGTAGCGCCGTTGATTGAAGTTAGTAACTTCTTCAGACAACTGACTTCTAGAGTTATACAGATTGATGAATTGAATAGTCTGCAAGAGAGGATTGCTGTGACATTGTGTCATCTAGAAATGAATTTTCCACCTGCATTTTTCGATGTCATGGTTCACTTGACCATACACTTAACCAGTGAAGCCCTACTTGGAGGCCCTGTCCAATTCAGATGGATGTATCCGATCGAGAGGTACATGAATACATTGAAGAGGTATGTTCGTAATAGAGCTCGTCCAGAGGCATCAATAGCTAAGGGGTATTTGATGGATGAGTGTACCAATTTCTGCGCAACATATCTTAATGATAATATTGAAACAAAGTTAACTAGGCCCTCGCGGATTAATGATGGTCCAGTTGGGGAGGGCACGCCATTTGATCTTAACAATATTGAGTGGATTCAAGCTCACCGGTGGGTGTTGTTCAACATCCCATCTGTTGCGGCTTTGGCTCAGTAAGTTATCACTCATCCGTAAGACTAACTTGTCAATTCTATTGTTTAAATTATCATACTCGTCATTAAACACGTGTTATGCATCGCAGGGCACACATCGATGACCTTAAACGGGATATGCCTCGTGCTACAGAGAATCAAATTCATCAGTCCCATTATCGGTCATTTCACGATTGGTTCAAGAACCATGTAAGTATTCATTCATTATGAGTAGTGTCACTTGCTACTGTCATATTACTTTCATGTAGTGATATTCTTTGATTACATGCATTGCGTAGGTGTGTAACTTACGAAGAACCAACGATCCTAACTTGACCGATGAAATGAACCAGTTAGCTGATGGTCCCTTTATAACGGCCCGACGTTACACAACTTGTGATGTCAACGGCTTTCGATTTCGCATCAAGGATGTAGATGAGAAACGAGCTACGCAAAATAGTGGGCTCGGTTGTCCATCCGTCGATGCTGGTTACTACTATGGCCGGTTGAAAGATATATTGAAGTTGTTTACAATCACGGGTTAAAATTTATATTGTTTAAGTGTGATTGGGTGGATCCCGTCCGAGGAGTGAAACTAGATAATTACCGGTTTACATTGGTAAATTTTAACAATTTGTTACATCGTGATGATCAATTAAGTGCCGAACCCTACATAATGTCTTCAATGGCGGAGCAAGTTTACTATGTCAGAGATCCGAAAGATCCTAACTGGCAGGTGGCAGTTAAAATGTCAAGGAGGGGAGTGTATAATATTGAATGTGATGAGCCAGATATTGATGCATTCGCCCAACAAGTTCTTGACCAGAATGCAGTCATTCAACGTGATGAAGATGTTTACTTGGGTTCGGGATACCATTGACGGAGATACAGTTGACTTACATGATCTTTGAATGGTAGGAAACTAATTCACCAATGTTAAACTTCAGTGTAAATAGTTTTTAAAATGTTAATTTCAATTATCACGTTAACTATATGTTAATTTCATTTGACTTACCTGATCTTTGAATGGTTAAAAACATTTGAACAGATATGTCAGGAAGAAAGAGGAGAGATCGTCCGCGGACGATTGACGAGCTACTGCGCCAGGCCCAGGCCAGTACGTCATCGGGGGACCCTAGACCTACATCGGGTTCTGCCCAGTCCAGTTCGATGGCCCCATCGAGTATGCCATCGAGCTCTCATCCGGTGCTAGCTACTGCGCCAGCTTCTACATCCCGGACTGCAGAGGCCGATACACATATTGGTATAAGTTTGTTTAATTAAAATATTTTATTTCTAACAAATTATATTATTTCAATTTAATTATATTATCTGTAATTTAAACAGATTCTGTGAGCACGGGCCCATCTACCAGCAGGGGTAGAGGCCCTGCTAGAGGGATCTGGGCTTGGAATTCCGGTCATCCCATTGACGTGTCCTTCGATGAGACGTACCACCCAGTGGGTCCGCATGCTCGGCAGCTTATCAGCCAGCTGGGACATATGGTCCGGGATCCACATGCATTTCCTTTGACCACACTTGATTGGGATGCATTCCCTGTGGAGGCACTGGATCGTATCTGGAGTCAGGTCAAGGTAATAATTTAACATTTCTCCGCATATATGAGGCAATTTAAGCCATAACTAAATGAAGCATTACTTGTCCTTTGCAGGACAATTTGAGGGCTTGTCCTGAGCTCTTCCGGCCAGTTTGCATGTCGAAGTGCCGGAAGATGTGGAAAGATCACAAAAATAAGATGAAAATGCAACATTGGAAGCCACACCAGGATGCCCCTGACATACTTGATCGAGTTCCGAGGGCATTCTCCCGGATCAGTGGACTCAGCTCGTCCGGTACTGGACGAGCGAGGAGGCTCAGGTGATAAAGTTGTATATATATATATATTTTTCTAACGTGCATTTTATCGATTTATTATTGACTATCGTAACTAACAAAAATTAACTGATAAATATTGAAAACAGAGAGTGGCGGATACAAATGCGGCGGAACCCGTGGCAATGCCAGTGGTCCCGCACACAGGTTGGGGACTCGACACATCACGCAAGTCCGCCACGGAGGTGAAAAAGTTATATCGTATATGTAATTATAATTTTGTCATTTTTTATGCTATTATACTAATAAACTAACTCTCAATTAAACAGCTGCGTTCGAAGGGCGATCCGAGGCTACAGGGATGTCCTTTTTTTGGATGACATTCTCGAGATCCTCGTCATCCAGAGGTTGCAGCCGATCCTCGTAAGTTTTTATATTAAAACCAACATAAAATTATTCGTTTATGTACTATGTCCTGTTATGCATGATATATACTTAAATGAATTAACTACGCAGGCCCAAGTTATCAGTCACGCCTGGAGGAGTGTGCCGAGGAGGAAGCTTAGTTTGGCCGATCACGGAGGGATGAGATATTCCAGTCCGTCGTTGGCCGGGACGGGCACGGATACACGCTCACGTATGG
>WHSA01001289.1:0-158463 GCA_012931725.1 Litsea cubeba
CACTCGTTCGCTGGGAGGCTTTCTACGGAAGAGATTTTTGATGGATATGTCAGGTCTGGTGAAGCCAGGAACATCCTTCGAACACTGCAGGAGCGGAATGTGCACAACACCACTACGATAAAGAGTATCTACAATGCTCGTCAGAAGTTTAGGGTGACAGAGATGGCCGGTCGATCACAGATGCAGCAACTTATGATGCATTTGGAAAAGAACAAGTACATTGAGTATCACACTAGCAATGATGATACAGATGCAATCTTAGACCTATTCTGGGCACATCCGTCATCTATTCAGCTATTACGTGCATTTCTAGAAGTTTTAATAATGGATTCCACGTACAAAACCAATAGATATCGACTTCCATTGCTTGAGATTGTTGGTGTTACGTCTACCCAACTGACGTTCTCCGTTGCCTTTGTTTACCTTGATTCAGAGAGGGAGGCCAGTTATAGATGGGCCATGGAGAGGCTTAAGGATGTAATGGATGGATGCATTATGCCACGTGTGATTGTCACAGATAGAGAGGTAGCGCTCATGAATGTAATCAAAGTTGTATATCCGAGTGCAGCAAACTTATTATGCAGGTGGCATATATCTAGGAACATCTTGGCAAACTGTAAGAAGTTCTTTGAGACCAAAGACAGATGGGATGCTTTTATCTCTTGTTGGAACATGTTGGTACTCTCTCCAACTGAAAGTGACTATATTCAACTTCTAAGTGCTTTGGAACGGAATTTTTTACGGGTATCCACATGTTGTTGATTATCTGAAGAACTCGTGGTTGAATAAGCATAAGGAGCAATTCGTGTCTGTTTGGACGGATCAGAATATGCACTTTGGCAACGGCACCACTAACAGGGCTGAGAGTGCACACGCAAAATTAAAGAGACATCTGGGTACATCGAGCTGTAGTTTTGATTCATCCTGGCAAGTTATCCATTCCCTGCTTGAGTTGTTATTTACTGAAATAAATGCTTCTTTTGAAAAGAGTTTGAACACCGTGCAACATAAATTCAAACCAGCAATGTTCCGTGAATTGAGAGGATTTGTATCAAGGAGTGCTTTGGATATAGTATTAAATGAGTCAATAAGAGCTAGTGATATTGGTTTGAATTCGGATGCATGTGGGTGTGTTGTACGACGGACCCATGGTTTACCATGTGCATATGAAATTGCAGAATGTATAAGAGAAGGGTCTCATATACCATTAAGACGTGTACATCAATTTTGGCGGATGCTCAATTTAGATCCCACTAAGATGAACAAAGCCCCTGAGTTGACCACAACTTCTGAGTTCAACTTGATCGATAAGAAATTTCGGGGAAGTGATGAGGCGGGAAAAATTCAACTACTGAAAAAATTGAGAGAAATAGCTAGTCCAGAATGTACTCCTCTTATTGAACCGGACATTAAATTGAATACTCGAGGTCGGTCATCATCGGTCATCATCGAAGAAGAAGAAGTTGGATCGGTCTACGACTAGTGAGCCGTCTGCATTCGAATACGCAGTAGGGGTGAAAGAGAGTGGACGACTTATATTAAGTAGTACATCTGTAAAGAAGAAGAATGAGAAGATTAGTGTCCGTCGAACTCGATAATGTACATTTTCGCATTCGCTCCCTCAGCCTTTGGGACCCTACGTCCTTAAGTTAAGGATGTCGCAGCTGATGGTAACTATGGATTCAGATCTATAGCAGGCCTTCTTAGCATGGGCGAGGACAGTTGGAGACAGGTTAGATTGGATTTGAGCAATGAATTGCAGAGGCATCAACATTATTATGCATTGGTCTATGGAGGAGATGACCGGGTTGGAGAGTTGTACTATGCATTGTCTTACTTCGAAAGCAATCTAGGATTTGATCGGTGGATGACAATGCCGGACATGGGTCACTTGATATCTTCGTATTATAAAGTTGTATTGGTCCTGCTTTCATTGCAGCAATGCTTGACTTTCTTGCCGTTGATATTACCCCCGATTCCAACAAGTGATCACAAAATCATCACGATTGGTTTCGTCAATGGAAACCATTACGTTCAGGTACTCATGAAGCCAGAAGCACCCATGCCTCCTATTGCAACAAATTGGCATAGACACTATCATCTTGATGCAGACGGATGGCAGCTCCCATATGCAAATCGCATCGAGCAATTCAGAGATATTTTGGGAAATAGTGTAGCAACACAAGAGTCGGTTAATCTTGACAGCGATTGATTATATAAACTGATTCTCATTTGATATAACCATACGAATTATATAATGGAACTCATTTGATGTAACCGTTTGCTTGTCATTTGATGTAACAATTTGATTATCATTTGATGTAACTCAATTTATTCTTTTGTGTTGTGTAAAACATGATCTGCACGGCTAATATGTAATGTGTAAATCAGAATCTGCACGGCCAACAGATAATGTGCAATACACATTATGCACGGCACATAATGGCCATGCAGACCATGTTATGCACGGCACATAATGGCGTGCATAATGTGTTATGCACATTACTTATATTTATTTGCAGACCTATGTCCCTTTCATTCCATTTTGTCTAATCTTTCTTTTACACAAATATAGACTATAAGATCTCTGAAAATATAAAAATTCATCCAATATAGGAGACCTCTAAAAAAGTATCCTTGAAATCATCAATTACAAAAAAAAGTACATATTTATGTAAAAGTGATTATTTACATAATTGCCGTAAAAAAAGTGGCATAAAATTCACCAAGTTCCAAAAATAAATTACAAACTCCCATGACGTAATCATAAAATCCAAAAACACCAACTCTTATCACGGACGCGTGCGTCGTCGGTACGTCACCGGCAAGCCATCCAAGATCTCGAGCGTGGTCTGTATTGCCCGGTAATAAAAATCAGTAGATTGACCAGGCTGTGCAATCGTAGCACGAAGATTATCACTCGCTTGACGGATCTGTAAGAAATCATTATACATGTTAATAATTAAGAGAATTATAACTTTTAAAATGGATGCATAATGTTACAATTGAAATTTCAAACGCTCACCACTCTTGGAGTCGGGTCATCTTGATCCTCATGAGGATGATAATGGGAGTGACGTTCGGGGTTCTGTACCCGAGGATGTGAAATCCTAACAAACCACTCCATGTAGTCGGGTGAGCACTCCCATGCATGTTGTACTCGATGGCCACGGTGTGCTAGTGATAATACATGATCCTCCCAAGACTCCCAATACTGATCAAGGAATCTGTAGGAGACCTTGTATTGTCGAGCAGGAGATCCTCGAGACGCACGAAGGGGCGCGAGCGGTGCTGGTGGGATGGTCTGAACATACCCAACTGACGAAGAACCCTCTGTGGGTGGTAGGGTTCAATGACATCCATTGCTCTCAAGCAACCACAAAAGAAAGAACTCTATTGGAATGGATGCTGAGCTCTGGCACCGGTATACAGATCTCAAGCCACCTATGTCAAGAAGTAATTGAAACAACTCATTAATATTCTAACAAAAAAATATAGATCATCGAAAAAACTTAAAATAAATAGCAACAAATCTATTGGATGCTCACCTCACTAGGATGTAAGTCATCCAGTCTCTCCCGCAACAATTTGACGTTCTCCCTTCCAATCCCGGAATCCTGGCCAGGATTCCAGCGAGCCGCATGAGGCATTGCAGCCGTAAACCCCCATGCTGCAGGAGGACGGACAAATGGGAAGTGCTCGTACACCCAAGACTGAAAGAGTTAGAGATTATTAATTATATAAATAAAAATAATATATAATGAATAGTTCAGAGATAGGCAAATGGAAACTAGAGTCAAAGAGGTATGCACATTTACCATGAGGAGTGTCATGTATCCAGCAATCTGTCTCATATCTGCCCTCGTAACGATCCCCAATTGGCGATAAAGATACGCAAGTGAGGTAGCCCCCCCATGCATAATGACGGACTTGTCCTAAGTCCATCAGTAAAGATAGGTACGCAATGGGGACTCGGGTGGACGACTTATCGGTGAAAATTGTGCAGCCTAATAGATACAGAAGATAGCCTCTAGCTGCACAATCTACCTGCTCAACAGACGACCTAGGACCCACACTACCGCACACTCGCTTGATCCAGGCCATCCTCACTACCCCACCACGCGCCACTTGAAGTTCAGCAGACGCAGTCGCTCTATCCACGCCTAGTCCATGCTCAAGTAAATCTACCTGCTCGGTAAATCCCATACTGGTCGATGCGTGGACAGGCAGTCCCGTTCTGGGATGCCGAGGAGAGTACCCACATCGTCTAAGGTGATCGTCATCTCACCAAATGGCATGTGGAAGGTGTTTGTCTCGGGCTGCCACCTCTCAACGAAACTGGATATCAGAGGGGCGGAAGTATATCGGTACGACAATGACTTAAGGCCAGTCAATCCAGACTCTTCTATAATCGCACGAAACCGAGGAACTTCGATATCGGCCCCATCCCCGGGCCGAGGTATGTACCAATCCTTCAACCCTCGCCAATGATTGATACACTTAAGCGGCTCACGTTCCTGCACATTAAAGTTTTAATCTTCATTAATATATGTTATTATAGACTTCAACACATATTATTTGAAAAACAATTAATTCACAAATTTAAAAAATGCAAGATTACCTCCCCGTCCCATATGGGTATGGCCACGTGCGTCTTGATACGAGGGAGGACCGATAAATCAGCCGGACCGCCGGGGATAGGACCCTCCCCTGCCACCGCGGGGGGAGGACTGGATAGCTGTTCATCCTGGTCTTATGGATGATCCTCCCTTGTTGCCGCTGCAGCAGAAGTGGACGGTTGTACCTCCTCCTCCTCTGAGGAATCATGCTCTGATGAATCATCCTCAGATGAATCATCCTCTGACTCCTCTGACGAATCTGGGAGTGGATCATGTCGCATTTTACGTGTTCGCTCAGATGCCGTTGGTCGTTGACGACCGGCAGTCGAAGTACTAGTATGCACACCTCGGCGACGTGCCGGTCTTGTGACACCGATCTTCGTCCTAACTCTAGATGGCTCGCTAGAAGAACTAGCCCCTCCACCTATCGAAAGTAAGCTGCCACCGCGACGAGCAGGTCTTCTAGGCATATTCTAATATGTTCAAAATAAAAAACAGAAATTCTTATTTAACATTGTAAATTTGTTCTGCACGGCATACTATTAATGTGCAATTTCACATCTGCACGGCCAATGTTAGCTGTGCATATGTAATTTGCACGGCATATGGACACCGTGCAAATAATATATGCACGGCTAACATTGGCCGTACATATATGAAATGCACGGCTAACATTGGCCGTGCATATAGTAAATGCACGGTGTCGATATGCTGTGCAAATTTAACCTGCACACTTCTGGTTTGCCGAGCACCACGCGAACCAGAAGAAGAAAACCATTTGGGAAGGGAGAATTTGGCGTTCGTCACACCCATCCATATCATGCATTAGGGAATCCACGTACAATCGAAATAGGTGAAAATACAATCTAAATACACATACATTACAACCTAAAAAGAAGGTGAAAATGATCGGAAAGCTTTAACGAAGGAGAAGAAGATTACCTTACCTTGTTTGAACAAGAAGAAGATGAAGAATAAGAAGAACGTGATGAGAGCAGTGTAGGAGAAGATGTAGCAGGAGACGCCAGATTTTTTCAACTTCTGTTAGCCGCCGTGCCAAATTTGAAAAACAAGGACGAGAGAATGGAGAAGGAGAAGACGAGGGCTGATGGGCAGTTTCGGTATTTTGGTGGGTGGGCTCAGCAAATAGGTTTTAAACCTAAAATGATTGTGGTGAGATTAGAATATGGGTGTGTTCGTAAAAAAATGATGGTATATATAGAATTTCCCTTCGTCGGTCCAAGCGGGACTCCAAATGGGATTATCGGTCTGCGAGTCGGGATAGCAGGTCGGTCCATTCAGACTTTCTCTATTGAATAACAAACATTGGCCACGGTGACATTGAAATACGTTTTCAAGGAGGACCAATATATCAAAACCCGTAGGAATTTTCCTCTCTCGCTCTGCGTCGTCTTCCGCAAAACCGAACCAAACCCCTGCACAGGCCAGGACACAGGCTCTTTGCAAGCTTCCCATCATAGTTTGCAAAAGAGGAAGAAATGACTTTAGTGGCCGCTTCGATTTCTTCCATTTCTCGCTCGAGAACGGCCATCGCTGCTGCAGTGAAAAAGGGTGCTACTGGTATTACCACTTCCTTTTCATACCCATTTCCAATTTCTATGAATTCTTCTTATTCTAGTACTGAAAAGGTATTGAATCTTGGCGACGCATCGAGTCGAACCCAGTTCTTAAATTTTGTGAAAGATCAGTCTAAATCAGAGAATTTTAAGCTTCATCATGCATTGGGTTGGTTCGATCGTATGGTTCTCATGGAACCCTTGCCCCCAGTTAATGTTTTCAATCATCTGTTGGGGGCTCTTACCAGAATCAAACATCATTCTACTGCTGTAGCTCTCTATGTGAGGATGAAGTCCACTGGGATTGCCTCCAACCTAGTTACTCTGAGCATTCTGCTCAACTGTTTCTGCCGATTGAAGAGGGTCGATCTGGGGTTCGCCATTTTAGGAGATTTCGTTAAACGGGGCATCGAACCTAATGTGGTTTATTACAGTACCATCATAGATGGGCTCTGCAAGAGTGGGAAGGTGGATGCTGCTCTTGAGATGCTCAAGGCGATGGAGAAGGGAACATGTAGACCGGACACTTTTGTATATACGACTATCATAGACAGGCTTTGCAAAGAGGGGTTGGTGAAAGAGGCCATGGACCTCTTTTCAGAAATGGTGGAGAACGGGTATGGACCTGACATAATTACATACAATGCCATCATCAATGGGCTTTGCAAGAATGGAAATGTTAGTGCTGCTCTCCATTTGTTTAGGAAGATGGAGAGGGGAAAATGTAGGCCTAATACTCATGCGTACAGCACTATCATTGATGGTCTGTGCAGAGAAGGGCTTTTGGATGAGGCCCTAGCTCTCTTTTCAGAAATGGTTTCTAATAGTGTTTCACCGAATGTCGTCACTTATACCTCTTTAATTCAGGGATTCAGCAATATGGGTCGGTGGGAAGAAAGCACAAGATTATTCAATGAAATGATTAGTAGTGGTATATCTCCGAATGCCGTTACTATTAACATCATAATAGCTGCAGTTTGTAAAGAGGGGATGGTGGGAAAAGCACACGAATTATTTGACCTGATGATTCAAAGAGGCGAGGAGCTTGATGCAATTTCTTATAATACATTGATGGATGGTTATTGTTTGCAAGGGAAAATGGATGATGCAATGAAAGTCTTTAAGTCTATGGTGGCTGATGGCATTGAGCATGATGTGTACACCTTCAATATCTTGATTAATGGGTACTGCAAAAATAGGAGAATGGATGAAGCCATGAGGCTCTTCCAAGAGATGCGTCATAAGCAATTGGTACCTAATACTATTACATACACCACTCTTTTGGGCGGTTTGCTTGGTGCAGGCAGTGTTCAGGCAGCACTAACTCTCGTAAATGAGATGAAAGCTTCTGGCCCAAGTCCTAACCGAATTACATACATTACATTGTTGGATGGACTTTGCAAAAGAAATTATATTGCAGAGGCAATAAATGTATTTCAAGCTATGGTTAACTCTAATTTCCAACGATGTATCAAAACTTATAGCATCCTCATTGATGGTTTATGCAAAGATGGGGAAATTGAAATGGCAAAAAAGATATTTGATGGCATCTCTGACAATGGTTTGGTGCCTGATGTGATTACATATACCGTAATGATCAATGGTCTGTGTAAAGAAGGTTTGATGGAGGAGGCTAATGAGCTATTTTGTCAAATGGAGGAAAATGGTTGCTTACCGAACACTTACACATTCAATGCAGTTCTTCGTGGTTTTGTTAAAATTAATGAGATGCAAAAGGCAGTAGAGTTTCTCCATATGATGGCTAAGAGAGATGTTTCGCCAGATGTAGACACCATCTCTACTGTAGTTGACTTCCTCTCGAAGGAAGGGCAATGTCTACAATTTATTGAATGTATTCCTACTTTCGTTCGAAAAGTCCACAAGTAATGTGATGTAATTTGTGAAGTCAGTGCCTTCTCTTCATGCTTCTAATATATCGGGTCAAGAGCTCTGCAAGCAATTGCTCCTTGAACATCATATGAGAAGGTAATTTTTTTCCTAAGACATGCACACCATGTTGGTTAAACGTGTGATTTATAAAATAATTTGTCCAACAGAAATGATATGTTTATTTTTCTTTTTCTAGCAGAAAAAAATCTTGACATTTATTGACCATGGCATTTACCTGCAATCCATATGTAATGTATTCGATATATCCACCCTTGTTATGTGGAATTAATGTTGATCTTTTTTCTCACTATTTTTCTCGCATAGAATCTTGTTGATAGGTGTTCAAAAAGAAAACGCTAAGGTTGTTTTAGTTGAATTGATTTATTAGTTGCTAATTTTGGAAGTCAAAGACAAAGTCCTAATGATGATGTCATTTTATAGTTATTTTTGTAACTCTTATCCTTTTTTTTATTTTTATAATTTGGAATCTTCTTTCTAACACTCAGATCCTTTACGAATAAAAAAAAGAAAAAAAGAAAGAGTACTCTTGTTGGATGCTTGGATATGGATACTTGGCTTGCTCTGAATTCTCAAGCTTTCTCACGTACTTCTCGGCTAGATGCATGGCACGATAAAATTGGATGTCATCATTATAGTGTATTTTGATTATAATCAATTTGTGATCCTAATCTTGCTAATTAGATCCTTATCTAACTAATTAAAACCTCTTAATTGGGAGAAAACATAAGATACAGGCGTGGTCTACAGTGGGAGCAAAAAGTTTTATGCTCCTGTTTTTTTTTTCCTTCAAGAGTTCATAAAATTGTTAGCCATATGTTAATCTGCAACTCTATCATTTCACATGGTGATTTGTAGCTCTGTAATCCAGTGGCTTGTCACATAAATTTCCAAAACTTACTGTAAATTTTTGTTTTGATGTGTAAATTTCCAACTCTATTATATCAGCTAATGGGGTAATACATTTTGTTTTGATATCTAATTTTTGTGTCCGTTCACTTTCTACTTACTGTAAGTTGCACCATCTCCCTAAGCCCTAAAAACCAAGGATGAAAATAGCGGTAGCGGCGGGCCGGCTACAAAGCGGGCGATACGTAGCGTAGCGGGGATACGTAGCGGCGTAGCGGTGCGATTTGAAAACATTGCCCAAAAAATTTGAAAAAAATTCAGAAAATCTAGAATTGTAAAATGAAAGAATATGTGGTTCTTTTGCAAAAGTAAGTAAGAAAAGGGGGAGTAGCGGTGCCCTCAATATATGAAGTCCTGTATCGCTGTATAAATAGAAAATAATAGTAATTATTAGTTTTTTCACATGTATTCATGTTTCTTAGTCATAGTAATTTAGAAAGTAATGGAAAGCTCATAAAAAAAAAAAAACTAGAACATGAAATAAAGGCATAAGACTTAAGAGTTAGGTCATTACTCATTACTCATTAGTGAACATTGAACAATCAAATATCAATACTTCAACATCCAAGGTTCAAATTCAATCAAGTGAATGAACTATGAAGTGATCAACAATCAACATTCAACACCAATTTAGAAATGACAGAGTAGAGAGTTAGTGAAGGAAATAGGATTAGGAATACCTTAATCACCACCAAAAGGAATGTCTACCAAGATTCAAGGCGCCATGGTTATCCTCATCCTCATCAGTGTTTTCATTTCTATTGGCACCATATTGAATTTGATATTGATGAGCATTGGCATCCACAAATCCAAAGAAGGCAGCCAGATCATCATAGGAAATTGGAGGTGGAGGTGGATATCTACCATATTGCGTTTCATCATAGTCACCATATGAGTAGGACCCTGAAGTTGAAGACTGTTCTTGTCCTTGTACTTGACCATATGGAAAATAATGTGAGGGTCCTTGTCCACTATAACTAGGGTTCCACGAATCAGTCCATGATGCTGCTTGTTGTTCTCCAACATCTCCACCCATATTTCCTTGCTCATTACCACCTCCAACCCCAGGTGGTGAGTCTCTTCGGCGCCGTTGATAACCACGGCTTTGATCAAATCTTCCAGATGGTAACTCCTGTACTTCCTCTACCAGAACGACATCATCTTCATCATGTTGGTAGTATTCACTAGTACCACCTGTCCCGCTGTCTCCTCCTACATCTCCTCCACCATGGCTACTCGAAGAGACGGTGGTGGAACTAGCTTTCTCAGAAGATCCAATAGTTGCAGGTTCTTTTCCACTCCTCGTCCTACTGGACCTGGTACTAGTACCTTCTCCTTGAGGTGGCTGGCCTTCTGCAGGTGGCTCACTTATATCCTCATCTATCAACTCTTGAATCGTTCCTTCAAACCCAGGATCTGAATCTAGCAGTGGATCCTCTATCTCGGCTAGCCATGGGAGTAAGGGATCGTCATCTCTGAATATGTTATCCAAATTAATAGGACAATAAGCAGGATCATCCCTTGCTTTTCTCTCCCTAGTTCTGTTTCTCAACTTCAAATTGTAATGACAGTATACAAGCTTGTTAAGTTTCTGCATGGTAAGCCGATTCCTGGCTTTCGTGTGGATCAAAGAGAAAGTGCTCCAATTCCTCTCACAGTTGGAAGATGTTGTAGTTTGACTAAGGATGCGAACATTCTCCTTAGATGTGGAGCACTCTCTCCATAATTCATCCACCAATCAGCTGAAATGCAAAAAAATAAATAAAATATTAGATATTAGTAACCCTCAAGTCCTTGTAATCAATTAAGATAAATAGATCAAGACTATTGGGTGGGGTTTTTTGTTCATAGTCATACCAGGTGGGATCCTTCCAATCGATCGTATCACAAGAGGGTCAGCAAAGGTTCCTCTCCTTTGTGTATACGTAGATATCTACAATGTGAAAATTAGAAATAAGTCAGTAACTCCTACAGCATGTATGGCACTTGGCACTTGGCAGCATAATTAAATTCTCTTTTAAGTAACCACTCACTCACCTCTTGTACGGCATCAACTTGATCATCTGGGCTTAACAATTTCTTCAATACCTCCCGTAATCCTACCCGCAAGTCCGTATCTATTGCTTCGGTGTGTAGTTCGGCATTTTTGTAATAGAATTCGGGATTCAAAAAATAACCTACATTAAAAATATGTAGAATGTACTGTCAATGTTGCTAGCCAGTAATCCCAAAATCAATTGGTGATAGGAAACTGCACAAACAACTACTTAACACCCCCCCTTGGGCGGGACACCGCCTGGATCCGAAGCACACGCCCGCACAAGACTATAACATGGCATGGGGCCTTTTTGCCCTGCGCATTTTGCGCCCGCACAAACACACAACGCGGCATGGGGCATTTCTGCCCTGCGTGGTTTCGAACTCGAGACCTCAGGCTCTGATACCATGACACTTTGAGAGACAGAGAAAGAGAGAGAAACACAGAATGAGAGAGATGAATGTCGTGCCTTTCTTGGATCGACTGAAGTATATTTATAAGGGCTTAATACCCTAATTACAATCCTAATTACAATCATTCATAATCAATTACAGATCCTAAATTTAAGTTACAATCAATCATAATCAATTATAGATCCTAAAATTAAGTAAAATCTTTGACTAATTACAAAGCAATAAATAGGTACAATAAATGGGCCTGGACATGGGCCAAAATGGATGGGCCTGGATTGACATGTACTGTGAGCAAACAATATAATAAATACATTAGTTAGGAAAACAAAAGAGTATCACTATCAAAGATATATATTAATTACCTGCAGCATGCAATGAATGGTGCAACTGATCGTTCCAACGGGCATCAATAATATCTATATATTTCTGGTGATATCTAACATTTTCCATAATGGCTCGTTTTACCCGATCCATTGCTTCATATATAAAGCCCATTGTCGGCTTGTCATCACCATCTACAAGACGCAACACTTTAACTAAAGGCTCAAAAACTTTTAATACTTTCTTCACTTTCTTCCAAAATTTATTGTCCCTCATCAAGTTTGGGACTTCAAACTCCGGACCATGAGTTGCATTGCCCCATTTCGAACGAAGCCATTCTTCCGATGGAAACATCTGAATCAGCTCCGTTCTAAACCTTACAAGGCTTTCCATAGCCAGAAAATGGGTTGCAAACCTAGTTAATCCTGGACGCAGCAAGGCATGGTTATTTGTGTATCTTTTCATCAAGCTTAACACCCATGAATGATCATATATAAATCTTGTAATTCCTCTACATGCCTTGATCAATGAAGCCACTTTTGTCTTCCTTCCAATCTCTTCCAATATGAGATCTATGCAGTGTGCTGCACATGGGGTCCAGAATAAATGTTCCCTCTTGTCCATCAACATCTTACCAGCTGCCTTGAAATTGGCACCATTATCTGTAACAATTTGTACAACATGCTCCTCTCTCACACTCTCTACAATTTTATCCATAAGAGTGTATATATATACGGCTGTCCGTCTATGTGCAGTTGCATCAACGGACTTCACAAAGACGGTCCCAGCGACTGAATACACCAAAAAGTTTATTAATTGTGTTTGAGTGCCGCTGGTCCACCCGTCACACATGATGGTAACACCATTCTGTTGCCACATGGGCCTAAACTTTTCCACCCATTCTTTTATTTCTCTATATTCTTCTTCAAGGTATTTAGTGCCCACATCATATACGGAGGGCGCCTGTATACCCCGCCCAGCTTCAGCGGCAACATCAACAATAGTCTGAAAATATGGGGAATCTATTGCTGTAGGTGGTATGTTCTTGTGAATTAGCCATTTTGCTGTAGCTTTGGCTAACCTATCTCTTGCAGCCTTCATTACCCCTTTCACAACACTCGATATTTTTGGTTGTTTAGCTCCCTCTTTTCTATGTGCTAGAGGATCAACAGGGGGAGGAACTGCTCTTCTAGTAGAGATAACTTCTACATCAACATCCCGTTCCCGGGTGCTAAATGCCCCCCCCCCCCCCCCAACCCCCCCCCCAATGCCCCTGCCCCTGCCCCTGCCCCTGCTTGGGACAGCAGATGATAAGCCTCCTACATCATAAAATTTGCTTCCAGCAAATGAACGAAGTTCATATTCTTCTTGTTGACTCATGATGGACTCTCGGCGTGCAGCCTCCATTTGTGCATCTTCCTCCTCATCAAAGTATTCATCCCCAAATACTTCATAACGGGCAGCATCAACATATTACCGCCTCTTTTCTTTTATCTCTACTTTCTAGCTATTCTGGCTAAGCAAAGCTTTCATTTGTTCCTTGACTTCCCTTGGTACTTCGGTACAGCCTGCAACATTATCAGAAATATGGCCCAAGTGGTGCTTGAATCTTGTAATGCCCCCATAGGTTATTTTCCCACAAAACTTGCATTTGATTTTCAACCTGTTATTCTCAACTGCCTCACCAAAGCTCCATGCGGGATCAATATCACGAGGCATTTTAACTTATCAATAGAAGACTGATTACCTGGCTATAAATAATTAAATATGAACAAGTAGTATGTTAATTAAAAAAACAAAGAAACATATTAGAGGAAACATATATCTAACGCTTAGGGATCATTCTCTTGACATTTAATTGGTATTTCATTACTTAAAGTATAAATTTTTTTCAAAAATTTAAAAAATCCAAAAATCAGAAAATAAATTAGAATTAGGAAAAGACAAAGATATGTTGGATTGATCTATGCCAAACATAGATATAACATTTAGGAGCATTTTTCAATACATTTGATTGGCATTCCATTATTAAAAATATTTTTTTTTTCAAAAAATAACAAAAATCCAAAATTAAAAAAATAAAAAAAGTAAAAACACAAGCAATATATGTTGGAATGATCTATGGAAAACATAAATATCAAATGTAGGAACCATTTTCAAGACATTTGATTGGTATTCAAATATTAAAAATATTTTTTTTCAAAAAATAAATAAATCCGAAAATAAAAAATAGAAAAAAATCAACAAACATTCAAAATGTGATGGATTGATCTATGGGGAACATAGATCTATCATTTAGAATGCATTTCCAAGTGGTTTCATGGGTTGTCCATGAGTATTCACATTTTTTTTTCAAAAAATAAATAAATCCGAAAATAAAAAATAGAAAAAAATCAACAAGCATTCAAAATGTGATGGATTGATCTATGGGGAACATAGATCTATCATTTAGAATGCATTTCCAAGTGGTTTCATGGGTTGTCCATGGTATTCACATTTTTTTTTTCAAAAAATAAATAAATCCGAAAATAAAAAATAGAGAAAAATCAATAAACATTCAAAATGTGATGGATTGATCTCTGGGAAACATAGATCTATCATTTAGAATGCATTTCCAAGTGGTTTCATGGGTTGTCCATGAGTATTTACATTTTTTTTTCTTCAAAAAATAAATAAATCCAAAAATAAAAAATAGAGAAAAATCAATAAACATTCAAAATGTGATGGATTGATCTATGAGAAACATAGATCTATCATTTAGAATGCATTTTCAAGTGGTTTCATGGGTTGTCCATGAGTATTCACAATTTTTTTTCAAAAAAAAAATAATTCCGAAAATAAAAAATAGAAAAAATAAATAAAATAAAATAAGTGTGCATGATGAAAGGGAAACATGGATCTCATCATATTACAAGACAAGGAAGCATTATATAGTACTTAGACTCTTAGAAAGACATGAATAGATGATCTCAAAAGTTAAAAGACTAGAAAAAAATCCAAAAGAAAAACATACCTAGATGGAATGGAAGCTTGGGCCTTGGATCTTGTAATTGTTTGTGTTTGATTCCTTCCAATTTGATGTTACTCACTTGTTTTGTAGTAAAATCTTGAAAATGAGTTCGCTATTTTCTCCGTAGCGTGGCGGACTCGGTCGCTACGCTACGTAGCGGCCGATATTTGCATCCTTGCTAAAAACCGTGTATGCATGCTCACATTGTGAAGTTGACAAAGTGGGATCGTGTCCTACCTCAGTTTCATTATGTCATAGTTTATTGGGAGCTCGATAATGGATGTGGAAAACCTGGGTATGTATTTACACATTTGAAACAAGATCCTCGTAATATTAAAAAATACATAAATGCACCATTCAACCAAACCTATGCTCATTAGTTGTATTTACACTGCCGTATGAGAAACAAAAGAAACAAAATTTTGTGTATATTTTTAGCTAAAAGTGCTGGTTGTCAGACAAGTAATCGGCTACTTAGCATGAAGTATGCAAATGTGTTACTAGAGTCGCCATATATTGGAGTTGTACTCTCTTTGCTAGTAGCATAGTCTGGTCTATATGGATTTCAGTTGGTGCAATAGTAAAAGTCACGGGTGCCATGTGTGATAATGCAGGTTCGAGACCTGCGAGCAACCACTTTGTGCAAAATTGCCAAATGTTAGGTTTGTCTCCAGTTTGGAACCTTCCAAGACTCTGCTTCAGTGGGACCGCACCGGATGATGACCTTTTTATTTGGCAACTGAGGAAGATGCAAGAGAGCATTTATTTGTTATATAACTTGGTTTAGATCTTATATTGGAAGTGACATCATGCTTTCATAAACTTCTTCTAGATCTCAAAATGCAATGGGTGAAATAGTTGTTCTTCTCTTCCTTGCAAATTTCAATTAAATATCTAGATCATATCCTGCAATAAAATTATTGTTGCATTTCTCAAGATAACTTGATATATCAAATCAAATTTAGATAAATATTTTTCTTGAATTTAATCAATAATATATGAGATTAATACTGAAGGATACTTTGAGATTTAGCCAGACTATTTGAAGATATATATTGCAGAATCAACATTGTTGGAGTCAGAACCACGGTAGTATGAGGCAATTTGGAAATGACCTCATCAATCAGCCAATGGTTTGGTGGATTCTTTAGCTAGACAAGCGTTCGATGGGTCTTTCCCTTGGGAAGTGTTTTGATGTAATTGGCTTGTAGGGTTGAAGTCTTTTATACCCGTTGTTTTCTCTAGTCTCCTTTGTACTTGTTTCTCTTGTTAATAAAGTTATCTGTTATCTTACAAAATAAGAAAAATATAAATAAAAGGAGAAGATTGGCACAGAAACCCAGCATTAAAATTATGTTGATTTAGGCTGCACTGAATACCTGAGAAGTCCGGTTCTTGTTTACAACTCTCTAGTGAATGGAAGGCCTTGGATTCTGATGTTATGCACTCGTACAGCTGTCTTTTGGCCCTGAGTACTGGGTCAAATTCAAATTCTAAATAGAATTATAGAAGAGCAAAGGAAGGAAAGAAAGAGCGATATAACAACAAGTTTCAGGAAACGAAGATGATGGAAGTAGAAAGGCCTCGTGGCTATCCTTGACAGCACTTCAAGGAGATAGAGTCTCTCACCTTAATTTCTCAAAGAAAGTAAAACACTGAAACTCTCACACAAAACCTCTAAACTTACTTAGAAATAGCCTTACATCCTGTTTGTATCGGTTTATTATGGCATTTATTTTGAATTTGTCATTTTGAGCTGACAAATTTGTGTCCAATTCCCAAAATGGGTAGGTAATGTGTGCAGCCTTTAAGTTTTTAAAATGGTAACAAGTGAAGCCTTAAGTTAAATTGAATGCATTTTTGGCAAGAGGAATGCTCAAGCGATAAGGGATAAGGTGGGAGCTTTGCTAACGGGGTGACTTACAATTTCCTGAAAATGCAAACATTAGGGGCTGCTAAAGTTGGATACACGATATTCATCCAGATATGTTAAATATGAAACTCGCCATTTTTGATATTTTCTTTTATGTTTGTCTATTTCTTGTCTTTGTCTAATTTCTCCTATTTCCTTACTTCTAACAATAACTTCACTAAACCTTGAAAACTACAGAGGACTCATTTCTGAGAAGAAAATTATACTATAAGGTGTTATCCATCGTATTTCCTTTTTGTTCATTTCTTGTAGTTATGCTTTTAGAACAATTTTTTTTTCTATTTGAGTGATTGTTTTTAAATTGAACAGGCTTAACTATTATCTCTTAATTGTGATTCTAATTTCCATTGTTTTAGCTGAATTTGATTCTTTATTGAGAATGCAGTCGGTGCATCTGGATGCACCACATTTAATGTTTTTTTTTTTTAAGTGGCCACTTTGATGATGCAAAATTAAATCACAGTGTTACTGCTACTGGTTGTTGAAGGAAACATTACTTCTACTTGGTTTTGAAGGAATCAACACTGCATCATTTGATTCTTTGCACATTTTCATTCATTATTTCATTTCCCATTCTCTCTCACCAGCTACACATTTTTTGTCTAATTTTTCAGTAACTCTTCCCTGGATACATGAATCTTCTTTTATCACGTGCAGATTTTACGATCCCATGATTGAGCTTGAGAAGACTGACCTCAGGACTTTAGTGAACTCTCAACTAATGTGTTCTGAGTGCCTACAGTAGTCCAAGGGCAATTTCTATTGTAAATTCATCATCAGAGAAGTTACAAGGAGCAAGAGGGAGTTTACACTTTACAGAAGCTGTGTAAATGTCAAATAAAGCGGACAAGATTTAGGATATTCTGAAGAAATGGTGCGGTATTAACAACATTGGCCTCATCTTATTCTTTGTTTTAGACTTTTATTTTACTTTATTTAAAGTTCTATTGGCACTGGACTTTCTGCCATAGATGTTCTACCTGTGATCTTCTTGGAACATGCCTTGGCAAATGCAAGAGGTATAGAAAATTGGGCATTGCTGAAGAGAGTGGGGATTCTCTCCTGCCAACCTAATAGATATAATAGGATGACTGGGGGTCTCTTGTGGCATCCCCAAGGTAAGTTCTAGACTGGGGCACATTGGTGTAAGCGCTTTTTTTGTGGAATGGGAAAAAGAGGACAATTTTTTTTTTTGTGGAAAAGTTCTTTGGATGTTTGGTTCAAAAGCTTTTTCAAGGAAATAGCATCAAAAGCAATGCGATTTTTCATGAATTGATAGAAAAGTGTTTCCCAGTGGAGGATGGGAGGATTAGGAAAAAAAAAAAAAAAAGAGCAGAAACAGTTCCTCAGAAAAGTGGAAGTCCACAGACTTCCATTTATGATCACTTGGTGTAAGTATATTTCTACAAGGAAGAGTGCAAAAAAAGCATATCAGTTTTATGCTACAAAAATATGCTTTGCCGCATTCTTTTGCATGGAACTGATTTAATAGTAAATTCCATGAAATGTATTCCTATTACAGTATAAAAATGGTGAAGAAGATTCAAAAGTGACCATTTTCCACATAAAAAATTAGCAGGTTTCCATGAAAAAGCAGTTTCCATGTGTTTGGTGCAGCATACATCCTAAGACATGGAATTCTGCGGTGTCTTATTTTTTCGAAGGAGCCTCAGAACTTTGTCTCCCATGGGAAGGGGTCAGACTTCTGTTTCTGCAGAAAAATTCCGCTACTTTTCCAAATGTAATGTCTACTCCTTTCTCTATGGGAACCCTACGCAAGATCTAATGATGCAAGGTTCCTCTTTCAATCCTGATCATCATTCTCTTCTTCACTGGCAACAATCCGAATCAGCGACAAGCCTCAAGGCACACGTCATTGGTTAATTCCGTTCAATCAATTCGTACCACCATAAAATTGATGGATCCTAAGGATCGCGACTCGACCCCCAGTTAATGGAACACAGAACTTTTGAATCCTTACTGTTCAATCTGTCCCTATCAACATGAAATACGGTATCCCATATTTTTATCCAATCAGAGTAATACTTGCCATCGGATTGATTCTTTACACCATAAAAACCTGAGAAACATTATTCTAATGTATACACTGATGTATTACCAAAAAACAGATTCACTACTCCAGTTTGTGAAATTTGTATTCAATTCCTTTTATCATCTAAAATGGAGGATTTTGTTTGTTTTTTTTTTTTGGGGGTAAAATAAATGGATTTGTATTGCATGATACATAGAGGTTTTGGTTAGTCTGGTTAGCAACCGAGTCAAGTAAAATTCATCTTGGAATGAGAATGGAACTTACCAGTGATGGATGGGAAGAGTTTGGGCATCATAGCCTGATTCAATTGTATTCTATTTGTGGGAAGATCAAGCTCACTTGTTTTATGTTTGATGAAATGCGAAATGTGTTCTCCTAGAATTCCATGTTTGTTGGGTATTTTAATGGTGGAGATTGGGAAGAGGCGGCCATTAAAATCCGTGTATTTATAGGTATTTCCATCTGGTCCTAGTGATTATATTTTTCATCTTAGAAATAAAACACACCTTAACTAGGTTTAATAAAAGCATTAGGACTGAAGTGCATACCCAAAGATACATGGGTTTTGAAGGGCAAGATTGGGATTGATTGGTGATCTAACTATGGATCAAAATTTAGAGCATAGGAAGAACATCTTGATAATGGAGAATGAGCGCATGATACTTCATAAATCAGTAACAAAGCAACATCTATGATAAGAATTTATAGGTTCCATAGAATTGTTCAATTTTATGCCAGATAGGTATGTTATAGGAACATCTATGATGAGTAGTGGTGGTTGGTTTTTGGAATCCAAGCAATGGCTGGGTGTGCCTACCTTTTCATATGATAGCTTCAATGTTCATATGAGTGGTGGATTGAGTTGATGAACTGTGAATGGTGATTTTGCAGAAAAGTTGTGACTGGTGATATGCAGGTGTAGGTTGTTGTATGTGCAGGTTTTGATATATGCAGATGTTGTTGATATATGTATGGTCATTTGCCGATTTATAATTTGGGTTCGTGTTCCTTGGATGGAATATTTTGATGATATCAAAATGTGATCTTATTTGCATGCTCAAATGTTCTTTTAATTTTTGACCTTAGATGTATATGTAATAAACCAGAAATTGGGACTAATTTCATTTGTCCATGTCATGTGGGTGCATCCAGATGAAATATCATAAAAATCCTATTTGATGATCCATGGAATTTTGCAACTAGTGAAATAGCAAAAAAATAGTAAGGGCTAATCCAGATCTTCATAATGTCGGGTATTTTTTTTCTTAGTATTATTATTTTGATAACCCAGGGTTTCTCCCGCCCACCTCAACTCATGAGCCTTTGGCCCTGCGCCCAAGGGACTCTCGATTCTGGACAGCCAAGAACTAATCCCTAAGAGCACATGCAAACCCGACTACACACGCACTGGGTAAAATTATGGGAGGTGGCCAACAAAGGTAGGTGTCGAACACAAGACCTCTCTGCTTCATGAGGCAAAGAGTCCTTGGCCATCTTAGCTACTACTCATTGGTTCATAATGTCAGGTAATTTGCACTATGTAAATGATAGTTCCTGTGTTTAGATGACCCAAGGTACACCTAACAGAAATTTTTTTTTCTCGTTTGTCATGACCACTTACAGGTAATTAGAGTTACAGGTGTCAATCTAGGCCCATCCATTTTGGCCCATTTCTTGCTTTGTAATTAGTCAAAGATGTACCTGCCACCCACTAGTCAAAGCTATATCTACTACCCACTTATTGCTTTGTAATTAGTCAAAGTTGTTAGTCATACCTACTACCCACTTGTCAAAGCTGTACCTACTACCCACTTATTGCTTTGTAATTAGTCAAAGTTGTTAGTCAAAAGTTGTTCCTTAATTTTAGGATCTAAGATTTGTAATTGAATGTAATTAGGGTATTAAGCCCTTATAAATAGATCAGTTGATCCAAGGAGGAGAGGACATTCATCTCTCTCTCTCTCTTGTTCTGTGTTTCATCTCTCTCTCTCTAAATTTGTCATGGTATTAGAGCTAAATCAATCATCTGATCATCTCTTGAGTCATCTTCCAAGCCTTGGAAGCCATCTGTGATCGTCATCTTCAACTAGATCCTCTCTATTCATCCCTGATCAAGCGTGGCCCACCTGTGATCAACATCACCAATCTCAGACGTTGTTCTTCCCGTAGAAGTTCCTGAAGACAATCATCCAAGGTAGGAAGAGAAGCCATGCTCATTAAGTTAGATCTAACTGTCTCATACTCTAGACGAAGTTCCATAAGAAACTGATCCCGATGGCTACTTTGCTGTAAGGGAAGTAGTTCGGGAAGGAGAGCTTGAGATACCGTGGCAAACTTAATCTCATCGTACTCGGACCACAGTCTGCGAAATCCATTGTAATATTCCTGAATAGACTGGGTGCCTTGAGTAAATTGAGAAATATCAAGTTCTAACTGAAATTGACGAGCAACATTGCCTTGTTGATAGATCTTTTTAAGATATTCCCACATTTCACGGGCAGTTTTGTAAGGTCTGAGATTGAGAATAAAATGTGGATCAACTGAGCCCAGTAACCAGGATTTTATTTTAGCATCCTTAGTTTTCCAAGCTAAAATCTTCTTGTCATCTTCCTCGGGTTGAGGGTCAGATCCATCAATGTGAGTCCAGAGTTCCTTTCCTTCTAAGTAAATTTGAAATTGGAAGGCCCATGAGGTATAATTTTTTCCATCAAACTTAACCAGGGTAATTTCAAATTTGTCCATGACTACTCAAAATAAGTAATCAATCCAGAAAGCAGTAAACAACCAGAATGACAGAAAATGGCAGTATCTAGATCAATCAGCAGTAATGGCACTAATTAGCAGAAGGATGAACAAGCAATCAACCCAACAGTAATAAACAACCAGAATGATGAATGATAAGCAGAACAGCAGCAAAAATTAGCAATCGGCACCCAGTTGTTGCAGAGAAAGCAATAAGTAGCTTAGAGACTCTGGAACAACAGAGATCTGTTAAGGCTCCCCTTGCCTATGTTGCTACAACCAGACCTCCTCATCGGGACATCAGTACAGTTCAGTGCTATAACTGCAAGAAATATGGTCACTATGCAAATCAATGCAAGGCAAAAATCTGCCGGTATTGGAAGGCCACTGGTCATGTTATTGAAGAATGCCGGAAGAAGACTCGCAATTCTACTTCCCGCAACTATGTGCAGTCAGCCCCGGGTACTTACAATGTGCAGTCAGCTCCTAGTGCTTACACAGTCACCACTCCACCATATGCTTCATCTGACTTCAGTGGTTCTCTGTAGCATGATTCTTCCTCCCAACTTGGTTCCTCACAATCTGCGTCACCAGCTCCTCTCACTCCTGAGATGGTAAACCAAATGATCATCAATGCCTTAGCTTCCATGAACATCGCAGGTACTGCTTCATCTCTTTCCAATACCTGGTACTTAGATTCTGGTGCAAGTAACCATATGACCACTTCAGCCCTAAAATTACAAAATGTCGTTCCTTACACTGGTCATCTTACTGTCCAAGCTGCCAATGGAAATCATCTTCCCATCACCTCTGTTGGTGATACCCATAGCCCCTTACCATTAACCAATGTTTTAGTTTCTCCTCATCTTGCTACCAATTTGGTTTCTGTGGGTCAACTTGTTGAAAATAACTGCAATGTCTCTTTTTCTCCTTCTGGTTGTGTTGTGCAGGACCAAACGTCGGGAGAAGTGATCGCGAGGGGGCCTAAGCCTGGAAGGCTTTTTTCTTTACCAGTGTCTTCATTTATTCCGAATAACTCTTCTCATTAGTTATTTTGTTTTTTCATTAAGAATAATTCTTGGTTGTGGCATAATAGACTTGGTCATCCAAATGACTCTACAATGTCTACTTTATTTCAATCTGGATTATTAAATAAACCTATTGATTCTGCTTCGTTTGAATGTGATGCTTGTAAATTAGGAAAGAGCAAAACTTTACCTTTCCACACTCTTAACACACGGAGCACTGCATGTTTTGACTTAATTCACAGTGATGTTTAGGGCATTGCTCCGACTCTTTCTCATAGTCATTTTAAGTACTTTGTCACCTTCATTGATGACTTCAGCAGATTTACTTGGCTTTATTTATTACAATCCAAGTCTGATGTTCTTCATACTTTTAAAAAATTTTAAGCTATGTTGAAACCCAATTCTCCACATGCATTAAGATTCTGCGATCAGACTCAGGGGGGGAGTATGTGTCCAATGATTTTCAATCTTTTCTGACCAATAAAGGAATCATTTCTCAACGCACATGTCCGTATACTCCACAACAAAATGGAGTTGCGGAACGGAAAAACAGACATCTCCTTGATGTAACTAGAACACTTCTCATTCAATCTTCCGTTCCCCCTCATTTTTGGACTGAAGCCCTCACCACCGCAGTTTATCTCATCAATCGTCTTCCATCACCTACCATTGATCATTTCACACCTTATTTTAAACTGCTTGGGCAACAACCTGTGTTTGATCACCTTCATACATTTGGATGTGTTTGTTTTGTTCATCTTCCTCTCCCGGAACGAACAAAACTAACTGCACAATCTCGCAAGTGTGCGTTTTTGGGTTATGCCACTAATCAAAAAGGTTTTGTTTGTTATGATCCCATTGGACGTCGTATCAGGGTTTCTCGCAATGTTATTTTCTTTGAATATCAGAATTTCTTCCCAACTCACATCAAATGTCCTCCACCATCTTCACCGGCTCTCTTACCTGGTTTCTCGGATCAACCAACGAATCAAACAACTGTTACTAGGTTTAGTCCTGATTTTGTGTATCACCGACGGGAAAAACCTACCACTGCAGATGGTCGTCCTCCTGATCCTCCGCCAACCAATGGTTCCGCACCTACTCAAGCCCTGCGTCACTCCTCCAGAAATTCTAGACCACCTGAGAGGTATGGATTTACCCATACTTCTTTGATGACAACTCTATCTTCTGTCCCTATCCCTAGTTCTTATTTGCAGGTTGTACAACAAGATTGTTGGAACCAGGCCATGAAGGAGGAATTGGATGCATTGGATCAGAATCACACTTGGGATATTGTGGAGTGTCCTTCAACAATTAAACCCATTGGTTGCAAATGGATCTACTCGATCAAACTTAAATCTGATGGTCCTTGGATAGACACAAAGCTAGACTTGTGGCACTCGGCAACCGTCAGGAGTATGGCATTGACTATGAGGAAACATTTGCACTTGTAGAAAAAATGACATCTTTTCGGTTCCTTCTCGCCATTGCTGCATCTAACTCCTGGCCTTTATACCAAATGGATGTCGCATTTCTCCATGGGGATCTGCAAGAAAAAGTCTATATGCGGATACCACAAGGTGTCCCCTCTCCCTCAAAGAGGACTGTCTGTCGCCTGCGAAAATCGCTTTATGGTCTAAAGTAAGCTCCTCGGGCATGGTTCGAAACCTTCTAGCGTCGCTTATGCGAGAGTGGCTTTACCCAGAGTCCTTATGATCCATATCTCTTTCTTTGTCGCACATCTACTGGTGTTACTGTGCTTCTCGTATATGTTGACGATATTATTATCACTGGCACGGATGCTGGTATGATCAACTCTCTCCAAGCTTCTCTCAAGGATTCCTTCCGTATGAAGGATTTGGGCCCTTTACATTGTTTTTTGGGCTTAGAGGTGCATAAATCTCAGAAAGGTCTATTTGTTAATCAACACAAATACACATCCGATCTTATCGAGTTGGCCGACCTCCAGGATTCTTCGCCTGTTGATACACCAGTCGAAGTAAATCTCAAACAGAGTAAAGATGATGGAGAGCTTCTTCCTGATCCTCATACATACCGACGCCTCGTGGGTAGTCTTGTCTATCTCACCATCACTAGACCTGACATCTCCTATGCTGTTAATCTTGTGAGCCAGTTCATGATAGCTCCTCGCCACCTTCATTTGACAGCTGTGAAGCGGATTATTCACTATCTACTACGAACTGTCCCTCGTGGTCTATATTACCCAAATGATAATCCTCTTCATCTGACCGCTTATGTGGATGCTGACTGGGCGGGCTGTCAAGACACACGCCGTTCTACTACTAGTTGGTGCATGTACCTTGGAAATTCTCTCATTTCTTGAAAATACAAGAAACAAGAACGGGTGTCCAGGTCTTCAACGGAAGCAGAATATAGGGCCATGTCTTCTGCTTGTTCTAAGATCTTATGGTTACATGGACTTCTTTCAGAACTCGGGTTCGCTTAAACTGCTCCTACTCCATTGCATGCTGATAATACTGGGGCTATCCGCATCACTGCAAATCCAGTCTTTCATGAACGCACCAAACATATTGAAGTCGACTGCCACTTTATTCGAGATGAATATAAGCGTGATGTCATTCGGCTACCTCATGTCTCTATAGAGTTTCAGTTTGCTGATATCTTCACTAAGGGACTTCCTTGGCCTCGACATCAATTTCTTGTCTCCAAATTGCTGCTTTATGACTCCCCAGCATCAATTTGAGAGGGGGGGTGTCAATCCAGGCCCATCCATTTTGGCCCATTTCTTCTTTGTAATTAGTCAAAGCTGTACCTACTACCCACTAGTCAAAGCTGTACCTACTACCCACTTATTGCTTTGTAATTAGTCAAAGTTGTTAGTCATACCTACTACCCACTTGTCAAAGCTGTACCTACTACCCACTTATTGCTTTGTAATTAGACAAAGTTGTTAGTCAAAAGTTGTTCCTTAATTTTAGGATCTAAGATTTGTAATTGATTGTAATTAGGGTATTAAGCCCTTATATATAGATCAGTTGATCCAAGGAGGAGAGGACATTCATCTCTCTCTCTCTTGTTCTGTGTTTCATCTCTCACTCCCTAAATTTGTCAACAGGTGCCTAAGCAACTGAGTTCTAATGATATACCAAGGTGGATGGTTAATGCTGGTGGGTGTCTAGAGGTGGTATACATAGATGCTATGTTGCAAATATCTCTCGGAAGTGTTGAATTTCTTGGAATACTTGCAAATATCTTATCATGTTATTTTATTGATATCAATTTATTTTAACAATGTATCTGTATTTATTTCTTATATCAGCGGGAAGGGCCTGTGCACAAATTTATTTGTTCCTGTTTTTTTCTTGGGTTTTTGTTCAGTTGTGTTGAGTGAGAAGATGGTGGATATATATCAGTTGGTTGACTTTAATCAAATTTTATAGCAGCATTTGTTGACCCAAGATTGATGTCATATAGCTATTATGAAGATGTTGATGAACTTGAATTCTCCTCAACTCAAGCGAGTCACCAATGATGTGCATAATTTGGAGTAATAAATGAGTGAATCTTGTAGTTCGGTTTTTTTTTTTTTTGGATGGATGGATATCCAAACCTTTTCCAGTTCCTCTAATTCTTTTCCTGTTCTGTTTCTTTTGGTTGATGAACTCCACTATGTAAACAAAAAAGAAAAAAAGGAGTGAATCTTGTTGTTTAATCATTGGTCAGAACTCTAATACAATCCAAGCTGCACCCAGTACCACATTTTCTTTCCATGATGAATTGCAAAAGCATGAAAAAATGCCATAATTTGTAATCCATCATCTTAATCAGAAATCAAACATGATTGACGTATTGAATTAGTTTCATTTTGATATTATAGACGTGTATTTTGGGCCATGGAATTATTGTGGCCTTAGACTTTAAGACATTTTGTAATTATATTTAAACTTCTACTATTTGCTTCCGCTCTGTTATTACATGTTGTGTGTATTTTACCTTCTGTGCAGATTGCATGAGTTGATGTTTCTGCGATTTGATTATAGTGACCGATCATCATTCATAACTTCACCACGGACTTCTATCCACCCGGAATTGAGGCACAAATGTAATTAGAAGAGGAATTTTAATTGGCCTTGAGTCTCACACCCTTGGGATCGGGTTAGGATTTGAACTAATTTTGAGGGCGTGACAGATATTATCTCCCAAGAATGGGGATTTTTAATGTGTCCCAACCCCCTTAGCATCATACCCAAAAAAAAAAGAAAAAGGATAAAAGAAAGAAAATTCTTATGGGACTCTGCTAAAAATGTCCAAGAAGAGCACCCCAAAATGACTTCCCATTTTCCAACAAAAAAAGAGAGAGATGATTGTACGGGAAAAATATCATTAGACTTGGTGTAAACCATTATCCTCAATTTCTAATTTAAACCATGTAGGCCCTATTACTACTTTTTTGCTCTTTATTTTTTGTGATGGGTAAGGATATTCCTGCTCAACATTGGTTTAGAAAAAATTGAAAAGCGATCAAACAAACCACAACTTACATTTCGCCTTCACATTTGAAGAGACCTATCATTCTTTATGGCATTTATTCACTTAAAAACACATAGAATGCACCTATAAACACACTACAACGAACTATAAAATCTGAAATATTTATTCAACAAAAAATCCCGAGAAACGCAAAATGTCCTATACACCTGAAATCATTTCTCGCTTTCGTTACAATTTTCTGTTGACTGTAGCTTTTTCCATATCAATCATCTATAATTTAAATTTAGATGGTTCCCGGCCTTCTTCATTTCAAAGATATTAGAAAAGTTCTTCTAACATGCAACATTTAAAGATTCAAAGACATTCAAAAGGTAGAAGAATGTATTTACCGTAGAAAATTAAATCAAAGTTAAAATCGAAACAAATGTAAGATTTTAAAGGACGGGTTCCAGTGTGAAGAGGTTCTGGGTGTTGATTAGTTGTGCTATATTTGAGGATGAAGTGCTTTTATGTGATAAGCTCCTGCATGCACCCAAGTCATGATTGTTGAGGTACCCTATCTCGCTAGTGTATGCAGATAAGCAGGATATCGCCATTCAACAAAAACAACAACGAAGGTCCTCCGCGACCTAGACCCCTACCGCGGATACATATATTTTGGGTTCTTTTTGCTTATAGTACTCTTAAGGGATTTTTTTTGGTAAAATCCTTTAATAATAATTAAAAAAAAAGATTTTCCTTTAGTGCGTGCCATTCACACGCGTGGGCTTAAAAAATAGGGGCCTTTGGCCAGAGGTCCCACAAAGCATGACTTTGTTGCAAATAGTCCATAAAAAAAAGTCATGCAGCCAAAGGTCCCTTTCACACTTTCTCATACTTGAAATGTCTAATTTACCATTTCTTTAAATCATATCCCATGATTGTTGGGATATCCCATTAATAATGGCCAACTACAATTTAATTGCACACGATTAATGGAATCTCATTAATGAGATTTTCAAATAAATTCTAAAAACAGACAAGTAGATTTCAAAATATCGCAAATAAATTTCAAAAAAATGGAATAAATTCAAAAAACGCAATAAATTTAAAAAAAAAGCAATAAATTTTAAAAGAACGCAGATAAATTTAAAAAGAAGCAAATAAGTTTCAAAGGATCGAAATAAGTTTCACAAAATGTAAATACATTTCAAAAGACTTAAATAAATCTCAAAAGATCCAAAGAAAATTTAAAAAATACAAATAAATTTCAAAAGACGCAAATGAATTTCAAAAGACACAAATAAAATTTAAAAACGCAAACACATTTGCCAAAACTAAGATAAATCAATTTCAAATTTCTGAAAAATTTGCCAAAAAATCAAGTATTTTTTACCAAAACTCAATTAAATTTATTTAAAAAAATACAAATAAATTTAAAAGGACACAAATAAATTTCAAAAGACGTAAATAAGATTAAAAAACGCAAATAGATTTCAAAAAAGTAAATAAATTTGCTAAAAAACTCAGATAATTTTTTAAAAAAACTCAGATAAGTTTTCCAAAAACACAAAGAAATATGACAGAAGGCAGATAAATTTGACAGAAAATCAGATAAATTTCACAAAAACTCAGATAAATTTGACAATAGGTATGGGCTATGGGCTGGGGCTTCTTCTCCTTTGGTTGGAGGGAAGCAGGTCGGCTCTGGGTCTTCTCCTCCTTCGTTTCAAATTCTGTAACGATAGAAAACCAGAACCTACTGCATCTACCGCGACGACGAGGGGCAGGCGGTGAAGACTGGGCAGCAGGAGGCGAAGGTTCCGAGCAGTGGTGTGGAGATGGTCGGACGATGTTCCTCCGGCCTGCTTCTTCCGGTTCAACTTGCACTGCGAAAGCTTGTGGGGTCTTTTTCGACAACGACCCTTTTCTGAAACTCGACAACTACAACACCTTGAGTCCGGATCTGAGATCTGGATTCTCTTTGATTTCTCCACTTGTCAAGCCAAAAGGAGAAAAACAAGACAAATCAACTTTTGTCTTCTTTAAACTCTTGTAAACAGAAACAAAACCCCAGCAGCCTCAAATCTGGTGAGGCCCTATGAGACCAAGTCCAACTGTGCCCTTCTCTATCCGATGGTAATAGAGATCGATTGCAACCAGTTTGGGTTTTCTTCAACAACTGATCGCTCCTCCGCAACAGCGTTCTGCAGCAGGCCTGATATTGAACTGACCACTGCTTCTTTGATTAACAATGTGGCCCACCGAGATATGAGAACTGATCTCTCTTTTGCCCATATCAAGAGGATTTAGGAAGGAGGGAGGTGAGAAGATTTGAAATTTGAAATTTCAAAATTTTATGCCCAAAACGGTTGAAAGGGAAAATTAGTCCTGAAAAATGACATCATGTGGACGCAGGGACCCATGAATGCAAATAGTCTAGCTGAGTGGACTAGAGGCCTTAAACAGAATTTGCCTTTAGAGGCTGGATACATTCCACTTTAGGGACCTTTCGTTAATTTACTAAAAAAAAAGGGATCAATGCAGAATACCTACCTGGACTTTGGTCATATTTCAGACTAGCCCCCTGCACTTTGGTCTTTTGTACTAAACCTACCTATAGTTTTAATTAACATGCAAAACTCATGAATTCTGTTAGTATTAACGGCGTAGGTCGTATAAATGGTGTATGGTGTATACCGTGGCAAATTACTCACCCAAAAAGACTTATTTGCCCCTGGGGAGAAAAAATCTCAGGCCCGTTTCTTTTTTTTATCTCATTTTCCCCTTTCCAGATTTCTGAACCTAATCGCTTCACCTCCAAACTCCTGTAGTTGAAGACTACTTTGTAGACGTCATTGGAGACGATTTTAGACAATTCAGGTAAGATTAAGAAAAATAGGAGAACACCCACCTCATTATTACTGGAATCCTCTGTTTTTTAGTCTCTTTTTTTGTTGTTGTTGTTGTTGTTTTGTTTTGACTGGTTTTGGTGTTGATTGCAGGAAAGTGTACCAAGAGTACTGTGAGGAGATGAATCGTCTGTCTCTTGGGATAATGGAGCTGTTGGGGTTGAGCCTTGGAGTGGGTAGAACGCATTTTAGAGAATTCTTTCAAGGGAATGACTCAATCATGAGGCTCAACTACTACCCACCTTGCCAAAAGCCGGATCTCCGGCCATCTCCTCTCTCCAAAACCGGCACAGAAGCCAGCCGCTGCAGCTCGCCGGAAATGTCGCTGCTACATGCTGAAAAATCACTAAAAGCCTGAGAAATGTCGAGATAAGACTATACGGACGGCGGCTTCAAGTTGCGGTAGTGATCGGCGACGAGCTCGCATTGTAGATCCTCGCGTGCTCACATTGTAAAGTAAAAGGAAAGTAAACATGTCGTTCACTTTCACTATGTAGATTGCAGAGCTGCATTCGTTCGTCGATCTCACTGTCATTCCGCTTCTCAAAACCAAGATCGAGAGGCAATAGATAGAGATTAATGGCAGTGAAGCAGACGAGGGTCTACGACTTCTTATATGACTCGCCCTAATCTCCTTTTCCCAATCTCATAGAAGAAGAAGATCGACAAAACAAAAAAAAAGACTTCTTTTCTTATGGTGGGAATCGAAAATGGCGAAAGGGCGTTTTCCGATTCTCGGGAGATTCCTGCAATACAAGAAGAAGGAGGAGAAGAAGACGGAGTTGCAGCCGCTCGATTGCAGGGAAAAGGGCTTTGGATTGCAGGGAGAGGGAGGAGGGCTTTGGATTGCAAGGAGATCGCCCAAAGAAACCATGATTTTTGAAGCGAGAGATCGTAGAGAAAGCGAGGATTTTTGAAGATCTAAGATGGGTTTTAGGAGAATTTCATGAGAAAACGAGAGGGGCTTTGGTGTTGCAGAGGGGAGAGGGACAGAGAGGAGTAAGACCTATATCACAATGGTAAATTTGTCATTAGATTAATAGACGCATCTATATATTGAGGGGTACATTTGTCATTCCATATTTTCCGTCCGTCATAGTCGTCTCTATTTGCATTGTGATTTAAAATACAAGTAGGTTTAATATAAAATACCAAACTACAGGAAGGTAGTCTGAAATACATGCAAAGTATAAGTAGGTATTCTGCCCCAAAAAAAATATTCCCATAGTTATATGAATCTAATGGATTGCCTTATCCAGATCCCATGCAAGCCATTAAAGTGAGATGCTCTCGGTCCCATACCAAAAAACCAAACATGAACAGAAAAAATGGCATGCTCTGCTGCCAACAACACATAGTTCTTCTTCTCCACCCTCCCATGTCAGAGACGATAGAGGCCTAGAGATAGAAATAGGCAGTCACAGACAAAGACAAGCGAGGAGCTCTTGCTTCCACCACTTGTTTTTTTTCTTCTGCTACTGTTGCTGTCGTCCCTCGCAGCAGCAGCAGCTGCTGCATCTTCGGAAGACCCTTGTTCAACCATGCCACCTCTTCTCCAAAGCCAAGCCTTTCTCTTCTTACTTATATGCTTTGATTATGTTTCCCATTTGGTATTATTTTGGTGACTAATTCAAGATTACATTTCTTCATGGCTAAAGTTCCTAGTGAGAAACAGTTGCAAACTTACAATTTAGGAGCTCTGTCTGATTTTGCAAACCTCGTCTGTTTTCCTCTCTATCTTTCAACTTTCCACATGAACACTGTGAATAGCAGGCTCTGGGCCAAAGTCAGCTTCCTCCACACACTTCCATAGAACCCAGTGTCCGACATTTGACCTTTCGATTCCCACTGGTGATAGAACCTATGAATTTTGAGAACATTCCACCAAATAAAATTATAACCATGTAAAAACAAGTGGGTCAAAAGGAGCCGAATCGAATAACTTTTTAACAAGACCTAATTTTTCCATTCCAAAGCCAAAGGTTTTTCTTTACCTGATCGAGAGCGGAATCGAGATCGAACATGCAGAGATTGAGCTTTTCTGAAGATGAATCTGCTCCATCAATGTGGACTGAAGATGGAGGAGATTGGTGATTGAGAGGATTCAAAGAGGTAGATGGAAAGTCCCAGAGATTGGAATCAATGTAATTGGAGTATTCTGGCTCGGGGTGGGTGAGGGGGAGGAGTCTGGCGAAGAAATAGGAATTGGTCGATATTTGAAGAGCTTTCGATGATCGCTGCGAGGCTGTAACGGGGAGCTATGTAGGATATGGCAAGCGTAGACGAGAGGAGATAAAAATTGAAATTGTCCGAGAGTTGAGATATATAGTATGGAAAATTACCATACGAACAACCCAAAACCCGACTTTTATCCAATACTGGATGAAAGACTGAAAATTGTCAAATAGAAGATCGTACACAAAAGGACGCCTAAAGTGGGACGGTTTTACCCTTTATTGTTGTAGGATATCGAAGGATTCGATATCCCAGACGCTTAGGATATCGCACAGTTCAATATCCTACATCTATGGGACATCTCTAAAAAAACTTTACTTTCTTCTTTCAACCTAGGTTAAAGAGGAAAAAAAATTCTCTTTCTCCTTTCAACCTAGGTTAAGCAGGGACAAAGATAACTCATAGAAACCCTTTTCTACTGTGATCATCTTCTTCGATCCTCCATTGTTTTTTCCTTTGTGTTCTTATCATCGTCTTGCTATGAATATTACAGGGATCCGGCTTTCGATCCTCTAATGGTATTTTTTTTCGACTCTGATATCCATAATGCCCCATCATAAATCAACGCAATTTTATAGGGGGTATTTAAACTCATTTTCTGCGCTGCCTCCAAGCCCTCAACGCTCTCCCCTTTTGAACATCTCCTCCATCTCAAATCGTTTTTTCTACTGCTGCTACTGGGAGAGGCGACCAGACCTCCACCACTGGAGGCTTATGTTGGCCATTTGTTTTAGTTTGTAATTGTTGTCAAACCTAGGGTGTTGGCATGGTGTTAGAAAGCAATATGATGAAGGTTGCAAGCATTCAAAGTGAAACTGGGCAACTGCAAGTTCAGGTCATGTCAGTTAAGTATGTTGTTATACTTATATATTCACATCTAACATCTGGATTAAAAAGTGGTCAACATGACTTTCGTGCATCAGTGAGAGGACTTGATTTTTGGTTTTGGAATCAAGTCGATCTGACTTCAGCAATTAAAGTTATGGCCCGGACAATGGGACAACTCTACTTCACTCAGGTTGCTGTTTTTCTATGACCAGTCCGTTTCAAGGTGATTTTACACTACTTTCCATTCCATTTGGGTTAAATCTCAAAACATAAAAAGTTATAGCCCTCTAATAATTATTTTATTTGGCTTAAGAATCATGTCGTTTTGAGCTCGGAAAAGGAAGTTATGAATTTTCTAGTGGAGATAAATTCTGCAGTTTTTCTGCACTGCGAGATTAATTCTTCTTCTTGGTACTTTGTTGTGGGTCCCATTATGTGTTGGAATGTAATCAACAGAAGGCCCATCAGTTTCATCTGACTCAAATAGTAGGTCAGCCCAGTCCAAATGAGGAATTGCTTTTTGGGTCCTTTTGTTTGGCAAGAAAGTCAACAAGATATTCTTCCTATCTTTTTAATTGTTAGCAACTTCTCCTATTGGCTTGAGATCCAACTTTTTAGGATCTGAGATATGAATCTTGAAAACTGAATGTTAAAAAAAACAAGAAGAAGAAAAGACGTGTTGTGTTCACTTTTTGGAGTCTCTCTGCAATAATGGGCTTACAGCTTTCTTCGTCTAAACTTTCAGTTTATGAAAGAAAGGGTGAGTGCAGAACAACAACTACTGTGTAGTGAGGGCCCAATTCTGAAATAGTAGGGTGCTGGTTTTGAGAAAATTGTAGAGTGTTGTTTCTAAGAGAAGAATCTACAGTGAAGAACGGTTTCAGGTTGGTTATTCGTGGATTTGTTGCATTGGAATTAAAATAAATTCCTGTTTCTACATTAGATCTGTCTTGCATTTCTGCTTAGTGCAGAATTCTGAAAAGTGGTGTGCGAATTTTTACACTGTGGTTTCCTTGTTGGGTTCTGCTGCATCTGAGATTGTGTTGAATTGTTTGGATCAGAAGAATATTGCAGGATCTACAAGTGTTTGTTTTTGGCTGATTGAAATTCTATAAGGCATCTGTGTATGCCATTGGGATATTATTGTAAGACACCTATGTGTGTTAGATTATTTGATATCTTGTAATCACTCAAGTTGGGGCTTGAGTGTAGGGGTTGGTGCTCCTGTTCGTTGGTGCGGGCGAAAATTGTAAAGGGGTTGGTGCTCCTAGCAGTGGGTGCTACTAAATAGTGGAAGTGTGTACTTTGCACACAGTGGACGTAGCCTGCGGGTGAACCACGTAAAAATCCCTTGTGTTCTCTTGTGATTGTGTGATTGCTTAAGAAAGAGCTCATCTAATTTGTAGAACTTAAATTGAAATACATTTGCAGATAAAGGACAGTCACTGATTCAACCCCCCCCCCCCCCCCTCTACAGTGAAGAACGGTTTCAGGTTGTTTATTCGTGGATTTGTCGCATTGGAATTAAAATAAATTCATGTTCCTACATTAGATCTGTCTTGCATTTCTGCATAGTGCCGAATTCTGAATAGTGGTGTGCGAAATTTTACATTGTGGTTTCCTTGTTGGGTTCTGCTGCATCTGAGATTGTGTTGAATTGTTTGGATCAGAAGAATATTGCAGGATTTACAAGTGTATGTATTTGGCTGATTGAAATTCTATAAGGCATCTGTGTATGCCATTGGGATATTATTGTAAGACACCTATGTGTGTTAGATTATTTGATATATTGTAATCACTCAAGTTGGGGCTTGAGTGTAAGGGTTGGTGCTCCTGTTCGTTGGTGCGAGCGAAAATTATAAAGGGGTTGGTGCTCCTAGCAGTGGGTGCTACTAAATAGTGGAAGTGTGTACTTTGCACACCGTGGACGTAGCCTGCGGGTGAACCACGTAAAAATCCCTTGTGTTCTCTTGTGATTGTGTGATTGCTTAAGAAAGAGCTCATCTAATTTGTAGAATTTAAATTGAAATACATTTGCAGATAAAGGACAGTCACTGATTCATCCCCCCTCTACAGTGAAGAACGGTTTCAGGTTGTTTATTCGTGGATTTGTTGCATTGGAATTAAAATAAATTCATGTTCCTACATTAGATCTGTCTTGCATTTCTGCATAGTGCCGAATTCTGAATAGTGGTGTGCGAATTTTTACATTGTGGTTTCCTTGTTGGGTTCTGCTGCATCTGAGATTGTGTTGAATTGTTTGGATCAGAAGAATATTACAGGATCTACAAGTGTATGTATTTGGCTGATTGAAATTCTATAAGGCATCTGTGTATGCCATTGGGATATTATTGTAAGACACATGTGTGTGTTAGATTATTTGATATCTTGTAATCACTCAAGTTGGGGCTTGAGTGTAGGGGTTGGTGCTCCTGTTCATTGGTGCGGGCGAAAATTGTAAAGGGGTTGGTGCTCCTAGCAGTGGGTGCTACTAAATAGTGGAAGTGTGTACTTTGCACACCGTGGACGTAGCCTGCGGGTGAACCACATAAAAATCCCTTGTGTTCTCTTGTGATTGTGTGATTGCTTAAGAAAGAGCTCATCTAATTTGTACAATTTAAATTGAAATACATTTGCAGATAAAGGACAGTCACTGATTCACAACCCCCCCCCCCCCCCAGTGACCAATTGAACCTAACAACTTATCTCTCGCGTTCAATCATCCACGTCTTCAGGTCAGGTCAGGTTTCTATATTTTTTTCAGTTTTTGCTCCATTTCATGCTCGTTTGCTTTGTCGGAAATGGATAAGCCTCTCTCTGTATTTTTGGATTCTGTTAATCAGCAGCCCAAACCCAAAACGCTTGAACTCCTCTCCGAAGCTCCTCAGCCTCTAGAGGGTTAAGTTTGCCAAGGTGTCGTCACAGTTCCATTAGTTCCGATCAAAGGGACATCACAAGAGGTAGTTTGGTATTTTTTTTCTCCTTTTGGGAAAAGCTTCAAATAGGACAAAAAAAAAGCCTTATTTGAGATTTTCCCTTTTCCTTTTTTATTCCTTCTTGTTGTTGTGGATGCTTTTGCTTTGGATGGTTTCAACTATTGTAACCTGATATTGATAGTGATTCACCTGATGGTTTCAATGGAGCTATTGCTTCTTTTAATTCTATTAGTGGGTCTTCTAGCTCTTACTTTTTATCAAATACTATGTAAGATTAGTTTTTCATGAGATTGATGTCTTTCTCATGTCCCAGATGCTCGGATGAGTATGTATTATGAAAATTAGCAGGACCATTGTCCACAGAAAAATCAATGGATCAATTGCTCAGAAATAGAGAATCCCTGCAGTCTTGCCACATTACTCACTGATCATGAGTATGGCCTCACGGACTGAACGCACTCACTTTATCTTAAAGTTTGGGTTTTTCTTCTTGAAACTTCAATTCAAGCTCTAAATAAACAGAAGTGAAGATGGCATTTGTTTTTTAATTAAATGGATGTTGGATGTTGTATTCATGTATAAGTGAAAATGTGTCATCTGAAGTTTGCACTAGTGAGGGGGAATACTTGCATCTCAAGGAGAATCCATATAGGATTTGGTTGGCTGCTAATTGAGATGGAAAACAAGGCCACATTCATTTAACTTATGCCCCATCATCAAGATTCCAGCACACCTTTGTCATTCTTGCATATCATTACCACACCACCAAGATTTGAGATATTTGAAAAAAAAAACTATTTTTTAGTGGAAATCTAGTGAAAATCTTCCATCACAAGCTTAATTTAGTTCCATCAACCCTACCTTGACTTGGTTTGGTGGTAAGACATCTCCATTTTCACAAGGTCTTCCATTATTAATTGGGATCATCCATCATGCTGGCCCAACTTCCTAATGATCCAAAACCGTGAAGTGATTAACAACCAAGAAAATGTATAGCCTAGAATCAAATAGTGAATTGAAAGGCAAAAACCAATTTGAGTCCCTATTAGTCCTTGTTCTTAATAATCAATTTAATTAGACAAATCAAACCATTCCATGTATGTTAGCAAATGGACAGTTTAGATCAATTTATAACAAACAGATCTAATTATTGATATGAACCATAACCTAGTGGATCTCACCTTCAACCCCTCCCCATTATTTGTATGAAGTGATTATATATTGTTCGAAATTACAGGTAATATCCTATCAAAACGCACAAGCGAAAACGAGAAAGATGGAAACGGAAGTCCTCAGCGAAAATGGAGAAGATGGAAACGGAGGTCCTCAATTTGTGGTGAAAAACTGTGATATGTGATGGGATGGGAGTAGGTAACTGTGCGATATTCTACAGGCTAGGATATCGAACTGTGCGATATCCTAAGCGCCTGGGATATCGAATCATTTGATATCCTACAGCCCTAGGATATCGCAAGATAAAGGGCAAAACCGTCCCACTTTAGGCGCCCTTTTGTGTACGATCTTCTATTTGGCAATTTTCAGTCTTTCATCTGGTATTGGGTAAATGTCGGGTTTAGGGCCGTTCATACGGTAATTTTCCCTATATAGTAATAAAATAGAGCCATGTGAATGGGAATGTGAATGGGAGTGAAGTATAGTATGTATGTCCCACTCCCGCACGCATTGCACGAGGCCTGTACTTGCCCTTGCGCTTGCCCTTAACCTTCACCACATGTTTAGGATGCTTGTTGGCATGGTTAGTTAATCATAAATTGAGTTCGATCCTCGAAAAAGTTTCAAAAGGTGTTTGACTAATTTACTTTTACAATGAAGTGAAGTGAAGTAAATAATTAAATCAGTCAAGAAAAAGAGAAGTAGGGGGTCAAAAGTAACAGGGATAATGACAGTAAGGTTGGCCATATGCCCAAAAATTGCCTAAATACATAATTTCTATACAACAGGTCGTACAAAAAGGATGTTCTGAAAGTGACGACTTTACCCTTAATCTTGCCATATCTTATGGTTGAAGGATATTGCAAAATTCCCCAAAATATCACATGTGGTTGTAGCCATATGTTGTTATGAAAAAGATTCCATAACAAACAACCAAAACAGTTTGGCAACTCTATTAATAGAGTCAAGTGAAGTAAAGTTTATTTTGAAGAAAAAATAAAATATAAGTGAGTTATGATGGCATTTTGTTTTTGGTTGTTTGTTATGAAATCTTTTTGACTTTTTGTATGAGAAAGTGAAGTTTTTTTTAGGGGAGCTCTATTGGCACCACGAAACTTACTCTTCCCACCGAGAAAAAAAAAACTTTCCTAAACTACCCCTCCCCCTTTCTCCCTCCTCCTCCTTCTCCCTCCTCCTCCTCCCTCATCTTCCCTTCCTCTCCCACCCTCCCTCATCTCCCCCCCCCCCAGTCTCCGGCGGGGAGGGATCCCCGGCCGGCTGGCCGGTCTCCCTCCCCCTCTCCCTTTTCTTCCTCTCTCCCTCTTTGTTCCCTCTTCTCCCTCCCCGCTGGCGACTGGGAGGGGGAGGGGGAGAGGGAGAGGGAGAGGGAGGGAGAAGAAGAGTAGGGGAGGGAAGGAGAGGGAAAAAGAGGAAGGGAGAAGAGAAGGGGAGGGAGACCGGCCAGCCGGCCGAGGCTTCCACCGCGGGCTGCTGGCCGGGCTCCCTCCCCGCCGGCCACTGGGGGTGGGCGCAGATAAGGGAAGAGGGTGGAGGGTGGGAGAGGGAGGAATGAGGGAGGAGGGAGAAAGAGAAGGGAAGAGGGGAGGAGGGGGGAGGAGGAGTTTAGGGAAAAAAATTATCTTCTACTACGGTGAGGAAAGAAAATTCGTGGTGCCAATAGCACCACTCTTTTTTATATATTTTGGATAAAGGTGGTTGTATTTTTACTTTTTTTGAAAAAGATGGAGGGAGTTTTGAATTAAAATGCTTTTGATGTAGCATCTTGTCTAAAAAATGGAGGCTTTACTTGACTTTTACTATGTTAGTAAAGTGCTAAACTTTTTTTTTTTTTTTTTTTTTTTTTTTTTTTTTTTTTTGCTGACGCAGGGTGTCCCGGCCCTTTGGGCCGGAGTAATCCCTGCGGGCCCAGGAGGCAAAGCCGGGTAAAAACCCCTGTGGCCCCAGTGTGGTAGCGCGGTTTCGAACCCTCAACCTCCGGGAGCAAACCGTGGTCCTAGGCCAACTGAGCTACCCCTTGTTAAGGAAGAATTTTAAAAAATGATATAAAGATATTTTTATTATTTCTAAAAAAATATCCCAGGACTTGATCAAAAGAAACGTGAAAAAAATTTAATACTTTTTTTAAATATTCAAATCCTCATGTGTTTTTTTAAAAATCAAACATGATTTTTATTATGCACATCCGTCCATGGGACACTTGTTGGACCCCTCTTAAAAAAAGATGAAAATGCCCTCCCTTTTTTCTTTTCCCTATCCCTCTCCCTGCTCGGCAGCCCACCTCCCTCCTTCTCTCTGCCTTTCCTTCTCCCTCCCTGTCTCTCTCCCTCTCCTTCTCCATCCTCCCTCCCTCTCATTTTCCCTCCTCTGTGGCCGCCCAACTCCACCCCTTCTCCATCTCTCTCAGTCCTTCTCCATATCCCTCCCTCTCCCAGCGCCCACCTCCGCCCTCTCTCACTCTCTCGGGTGTCAATCTTAAAAACCACATGAGTTTCCCATACTACAAAGGGGTTTTCTAAAATCCCATTCCCCCCTAATACAAAGGGGTTTTCCAAAATCCCATAAAAAGAAGTCATATTATAACCATACATTAATAACATAAAAAATTATACGATTCATCAATACCATATGGTAATGTAAAACTAGATAAAATAAAATGATATTCTTCTTCTCATGCCTTAGGCGAAGCCTCGACTTGCAAATACCAAGTAAGAGCCTAATTAGTACATGTCCGATAAGAGATACCTTCAGTGGGGGGACCACTTAAAACTATAAAAAGTAGAAAATTAGGATCAATGCATCCTTTTCTTTTCACAAATGACCTGTTACAATACTCACTATTGAACCCAGAGGGGTAGCTCGGTTGGCCTCTGACCATGATTTATTTATGAAGGTTGAAGGTTCGAAACTGCACTATTACATTAGGGCCACGTGATATTTATCTGACTCTCTCTAGGCCCATAAGAATTAGTCTGGCCCGAACGACATGACACCCTTGGTTATAAAAACAAATAAAAAATTAAACAAAACCACAAAAATATAGAGACCTGCTACCTGCACCGATGGGGAGCCCGGGCTGTGGCCCGGCTCCCATGGGAGCCCTTGGATCCCAGGCGCACATGGGATCCAAGGGCTCCCATGGGGAGCCGGGCCACATCCCGGGCTCCCCATCGGTGCACTTATACTTCCGCAAAAATATATAGTCAAAAGAACATTAAACTTTCACTCTAGCACATGCAACCCAACCACAGTCGGCTCCAATTATGCATCCATCCTACCCACAACGACAAGGAAAAGGTCCAAATTGCCAAGAGTCCGGATTCCTGTTGCAACGAAACAGGGGTTTACTATTCGAGCCAATGGGGGAAGTGCCATGTGTAAGAAATCCAGGTCAGACAAAGACCCCTCAACTGCTTCCTTGAAAAAATAAAAAATAAAAAGAGAGGGTCTTTTTTTTTTAATAAAAGAAATTGGGTGGAAACAAAAACCCACCCCTCGTTCTTCTCCTCCAATACGACCGATCAGGGTTTGGGTTTAGGTCCTTTTCTTCTTCTTCATCTTCCGTGGCAACGACAAAACGTAGGTCTAGTGACGTAATCCTTTGCACAAAGTCAGGCGTGGCCCACCTCTGAGGTCTCCGACTGATCTCACTTGATCTTCTTCTCCGATCAGTTCTGTAACCGGAACCTGTGAGCAACACCTGCCTTTGCTCTTTTTCAACCAATCCGATCCGTCATGGGGTTCCATCAATCAGATAAGAACCTCTGATCTTTCTTCGATCGTCAACTCCACTCCTGATCCTGTCTTCTCCGACCTGTCTGCGATTGGGTAGCAATGGGAGCTCTGCTCCGATATTCTCTCAGCTGGAGATGGCGAGGGGGAGCGATGGATCTGGGACCTCTTCTCTGCTGCTTCTTGATCTCTGGCCAAATCCACCAGAGTCCGGATCTGGGACTTCTTCTCAAATGAACCAAGTCGTGGCCCACTTGGAGATCAACTCCGATCTCCTTCTTCTCCGACAGAGGAGACCAACTTGTTTCAGCGACAGTAGCAGTAGCTCTGACCTCTACACCACCGGCTTCCTCTCGCCGCCCTCGGCTTCTCTCCCTCACCGTATGAGTCTGAGGCTGAGATTTCTATGAGAGGAGAGGAATGGACTATTAGAGCCCAATTTTTTTTATTTGCAAAAAAAGCCCCTCTATTTTTCTTGGTTTTTTTTTTAAAGGAAGCAGTTGAGGGGTCCTTGTGTGACCTGGCATTTCTTACACATGGCACTCTCAGTAAACCCTTGTTTCGTCCAAACGAAGGCAGCATTAGCCATTAACACACTATAAGGTCTGTTTTTTGGGGAAATTTTCAAAACAAGGCTCAAGTTTTTGTCAGAGTTTAAATCTGGACAAGAAAAAGTGCACATTTAAAAATTAAACTTTAAGTCTTCCATTTACATTACAAATCAGGACAATCGGGAATTTTTCGAGGACTTTTTTTTTTCTAAAAATACCAAAAATGCCCTTGGCCCTTCTCTGAAATCACGGATCGATGAACCCTCTTAGTTCGACACCTCCCTCCCCCTCAGTCGTCGTCTCTGTCGGCCATGAAAAGGAATTACCATGCGCCAGCCCTCCCACAGTCCTTTTTAAAACTCTCTACACTAATCACTACACATAAGTACATAACCCATCTTTACAAGCAACTTCTCACGATCAACTCTTGTCCCTGTTTCTCTTCAAGCCCAACTGTGACATTTTGATTATTTAATCTATATAAATTATTTATTTTATTATTATTATGTAATTGATTGTATTTTAGTTAAATACACGATTAGTCTAAGTGGAGACCACGTTAGGTTTAGGTTTGGTGAGTTAGGCTTGTTGAATAGATGTCCTAACTCATAGTTAACCCAGGCCCAATTTAGTGGTATAATTCTTTTCTAATCCAAACTCTTATCTTTTTAGAAAATAAACTCTATTATTTTTAGACTTTAAGTCAGATTACAATTCCTATTCCTATTCCCTATTTATACACCACACTCTTTTATTTTCACACACAATTCTCTCTCTTCCAACTTTTCTCTGGGATAGCACCTTGGGCTTTTGGCAATAGAGATTCTAGACCGTCTCCATCAACCGCGGACCTCAGGCAAGTACCTAATCATAATTTGTAGATTTAATGCTCGTATTCTTCCTTGATTTACGTGTTGATGCATGTAGAAGCCCTTTGATGTCTTTGTTATGATATTTTAATAATAGATCGGAGATTGGATATCATTGCATTGATTTTCTTATTTTTTTATAGCATTACTGTCGAACCACCAAATAACCCAAAGAGGACCGGACCTATCCCAGGTTCCCTGACGCAGAACCATGAGATCTTGTGTATTGGTTGTGGGGCCCAGGTAGACCCCACTGATGTTTGCTCAGGACCTTGTGTTTACAATCTAGTGGAGGCGTGAGTTGGGTTGAAGAGAAAAAAAAAACCAGTCTGGGTGACAAGCTGCTGTGGACCCATTGGATGTAATGATCACGGATCAAGTCCGATCACGTAGCCGTATAAGGCATGAGCGACCTTGAAGATGAGACTGATCTGGGTCTTGATCCGTGTGGCCCACTATGTCAATTGATCTTGATGGGCTAGGCGTGATGTCCATCATTTGGAAATTTGCATAGTTGATGGCGCAAAATCCATGACAAAACTCGTTCTGTGTGGGGGGAGATGACCTGATGACAGGTCATGCATGGGAATCAGGGAAGTGGGGATAACTTTAGGACTTGTCATACATGGGATAAGAGAGAGGATGTTGATGACATGGGTTACAATGGGATGAGAGAAGTTCTGTTGTGACAGAACATAGCATGTGATTTTTATCATATGGCCCTATCAGATTTTAGAATTTAGAAAAGAGCCCATTGTAGCTTTAATGAAACCAAATTAGACCCTTGGGCCTACTTTTTAAAGACTTGAATTTGGAAAATGTTATAAATGGAATCCTTGGGTTTTCTAAAATTATACATTAAGGTTGTTATTTGCAAATTAATATTTAAATAATATCTTTGGTTTTTAATGTGTTAAATTATATTTTTGTACCTTATTAATTGGATCTTTAGACCTGAGTAAATACCGTCCGGGCAAACGATATCTTACTAACGTGGGGTTTAGTGCCTTGTATGACCTCGAGGAAATCCTAATGGATATGAGCTCAACTCATCTTTATTGGAAAACTCTTAATTGGGTCTATGCACTATTGATTGAGAATGGATGTGTTGATCTTTTATCTATTTAAAGATTCCTGTGGTTGTTGGGTACGAGACCTTATGTTTGACCTTAGGATTTGTTTGTAATTATCCTTTGACCTTCGGGTTTGCATATATATTAGCTGCATACCCTATGTTGATTGGATATGGACCGTGATGTGGCTTGGCATTTGATTGAGATATTGTAGATGTTTGTTCGAATGATTTGATTGGTATTCGATTGTGGATTATTGTGCAGCCAGCCCTTCACTTTGACTTAGATTTCTGTGTCAGAGCTTTACAAGATCATTAGGTCTATTCTTCTATGATATGTATATATATGTATATTGATTGGGCCATATTCGAACGACTGCAGTTGTAATTGGACGGCTGATTACCGATGTGTACGGACACTGCAATATCCGAATTTCGAACCGATTTATCCGGCCTACTATTATGAAGCGGTTTATGACAGCCGGCCTTCGAACGGGTTTTCCCGCTTTATAGTTAGGGCTGACCACCCAAAGCAGTGGCATTGCTTCTGTGTGATTATTGTATTTCTTTATTGTGTAGATTGGATTTAAATTATACATTCTTTTCTTCATTGTCACATTGTTATTCTCTTATGATCATTACCTGTCATTACTCTCAGTTGATCTTGTGTTTTATTTATGAATTATGCTTTCGTGCTTGCTGTTTACTTTGTTTATTGGTGCATAAGTACTGATCCCTACCCTGCCGAGGAGACTGGTGGAGGGTCAAACGTTTTAAGCTTTTGAGCCAGTTGATGAACCTGAGTGGAGAGCCAATGATGGCTACAGAGCCGTTTGAGTCTGCGCCGGAGTGACTTTTATCATAGAGACTATTTTAGTAGCAAATTATTCATAATGAACCTAATTTTATTTAGTTATTTTGTTTAAGTTATTTTGAAAACTTTAACCTTAAATATTCAGTTAGTTATGTGTTGATTTGATTTTTAATATTGATATAAATTGATTTAATGCTTCTGCAAATTATATATAATAAAGCAAAGGGGGAGGTGGGCTGTGGGGGTGCCACCTCATTCTTAAAAAGCCTCTCCTTTTAAAGAAATATGCATAAAAAATCCACATTATTTTAAGGTGCCACCTCACTTTGGGCTACTATTTCTCTCCTAAAACCTCTCTCATCCCAATGGCCTTCTCTTAACCCTTTTTTTTTTCTAAGAGTGGACCCCACTTATGGAGGGAGGCTAAGTGGGAGGTAAGCCTTTTGGCCGTTGTCTGGTTTCTTAATAGATACAAATCAATTAGTAGGCTCCGCATATTTAACTTATTTATGCAGTGGGACCCACTCATGGATTACGCATAGATATTAGTTTTCTATGTCAATACATATCCATAGTGGGCAATCAGACTGGGTTGGTATCATACACAAGCTTAATTTCTTTGATAATTGTTAGGATGTGATTTGTGTGCATATTAGTTAGAACTATTAGAAGCATACTATGATAACTCATATCTATATCCACGTACACTTATTCCATGCAATGTACATATTTTATATTTTTTTTCTTCTCTTACACTTGTTCGCCCCCCTCTCTTTTAATTTTTTTCTTATACTATCAATCATCTATGGGGACCAACTATTCCATCACCATAAATCCAAATGTGGTGTGTGGCCCATTGAGGATGAAATCATTTGTTTTCCATTTCCTTTCTTCTTATCTTTCCTTTTTTCTTCTTTAAATGCAGGGCCATCAATGGGTCCCACACATTAAAAGTATTTCAAGGGTGGCCCCCACTGATGGATTAAACGTTAATTTTTTATCCCTTTCTTTTGGTTCTTTTTAGTAGATGTAGATCCATCCGGTTTGTTTTCTTTTTCTTATATTTTCAATCATCAATGGTATAATATATCCATAAATGAGATAGTCGTAATGGTCAATGCCTTTAAATTCAAGGGGTCGTTATGTTATGTAAATTTACTTTATTTTATATTTATTTTTATACACAGAAAAAAATTTAATATTCAAAGATAACAAAAAACCTATTTTCTATTTATTTAATTATTTTATCTTAACAATATTTCAAAAGAATTCTTAAATTTTAACATATTTTCATTTTTTGGCCGGGCTTAGCACGGGCCTTTGTTGCTAGTGTTTTATTATGACTCACCATGTTTCGAAATTTTGTGGGTCCATATTTGGGAGCTTGTGTTGCATTAAACATAGGAAATTGAATGTTTATTTTTATTTTTCACGTTATTCCTTGGTTGTGTTTTGGGGACGTGACACAAACTCCATCACAGCAGCCCCAGAACCCATAAAACATTGTTGTTCCGTTAGCCTCATGCCTAAAATAGACAATCGAACCCAACTTCATCTCCTTCTTTCCAATCCGAACCATCACCTTCAATTATCTTCAAAACCAAACCAAACCAAACCAAGCATTTTCCCACTAGGTGGGGTCGGCTATATGGATTTGACGACGCCAATCAAATCTGTTTAGGGCCATGTCCTCCGTTAGATCCATGTAAGCAAGATCATGTTTAATAGTTTCTTTCCAACTTCTCTTGGGTCTCCCTCTCCCTCTCCTACTCTTGGCAAACTCCATGCTTTCACACCTTTTAACAGGTGCCTCTGTTGGGCGCCTTCTAACATGGTCGAACCATCTCAGTCGATTTTCTCTCATTTTATCTCCAATCGGTAGTATTCCTACTATGCCCCTAATCTCCTCATTCCTAATCCTATCTCTCCTTGTGATCCCGCACATCCATCTTAGCATTCTCATCTCCGCAACTTCCATCTTCTTGACATGATTATGCTTTACTGCCCAACACTCTGATCCATATAACAACGCTGGCCGTACCGCCACCTTATAATACTTTCCTTTAACCTTGAGGGGGACTTTCCGATCACACAAGACCCCCGAAGCACTCCTCCATTTGGTCCACCCGGCTTGAATCCTGTGACTTACATCAGTATCAATCCCTCCATCCTGTTGCACCATAGATCCATACCTAAAGTTTTCTTTTTCTACTATCTTTTGTGTGCCCAAACTTACTTCTATGTTACCAGGTGTCCTACTTTGACTAAACTTGCATTCCATATATTCCGTTTTGCATCGACTTAGCCTAAACCCTTTTGTCTCTAAAGTTTTCCGCCACAATTCAAGTTTAGCATTCACTCCTTCTCTCGTCTCATCCACTAAAACAATGTCATCTGCAAATAGCATACACCACGGCACCTCATCCTGGATATGTCTTGTAATCACATCCATAACTAGGGCAAACAAGTACGGGCTTAACGCTGAGCCTTGGTGTAGACCAATTGTGATAGGAAACTCCTTAGTTTCGCCGCCAGTCGTCCTTATAGATGTCACGACTCTATCATACATATCCTTTATTGCCTCAATATAAGCGACATAAACTCTTTTCTTTTCCAGAACTTTCCAAAGAATCTCCATAGGAACCCGGTCATAGGCATTCTCCAAGTCAATGAACACCATATGTAAATCTCTCTTACCTTCTCTATATTGTTCCATTAACCTCCTCAGGAGAAAGATAGCCTCCATGGTTGATCTCCCAGGCATGAAACCAAATTGATTCTCTGAAATATTTGTTGTTCTTCTTAGTCTTCTCTCAATAACTCTCTCCCATAATTTCATCGTATGGCTCATCAATTTAATCCCGCGGTAGTTCGCACAGTTCTGAATATCTCGTTCTTGTATATGTGTATAAGAATACTTTTCCTCCATGCATTAGGCATCTTCAATTATCTTCAAAACCCCCCATAATTCATTCAGCTCTGAATCATCACAGCAGAAACTTCAACCACATATCACCATCGGAACCATTCTCAAACCTCCCTGTAACTTTTCATCTCTCACCACCCATTTGTTAGGGCCCAACTTTTCATCACATCAGTCGTTTTCAATAAACTACGAACAACTAACTTTGTACGTTTAAAAACAATGACGGCCAATTTTAAAATTACCGATGGCTGGAGCCATCTCAAAACACGACTACAGTGAGGCAGTCGTTTATCTCAGCAATGATACGACGGTCCATTAGCTGTCGTTTAACAAAAACGACTGTCTTCAAATGTTTGAAGGTAGTTGGTTATACTGTTAAACGCCGGCCTATGACAGTCGTTTTTTTTAAATTCCGACGTAGTGGTCTGGGTACTATGTGATTCGTTCTCTTCATTCTATTTGGCTTGTTTATTGAGAATATGAAATGAAGTTTGAGGTTTTGGCATGTACAAGACAATCATCTCCATCTGTTATTATGAGCTATCTAGGCTTTTTCATCCGGAGGGATGTAAACAAGTTGGGTGCAGCTTGGGTCCCTAGTGGACCAAACCGACTCAAAATTCACGAACTAAAGAACGACCCCTTCAGGACCAGATGTCAAATCTGTAATAGATTATAGATGTTAAACTTGTAATGTTACGGTCCCAAATAAGGTCATCGGTGCCGCGCATGGTTTTGTTAGTGTGGTTGTGTAAAATTTTCAGGCTGAATAAATGGAGGTCTATTGGCATCCCTAATCATTATAAATGGGCCGGACGGATCCAACCTTTCCTAGTCCAAGCTTGTCTTGAATACCAATCATAGCTGAATTCTTAGGAGTTAATTGAGTTAAAGCAAAGGTAACTAGAATATTATGTTAATCTAATTGAAACTTTAAGTTTATTTAACCATGCACAACAAGGTTAGGCTCTTATCATTTTTAGACATGGAAATTCTCCTACGCAAAACTTACATGCCATTAGAGGACTGAATTGTATACACCACTTTCAGGAGACATTAGTAAGGTCAAGTAACAATTGAGCAAGCTCGGCCTATTTACAACTTTTGACCAGAAGATCCGGCTACGAGCAACCTGCACCCCTTTGATAGTCTTGTCATCTCATAATCTTGCATTAGGCCTAATGTTACACTCATTGTTGGATTGAATTTAAAACATATCTACGTGTTAAGATGATAATATTTTAAGGCAGTTAAATCAAGGGCTAAGATAATCCTAGTGGGCCGATTTTTTTTGCTCTCCCTCGTCCATAAAAATTATTCCATCTACCATCTTCCCATTGATAGACATGCATCTAAATGGCCCCACAAGCTAGATTGTATGGAAGCAAAATGCTCATAGGAGAACATTCTCCTTGTAACACCTTATTTATACATAATCTCCAATGACATGGGGGTATGATTATGAACAAAAAAAGAACATATTTATCTGTCTGAAACTGGGAGATAATATTGAGATGTTGTCATTTGCAGCTATAGTTATTATATTGACTACTATGATAGGGTGGCTATTTACAAGTATAATGAAGGATCGTGAGCTTTTTTTTTCAAAGAAATGATGATTTAATTTAACCAAAGCCAAAGATAATACAAAAAGTTACAAAATAGGATAACATACAAAATAGGATAACCAAAGCCAAAGATGATACAATTGGTATCCAGGTCAGGCCCCGCCTGACGTTATAAACACAAGCTTGTATCCAGCCCAAGCCCAATATGTGTCACAACCCTAGCCCAATATGTGTCACCACCCTCTAGGATGGGGTCCTTACAAGGTGGCCCTAAATGTCAAGCCCAAGCGCACCATCTAGGCTAGGGATGGCAATGGGTTGGGCTTAAATGGAACTCGTCTCGCCCCACCCCACTCTAATTGGGTTGGGCTTAAATGGAACTCGTCTTGCCCCACCCCACTCTTATTAGGAGCGGATTTGATAGTGGTTTTCTTGATTTGATTTTGGGGCGAGTTTAGATTCTTAGTGTCGTACCTATCCTGCCCTATATTTATATAATATATATTTACTTCTTATCTTATTTATTTTTATATTTTTTTTACTATAGGAGGTTCCTAGCCTTTGGGCTAAATAGGTACTACCAGTACCACCCTGGAGTTAAGAGGATAGTTTACCTAACTTCCTTCGCGCCCGGAGGGAACTTACTCGTAAATGTGATCGTGCAGTGACGATGGTAATGGGTTTAAATAAACGGGTTAGTGTACTGCTACTTCTCCATAGGGTTCTTCCTTCCACATCCACAGACCACAGTGCATGGCGTTAATGGCCGCTTCCATTTCTCGCTCAAGAACGGCCAACGCTGCAGTCAAAAAGGGTACTGCTACTTCTCAATTCTCTCTTTTTTCGGACCCATTTCCAATTACTACTATCAATTCTTATTCTAATACTGCAAAGGTATTGAATTCTGACGACGCATTGAGCCGAACCCAGTTCTTAGATTTTGTGAAATCTAAATCTAAATCTAAATCTGAGAATTTGAAGCTTGATGATGCATTGGGTTGGTTCGATCGTATGCTGCTCATGAAACCCTTGCCCCCTGTTGTTGTTTTCAATCATCTATTGGGGGCTGTTAACAAAATCAAACATCATTCCACGGTTGCTGCTCTCTATATGAGGATGAAGTCGATTGGGATTGCACCCGACATATTTACTCTCAACACTCTGCTCAACTGTTACTGCAGATTGAAGAGGGTCGATCTGGGGTTTTCCATTTTGGGAGATATCTTTAAACGGGGCATCGAACCTGATGCGGCTACATATGCTACCATCATAGATGGGCTCTGCAAGAGTGGGAAGGTGGATGCTGCTCTTGAGCTGCTCAAGGCGATAGAGAAGGGAACATGTAGACCGAACACTGTTGTGTATACGACCATCATACATGGGCTTTGCAAAAAAGGGTTGGTAAAAGAGGCCATGGACCTCTTTTCAGAAATGGTGGAGAAGGGGTATGGACCTGACATAATTACATACAATACCATCATCAACGGGCTTTGCAAGACTGGAAATGTTACTCCTGCACTCGATTTGTTTAGAAAGATGGAGAGGGAAATATTTAGGCCTGATTCTTGCACATACAATACTATCATTGATGGTCTGTGCAGAGAAGGGCTTTTGGATGAGGCCCTAGCCCTCTTTTCAGAAATGGTTGGTAATAGTATTTCACCTGATGTTGTCACTTATAACTCTTTAATTCAGGGATTTAGTTGTTTGGGTCGGTGGGAGGAAAGCACAAGATTATTCAATGAAATGATAAGTAGGGACATATCTCCAGATGTCTTTACTATTAACATCATAATAGATGCACTTTGTAAAGAGGGGATGGTGGAAAAAGCACACGAATTATTTGACATGGTGATTCAAAGAGGTGAGAAGCTTAATGCAATTTCTTATACTATATTGATGGATGGTTATTCTTTGCAAGGGAAAATGGACATTGCAATGGAAGTCTTTAAGTCTATGGTGGCTGATGGCATTGAGCATGATGTGTACACCTACAGTATCTTGATTAATGGGTTTTGTAAAAGTAGGAAAATAAACGAAGCCACAAGGATCTTCCAAGAAATGCGTAGTAAGGGATTGGTACCGAATACTGTTACATACAACACTCTTTTGGGCGGTTTGCTTGGTGCAGGCAGTGTTCAGGCAGCAGTAACTCTAGTAAATGAGATGAAGGCTTCTGGCCAAAGGCCTAACCAAATTACATACATTACATTGTTGGATGGACTTTGCAAAAGAAATTATATTGCAGATGCAATAATAGTGTTTCAAGCTATGGTTAACTCTAACTTCCAACCATGTATCAAAATTTATAACATCCTCATTGATGGTTTATGCAAAGATGGGAAAATTGAAATGGCAAAAAAGCTATTTCAAGGCATCTCTGACAATGGTTTGGTGCCTGATGTGATAACATATACTGTAATGATCAATGGTCTGTGCAAAGAAGGTTTGATGGAGGAGGCTAATGAGCTATTTTGTCAAATGGAGGAAAATGGTTGCATGCCTGACACATTCACATTCAATGCAATTCTTCGTGGTTTTTGTGAGATTAATGAGATGCAAAAGGCATTGGAGATTCTCCATATGATGGCTAAGAGAGATGTTTCACCAGATGTAGACACCATCTCTACTGTAGTTGACTTGCTCTCGAAGGAAGGGCAATGTCTACAATTTATTGAATGTATTCCTACTTTTGTTCAAAAAGTCCACAAGTAATGTGATGTAATTTGTGAAGTCAGTGCCTTCTCTTCATGCTTCTAATATATCGGGTCAAGAGCTCGGCAAGAAATTGCTCCTTGAACACCATGCCATGAGAAGGTAATATTCTTCCTAAGACATGCACACTATGTTGGTTAAAAATGTGATTTATAATATAATTTGTCCAACAGAAATGATATGTTTATTTTTCTTTTTCTAGCAGAAGAAAATCTTGACATTTATTGACCATGGCATTTACCTGCAATCCATATGTAATGTATTCGATATATCCATCCTTATTATGTGGAATTAATGTTGATATTTTTTCTCAGTATTTTTCTCGCATAGAATCTTGTTGATAGGTGATCAAAAAGAAAATGCTAATGTTGTTTTAGTTGAATTGATTTATTAGTTGCTAATTTTGGAAATCAAAGACAAAGTCCTAATGATGATGTCATTTTATAGTGATTTCTGTAACTCTTATCCTTTTGTTTTCTTTTTATAATTTGGAATCTTCTTTCTAACACTCAGATCCTTTACGAAAAAAGAAAAAGAATAAAAAGAAAGAGCACTCTTGTTGGATGCTTGGATATGGATACTTGGCTTGCTCTGAATTCTCAAGCTATCTCATGTACTTCTCGGCTAGATGCATGGCATGATAAAATTGGATGTCATCATTATAGTGTATTTTGATTATAATCAATTTGTGATCCTAATCTTGCTAATTAGATCCTTATCTAACTAATTAAAACCTCTTAATTGGGAGAAAACATAAGATACAAGCATGGTCTACAGTGGGAGCAAAAAGTTTTATGCTCCTGTTTTTTTTTTTTTCCTTCAAGAGTTCATAAAATTGTTAGGCATATGTTAATCTGCAACTCTATCATTTCACATGGTGATTTGTAGCTCTGTAATCCAGTGGTTTGTCACATAAATTTCCAAAACTTACTATAAATTTTTGTTTTGATGTGTAAATTTCCAACTCTATCAAATACATTTTGTTTTGATATCTAATTTTTGTGTCCGATCACTTTCTGCTCACTGTAAGTTGCCCATCTCCCTAAGCCCTAAATACCGTGTACAGAGTGCATGCTCACATTGTGAAGTGGACAAAGAGGGATCGTGTCCTACCTCAGCTTTATTATGTCATAGTTTCTTAGGAGCTCAATAATGGATATGGAAAACCTGGGTATGTATTTACACATTTGAAACGAGATCCTCGTAATATTAAAAAATACATAAATGCACCGTTCAACCAAACCTATGCTCATTTGTTGTATTTACAATGAGAAACAAAAGAAACAGAATTTTGTATATATTTTTAGCTGAAAGCGCTGGTTGTCAGACAAGTAATCGGCTACTTAGCATGAAGTATGCAAATGTGTTACTAGAGTCGCCATCCACTGGAGTTGTACTCTCTCTGCCAGAAGCATAGTTTGGTCTATATTGATTTCAGTTGGTGCAATGGTAAAAGTCTCGGGTGCCATGTGTGATAACGCAGGTTCGAGACCTGCGAGCAACCACTTTGTGCAAAATTGCCAAAGGTTAGGTCTGTCTCCAATTTGGATCCTTCCAAGACCCTGCTTCAGTGGGACCACACCGGGTGATGACCTTTTTATTTGGCAACTGAGGAAGATGCGAGAGAGCATTTATTTGTTATATAACTTGGTTTAGATCTTATATTGGAAGTGACATCATGCTTTCATAAACTTCTTCTAGATCTCAAGATGCAATGGGTGAAATAGTTGTTCTTCTCTTCCTTGCAAATTTCAATTAAATATCTAGATCATATCCTGCAATAAAATTATTGTTGCATTTCTCAAGATAACTTGATATATCAAATCAAATTTAGATAAATAGTTTTCTAGAATTTAATCAATGATATATGAGATTAATACTGAAGGATACTTTGAGATTTAGCCAGACTATTTGAAGATCTATATTGCAGAATCAACATTGTTGGAGTCAGAAGCACGGTAGTATGAGGCAATTTGGAAATGACCTCATCAATCAGCCAATGGTTTGGCGGAGTCTTTAGCTAGACAAGGGTTCGATGGGTCTTTCGCTTGGGAAGTGTTTTGATGTAATTGTCTTGTAGGGTTAAAGTCTTTTATACCCGTTGTTTTCTCCAGTCTCCTTTGTACTTGTTTCTCTTGTTAATAAAGTTATCTGTTATCTTAAAAAATAAAAAAGATATTAATAAAATGAGAAGATTGGCACAGAAACCCAGCATTAAAATTATGTTGATTTAGGCTGTACTGAATACCTGAGAAGTCTGGTTCTTGTTTACAACTCTCTAGTGAATGGAAGGCCTTGATTTAGGCTGCACTGAATACCCGAGAAGTCCGGTTCTTGTTTACAATTCTCTAGTGAATGGAAGGCATTGATTTAGGCTGCACTGAATACCTAAGAAGTCCGGTTCTTGTTTACAACTCTCTAGTGAATGGAAGTCCTTGGATTCCGATGTTATTCACCCTGTACAGCTGTCTTTCGGCACTGAGTACTGGGTCAAATTCAAATTCTAAATAGAATTATAGAAGAGCAAAGGAAGCAAAGAAAGAGCGATATAACAACAAGTTTCAGGAAAAGAAGATGATGGAATTAGAGAGGCCTCATGGCTATCCTTGACAGCAGATCGAGATTGAGGCCCTGTTTGGCATCATGCCAAGGGGATGTTCCGTTGTTCCCACGGGATTAAACCGTGGAAACCTTGTTTGGTAAGTTTAATTAGCATTTTAAACTCCAATTTTGTGGGAATGAGCTTGGGAAACCTGTCTAGCTGGATTAAGAAATGAAAAACGATCTAACTTCGTTTTTTTTTTTGGAACAACCGGCTGGCACGCAACTTGTTCACGCACCGCCTAAGCATATAGTCATCGAAAGCTCTACAGGTATCTCCATCGCCCTCACTTCCTCTCTCCCATATGTCCGTCCGACCCACCCCTTCATGCATCTTGCAACTCTCTCTCTCTAGCAGGGCAAACATGCCAAACCCAGTCTGCCCGGCCAGCTCTCACTCTGATCGATCTCTCCCAAGTCCTACCTCACATATCCGTCCCCTTCTCTCTCCCTACCCTCCCCCGACAGGTCAACCCACGGTTTCAGACATGAACTCTCTCCCCCCCTCTCTCTCTCTCATAGACCAAACGACCCAAACTCTCTTTCCCTCTCCCCCAGTAGGGCAAGCGAACCAAAGCTATTTTGCCCATAGACGACCCGAAACCATTTTTTTCCAGCCACCTCTTTGTTGACTGAAACTACTGTGCAGATTGTACTTATAGGAAGGAAGATGGTAAAGACTCATTTAAGTAAAAAGAAATTAACCAATCTTAAGTTAAAAAAAAAATCTGACGGAACCAACTAGCCTATTGTTTCCAAGATGAACCTATCATTAATCGAAGATCTATATAGTTGCACAACACCATTCGATGTGAGAGATCATATGGGGTAGAAGTTCAAGTGATGCTTGGACTTATCAAGTAGCCTCCAATTTCTAAAGTGAACATATGAAACCAACTAGACTAAAATTCATGCAGTAATCAATTAGACTGTGCTTTTTAATCTAACTGGTTGAAACAACTACATTAGATTCACATAAAAGTCAGGCCCCAATTACAACAATTTTTCATGATGGGTCCATGTTCACAATTACAAACAGTGGCCGTACTTTGTAATTCTTAAAGGCGGGTTATATGTTCACAGTTTAAAAAGGTGGGCACACATTATAATTCCTATAAAGGTAGACCCACATTATAATTTAATCTTATGAAGGTGGGACGTCCCATGTTTCAATTTATAAAGATATGTCTCATGTACTACTATAATAAATTTAAGTTCAATGGTGTTGCCTAATATAATTATATTGGCTATTATAATATTACCAAACAACTTCTGCACGGCATATTCTCAGCGGAACAATTTAGAATAATGCTACCAAACAAGTTTTGTATGGATAGTCTCAGCACAACCTGATCTCGGCACAAAATCGGGAACACCATTGGAAGGATGCCAAACGGGGCCTGAGTCTCACACCTTAATTTCTCAAAGAAAGTAAAACACTGAAACTCTCACACAAAACCTCTAAACTTACTTAGTAATAGGCTTACATCCCGTATGTATGAGTTTATTATGGCATTTATTTTGAATTTGTCATTTTGGGCCAAGAAATTTGTGTCCAACTCCCAAAATGGGTAGGTAATGCGTGCAGCCTTTAAGTTTTTAAAATGGTAACAAGTGAAGCCTTAAGTTAAATTGAATGCATTTTTGGCAAGAGGAATGGTCAAGCGATAAGGGATAAGGTGGGAGCTTTGCTAATGGGGTGACTTACAATTTCCTGAAAATCCAAACATTAGGGGCTGCTAAAGTTGGATACACGATATTAATCCAGATATGTTAAATATGAAACTTGTCATTTTTTTATTATTTTCCCTCTTGTTTGTCTATTTCTTGTCTTTGTCTAATTTCTCTTATTTCCTTACTTCTAACAATAGCTTCACTAAACCTTGAAAACTACATAGGACTCATTTATGAGAAAGACTATTATACTATAAGAAGGTGTTATCCATCGTATTTCCTTTTTGTTCATTTCTTGTAGTTATGCTTTTAGCACAATTTTTTTCTATTTTAGTGATTGTTTTCAAATTGAACAGGCTTAATTATTGTCTCTTAATTGTGATTCTAATTTCCATTGTTTTAGCTGAATTTGATTCTTTATTGAGAATGCAGCCAGTGCATCTGGATGCACCACATTTAATGTTTGTTTTTAAGTGGCCACTTTGATGATGCAAAATTAAATCGCAGTGTTACCGCTACTGGTTGTTGAAGGAAACATTACTTCTACTGGATTTGAAGGAAACAACACTGCATCATTTGATTCTTTGCACATTTTCATTCATTGTTTCATTTCCCATTCTCTCTCACCAGCTACACAATTTTTATCTAATTTTTCAGCAACTCTTCCCTGGTACATGAATCTTCTTTTATCACGTGCAGATTTTACGATCCCATGATTGAGCTATAGAAGACTGACCTTAGGACTTTAGTGAACTCTCAACTAATGTGTTCTGAGTGCCTACAGTAGTCCAAGGGCAATTTCTGTTGTAAATTCATCATCAGAGAAGTTACAAGGAGCAAGAGGGAGTTTACACTTTACAGAAGCTGTGTAAATGTCGAGGATTTCTGAAGAAATGGTGCGGTATTAACAACATTGACCTCATCTTATTCTTTGTTTTAGACTTTTATTTTACTTTATTTAAAGTTCTATTGGCACTGGAGTTTCTGCCATAGATGTTCTACCTGAAGCAACAAAAGGTTTGGTAGTAGTGGAAACCCCAAGTCTTCTGTATGCAATGCTAGAAGAGTCTATTAACGTTTCAGCATCTTGCTTGGTTAATTTGTTATAAAGTTATATTTGGAACCTATTACCTGATACAAAAAGAAACCAGTAAGGAGATGACTGCACTATCTGCTCAAATATCAGAATGTGGTAGCAGATACTGGCTGTCTAACATTTATGAGGGAAATGTGGGAAAACATGGATATAACCTAAGTAGCACTATGTCCATGTGTCTGTTGAACTGTAGGGAAGTACCTGTGATCTTCTTGGAACATGCCTTGGCAAATGCAAGAGGTATAGAAAGTTGGGCATTGCTGAAGAGAGTGGGGATTCTCTCCTGCCAACCTAATAGATATAATAGGATGACTGGGGGTCTCTTGTGGCATCCCCAAGGTAAGTTCTAGACTGGGGCACATTGGTGTAAGCGCTTTTTTTTGTGGAATAGCATGGAAAAAGAGGACAAATTTTATTTATTATTATTTTTTTTTTTGTGGAAAAGTTCTTTGGATGTTTGGTTCAAAAGATTTTTCAAGGAAACAGCATCAAAAGCAATGCGATTTTTCATGAATTGATAGAAAAGTGTTTCCCAGTGGAGGATGGGAGGATTAGGAAAAAAAAAAAGAAACAGTTCCGCAGAAAAGTGGAAGTCCACAGACTTCCATTTATGATCATTTGGTGTAAGTATATTTCTACGAGGAAGAGTGCAAAAAAGCAGTTCAGTTTTCTGCTGTTTTCGCAGACACTACAAAAATATGCTTTGCTGCATTCTTTTGCATGGAACTGATTTAATAGTAAATTCTATGAAATGTATTCCTATTACAGTATAAAAAATGGTGAAGAAGATTCACAAGTGACCATTTTCCACATAAAAAATTAGCAGGTTTCCGTGAAAAACCAGTTTCCATGTGTTTGGTGCAGCATAAATCCTCAGAAATGGAATTCTGTGGTGTCTTATTTTTTGAAAGGAGCCTCAGAACTTCGTCTCCCATGGGGAGGGGTCAGACTTCTGTTTCTACAAAAAAATTCCGCTACTTTTCCAAATGTAATGCCTACCCCTTTCTCTGTGGGAACCCTACTCAAGATCTAATGATGCAAGGTTCCTCTTTCAATCCTGATCCTCGTTCTCTTCTTCACCGCCAACAATCCAAATCAGCGACAAGCCTCAAGGCACATGTCGTTGGTTAATGCCGTTCAATCAATTCGTACCACCATAAAATTGATGGATCCTAGGGATCGCGACTCGACCCCCAGTTGATGGAACACAGAACTTTTGAATCCTTAGTGTTCAATCTGTCCCTATCATCGTGAGATACGGGGATCCCATATTTCTATCCAATCGGAGTAATAGCTTGCCTTACACCATAAAAACCTGAGAAACATTATTCTAATGTACACCAATGTATTACCAAAGAAACAGACTCACTACTCCAGTTTGTGAATTTTGTATTCAATTCCTTTCTTTTATATTCTTATCATCTGAAATGGAGGAATTTTTTTTTCTTTTTGGGGTAAAATAAATGGATTTGTATTGCATGATACATAGAGGTTTTGGTTAGTCTGGTTAGCAACCGAGTCCAAGTAAAATTTATCTTGGAATGAGAATGGAACTTACCAGTGATGGATGGGTAGAGCTGGGGCATCATAGCCTGATTCAATTGTATTCTTTTTGTGGGAAGATCAAGCTCACTTGTCTTATGTTTGATGAAATGCTTGAGAAATGTGTTTTCTCCTAGAATTCCATGTTTGTTGGGTATTTTAATGGTGGGGATTGGGAAGAGGCGGCCCTTAAAATCCGTGTATTTATAAGTATTTCCATCTGGTCCTAGTGATTATATTTTTCATCTTAGAATTAAAGGACGCCTCAACTAGGTTTAATTGCATGGAGGCTTTGACACCTGTGTTGAAGCATGCATTGAAGCAAATAAAAGGAGACGAGAGAACAGATGTTTGGGAGCGCTGTTATAAGCTGGTTTCCTCAGAGTCCTCTGCTTGTGCACATTAAAAAACAGGAAGAGAATTGAAAAGAACGGTGACTTAGTATTTGGAACCCATTAATTCCCCTAATGACCTTGACTAACTGGTGGTGGGTTATGGTGTGAGTGACTAACGTTATAGTTGAAAAATTACTGCAAGACCAAATGCTTTTACATGGTTCATTTGTATTTTCCTCTGGGTTTCTTTTCGATTTCCCGAAACCTCAGCTAGTGAGGATTCTTTTTGTTCATTTGCAGCAATAATGCATCTACTCAGAGTTGAAACTTGGAGTCAAAGTTTTGGGCAAAGGCTGGAAAACTCCATAAGCAGGAAGCTTTTATTGTGCAGTGTGCTTGTATTTAGAGAAGAGTGGAACCTAAACATTTCAATGAAAATATCCTTCCTACATCCAAACTGGGTTGTTTAACTACACCAAAAGAGACGTGCTACATGGCCTGATGCCAGGCCGCAGGCCATTTAGATTTTTTCACACCAAAATTGCTGATTAGGAACGTCAATTTGGCGCTGTTTTGGGCCGTTCATGATTAGAACAACTGTGCTGCAAGGCCGGGCCGTCTGCCTGATCCCAGCTGGACGCTAGGATCGGGCACACGGCCCGGCCATTGTGTAGACTTTTTCTGATTAGATACTGTCCAGAACCGTTTCAACTGAAAATGCCGTCCGTAATATATAAACCAAAACATACTATAAGCCGCCGCCGCACCCCCCCCCCCCCCCCCCCCCCCAACTCCCTTTTTTTTTTCGTTCCTTTCGAGAAACCCTTTCAGTTCCCTCCCTTTCGTATTCCGATCTCGCCTCTCTCCATCTCCATTTCATCTGATGAAGAAATCCTTCACTGCGCCCTCTTCCATCAGATGTCTCTCAACCTGAGCAGCAACAGTTTCCTCACAGCAGAGAGATTGCTTGAAGACTGGCCTACCAGAACCGGAGATGTTGTAGTTTTTAGGTGTGGATCCGACAATTTCTACCAGAATCTCCCCGGCCCGGGCCAGCTCCACCATGCCATTACAGACTGCAACTGCTCTCTGCAAAAATCTCTACGTAGAATCTCTTGCTTTTTTTTTCCATTTTCATGCTTTTGGGGTTCCTCAAATATATGGATAGAGATGGAAATTAGGGCTCCATTTTGTAGTTTTTGGGGATTTAGGGCTTTTTTAATCTGGGGATTTTGGGGATTTAGGGTCTCTCTATTTCATTCATGACTGATTTTCCATTGTTAGAGAACCAGGTATTATTTTTCTTCCTTTTCTTCTGCTACTTTCCAATCGATTGATTGTCTTCATTTCTTAGCTTACTAATGAATACATCAAAAATATCTATCTGGGTATGTCTCAGATTCTCAGATAACTTTGTTCTTTCTGCTTTTTTTCTTTTTCCGAACAAGTTTCAGGAGGAGACCTTTCTCTCTAGGGATATTGCCTGTTGTCTATCTTTAGTTTATGAGTTATTGTCTGTGTTTTACAATGGGTATGTTTTGGATTCCTGAATTAATTAGGTAAAATATTGGTAGGTTTCTTTGAGGAGATTCTCTTGATATGTTTTAATTGAACCCTTTAACTTGTTTTTTTTTAGTATGGTTGATGACATGAGGGATATGTTTCATCTGGGCCTGTTTGGTTCTTGAAGTAGAAGAAGGCTCCTTTGTCTTTCTATTTCATATGCACTTTTTTTAAGATTTGGTCAGGTCATTAATTCATTTCTGCAGATAATGCCTTCTAACCTGTATGATTAGGCAAGCATTCAGTTATTCTATTTGTAAAGTGAAATGTATCTTTAATCATATTCTGCAACATTTTCTGTAAGCTTGAACTGAACCCATCATGGCCTTTTGATGTAGCCCAAAAACCCAATAAGAGAGTTTCATTTAAAACACATACAACCACATCTAAATATAGGGTCTGCTACTTTTATTTGTCTCAGATTTATAGTTTTTCTTTTTTGTGTTCAAAATATTGGGTGCTCTATCAGTGATGTCTCACTAGAAGATGATCAATTGCGTCTGAGAGTTCAAGAGGTATTATCAAGTATGTTATATAGCTGGAAAGTTTATTCAAATTCCCTGCACTTCTTTTCCATACTATTACTTGTACATCTGGTTGACATCATTTGTTTTTGCTGGGACAGGGGTCTCTCTCTTTCTCTGATGATGAAGAAGAAGATGGGTGGAGGAAACTAGCATGTGTCCAAGATGGCAAGATAGAAGCAGAAAGATGTCAAAGGTATAAACCCTCTCTACCACCAAATCATTCTGTCCATATTTATGTATATACTCCCTATATGCTTTCTAGATGGAAAGCTTCTTTCTTGCTTTTCCTTTGGTTTGCAATTTAAGTGTTATTAGAGGGATACTGGTTTTTTCCAAGGAATGTAGTAGCAGCACATCCTGAGAACTAATCGGTTTTATCTTGTTTGTTTGGTTTCTGATACATGTCGAAAATCATCCTGACCGGAACATGAGCCTGCCATGGTACTCTATAGTCTGACAAGATCCTTACCTGTCCCCTCAGTGCATTCACTTAGGCATTTTTAGTAAGGTGCTAGTTCAAATTTTATATTTACCTTTTTTTTTTTGTTTTGTTTTTTTAGGCGAGCATTTGAATCCTCAACTGTGCATAGATAGACTCCATAGCAGATTTTTTTTTTCCTTCAAATCAACATGTGGCAGGTAGCACTTTTGCTTGGAGTTGTCTGCCTGCGTATTGCTTAGAGAGAAAAAATAAATGAAAAATAGATGGGTCTTTCAGTTGTGATGGTTGCATGTCTTGTTCTGTTTTTTTTAAACCCTCTCAAAAGTGAGGAAAATGATTGAGTGGCCCACACACCCAATTTAAAAGGCTGATTCAAAGTCTTGAAACAGTGACTACATTTGGTAAAGCACCTGAGGATGGATGTGTCTGGTTGAATTTTTGGTGTTCACATCTTGGCATGGATTTTGAATGAAGTCTTCATTCTATGCATGAGGATTCACAAATAACAGTCATTGTGAGATAACACAAATAGTGTAATGATAATGGGCCACTATGACGTGGCCAGGGGGGTTTGTTTTAAGCTATTTGTGCATGCAACTTAGCTGGAAGCATGTGGGGATTTGAAGAAAAAAGAGATGGGAGAATAAAAGAAGGAAATCAGGAGTTAGGTGAACGTGGGCATTCAAAGAAGTGGGGATCTAACAGGTGCAATAATTGGTGAAGTGGCCAAGTTTTCCAGAAAACTGCCCATTTCTAGCAAGTAGTCTTTTCTATGAGGATTTAAGCTGTTAAAGAAGTGTAGTATTTTTGTAAAAGGATGTTGAGTTTGTTATGGAATGAGACATGTGGATTTTGACTTAGAGAGGCATTGGTGGAGAGGAGGTGGGATGGGAGATGTCACTCTTACATAATTTTGTATATTTATGAATATACACTTATGTCGCTCTTACATAATTTTGTATATTTCTGAATATTCACTTACACACACCTTTGTGGCTTGTCCTGAGTGAAAGATGTAGTGGGCTATCATAGCTGAACAAGGGCAATTATAGCCAATACCGTGTAATGACATGGCTCCTCTTTTCTGCAGTTGGGAGGGAGTACTAAATATTCATGACTTAATCAGCGGGTATTTGAAATCTGAATTAGACAATTTTGCTACTGCATTCTCAAAGTCCATCCATTTAAATGCCAAAGCTATGCTTCTCTTCTATCAGAGTTGGTCATTGATCACTACTCACTTGGTAGTTGCAGGTAAAGGAAAGGTCGATTTGCTTTTCTGCTGTGGCCAAGGCTCCCGCAAACTCTCTGCATCTGTTGGTTAGTATCTACCTTCTGTCAGTTTTTTAGTCTATGGTGACTAGATTCTCCTCTATCTCGACAAGGTAGCTTTCCAATGCATTGACAGTACTTACATCTAATAAAAATATTGCTGCAATGAGTGACTATGCATGGTGATTTCCATATGAATGTTATGTTGTTTGAATATAATCATTCCTTGGGTGCTTGTATTCTGATTATCGATATGCCAGGAAATCCAAATGCAGTTGCTGAGTGTATGGAGGCCCTGACACCTGTGCTGAAGCCTGTATTGAAGCAAATAAAAGGAGACGAGAGACAGAAGCATCCTCTCCATGTTACTCACGCCCAGGCGGAGCCAACAGATGTTTGGGAGCGCTAGCTGTTATAAGTTGGCTTCTTCAGAGTCCTTTGCTTGTGCACATTAAAAAACAGGAAGAGAATTGAAAAGAACGGTGAGTTGGTCTTTGGCAGCCATTAATTCCCCTAATGACCTCGACTAACTGGTGGCGGGTTATGATGTGAGTGACTAACGATATAATTGAAAAATCATAGGAGGACCAAATGCTTTTACATGGTTCATTTGTATTTTCCTCTGGGTTTCTTTTGGGTGTCCTGAAATCTCAGTTGGCAAGGTTTCTTTTTTGTCATTTGTAGCAATAATGCATCTACTTGGAGTCAAAGTTTTGGGCAAAGGCAGAAAAAACTTGCATGTAGGAAGCTTTTATGGTGTAGTGCGCCTGTATTTGTGGAAGACTGAAACCTTAAATATTTCAATGAAAATATCCTTCCTATATCCAAACTAGCTTCTTTTCCCTCTCTGTGCCAAGTTCTACAGTTTGCCTGGGTTTTCATATTGTACCACTGAACTGCTAATATGCAGATAGGCTTGGTGAGACCTGACATCAATGACCATATACAGAAAATAATCACATATTGGACAATTCTAACTTCCAATTGATGGCCATGAAATGGACGGTTGATAAACATAAATAATGATAAAACTGACATTCAACGTAAAATGGCAAAGTTGGGTGTTGCAGGTTTTCCATGCATCATATTAGTGGTAGTGCCATTTATTTTCTGGTTTGCTATGGCTGGGTGTTGTAGGTTTTCCATGCATCATATTAGTGGTAGTGCCATTTATTTTCTGGTTTGCTATGGCTGGAAATGCTGAAATGTTATGTTGGTGCAGGAAAAAAAGACTCCTCGTACATTGAGTTGGGTGCTATTTAATTCATTCTATTCGCTCTATTTTCGCTTCTACATTGAGAATATTAGAAAATGAAGTTTGTGGTTCGAGAGTTCACAAGAAAATCATCTCCATTTGTTCTTATGAGTTATAAAAATTTTATTATCATGAGTAGTGATGTACACAGGTTGGGTTCAGCTCGCGTCGATAGTGAACCAAACTAACTCAAATTTCATATAATAAAAAAAAACCATTCAGGGGTGAAATGTTGAATATGTAATAAATAGGTTACAGATTAAGGCTTCTACTATCCGTTGCGCACATGGTTTTTGTGCATGTTATATAAAATTTATATTAATGATACTTTGAATATATGCATCATTTTGTGCATCGAAAATTTGGAATGGACCTAACTGAGCGTAAACCCAATTATCACTTGGGTTAAAAAAGGGTTTTTATTGAAATGTTTCAATTCTAATTCTTTGGTGTAACCAAATGATTGAAAGTCCATTGATATCCCTGATCATCATAAATGTGCAGAATTGAGCCAAACTTAAGCGTTGAACGGTTTGGATTACATATAAAAAGTCTTGTGTCTTAAATTCTATGAATTTTAAGACATGAAACTAACCCGTTCGGGGTTTAATGAGTCCATGAAAAAATTGAATGTGTGGAATTAAAGTTTTGGGGGCCATAGGACTTTGGGAGTTGCAAAAATTAAAAATGAATAGGGTTTTGAAACTCCACCTGTGACCTGTCTACTATAAACTATAGTGGCGCTCTTTTAGCCTGGAATCTGCAAATTTTTGTGGGCTTCTCCACTTCATCAGAGATAATGAGCCTTTGTCCTCTATGATATCAAAAGGAAATACTAAAAATTGGAGTTGGCAAACATGAAGAGTGTAGCACTTTGAAGAACTGGAAAGAGGAGAAAAAAGGCCTTAAGTTTTTTTGCCTTATCTTTTAAAAGGATACAAGTTTCAAAACTTTTCAAATTAGGGCCTAAGTTTTACGGTAAGTTTTCAGTGAAGGAGAAACTATCATTTAAAGTTATTTCCCATCTACTTTTTCCTTCAAATTTTTTAAAACACCCAAGTTACTATTCATTTAAAGCCATGATATGCTTTCGGCATTGGGACGTTGGTTGCTGACGATCACTATGAGGAAGTCAGTCAAGCATGGACCCAAGAAACTTAACTTAAAATTCTTCAGATAGGGGGTTTAATGTAAAAAAAAATACCGTGGGAAGGTGCAAATGTAAAAATAAATAAAAAATACATACTAATTATCAAAACTTGCAAGGGATTCTTTAAAATTCTTCAGATAGGGTGGGGTCTTCAACTCCCAAATCCTTGTACCTGGGTCAGCCACTGAAGTTAGTGAAGGTATGGATGAGAAAAAATACATACTAATTATCAAAACTTGCAGGGGATTCATTAAAATTCTTTAGATGGGGGGCTGGGGGGGGGGCGCCACTTAATGTAAAATAAAATACCGTGGGAAGCTGCAAATGTAAAAAAATATATATTTATACTAATTATCAAAAATTGTAGGGGATTCTATAATATTCTTCAAATAGGGTAGGGTCTTCATCCCCTAGATCCTTGTACCTGGGACCGCCACTAAAGTCAGTGAAGGTATGGATGGGAAAATGACCAAAATAAAAGAGGGTTTTATCTCAATGAAGGGCAACTTGGGTGTTTTAAAAAAAATGAGGGAAAAGTCACTGAAAATTAACAGTAAATGGCCAATTGTCCTTAATTGAAAACGTAGTCCATATTTTGAAAGGTTTTGAAACTTGTGTTATTTTTTGAAATAATTTGTGATTTTCAAAAAAAAAAAAACATGAGAGCATATTTGTCTGCACTTAGGGCAATTAGTTCAATCCTTTGTCCGGATCCCCTGGGCTTTTAAAATATCCTAGTGCCCATCTCCATGCGTCGAAAATACATACACTCCTAATTTTTACTTCAATAGGATTATAGGAGTTGTTTTGCATTTTGAATATTTGGGCACAACTTGAGTGTCTAAGGTTGGATCAAAATAGATAGGAAATGGAGAAATAAAATTAGTATAGCCGACCCTAACATAGTTGGGCCAAGGCTTTGATGATGATAATGATGATGATGAACTTGAGTATCTAAAGCCCAAGCCTCGGCTCAATCCAATTCTTAGTTTGATTTCCGAAACCTTAGGTCACATTGCATTTTCGAGTAGAGGTCGACACAAGCGAGCTCGAAGTTCTTTTTAAATTGCACTCTAAATGGGCAACTCTCATACATGGTAGTTTGATTGAATTTTTTTGGGGTATTTAAAAATAGTATAGAAAAGTATTTTTCATTCAATTTATACGTAAAAATGGCACGTTACTTATTATTTATAGAAAAAAAGTGGCTTGTGTTTGAGGCGGGTTGGGTATTGAATCTTTTCGGGTTCAGGATGGGTATGGGTTAAAATAAAAGCATTAGATTCTTGGAGGGTTTTGACATATTAGTCCTTCTTAAATTTGATTTTTTCAATTTCTTGATCGGAACTCAGATAATGTCACCCAAGTCGCTTGATTCCGGTCAATATCTTTTTATAACTTTTTTGCCATAAATCCAATGATATCAGGGAGAACAATTTAGGGGGTGTTTGGAAACAAGATATTTCAAAAGATTTTGTCATATTATATCTACTAGTTTAGAATATAATCTATGCACCAAAAAAAGAAGTGTTTGGATAACTTAGAAAGTATATTACAATATCTCACTTTCTTCTAAAAACCTTCATATTACATTATTCAAGAATATGCTGTATAAGATAATCTTTTGTTATAAAATCTTTTTTATATACGAAAGAACTCATGAGCAACCATTAATTATAGTGGTCCACTATAAGTTTTAACATTAATGATCATTATTGCAACTATGACTCTCAATATTTTAGGAGGGTCTTAATTGGCCCCACAATGCTTACAAATTTAATGTGGGGTCATATAACCCTACGACAATTACATAGCCCTTGTTAATTAACAATTTTAGGAGGGTCTTACTAATGTCACACTAGGGACCCTTCATCGTGATTACCAACATTAGGTGGGTCCCATACTACCAAAATTAGCTGGATTTCTTATTAATTACCAATATTGAATTGTGATTGCAGTTAGAAGTTTATCATCATTAAATGGGTCCCACTATTTGATAGCTCCCCTTATGTTAATATGGCTACCAATATCAAATGGGTCCCACAATGATTTCTCATACATAGATTTATTAATGATGCGTGACATTAGATAAGGTTTTACAAAAAACTAAATAAAAAATAGATAGGCCCATTTGTGATAATCACTAGTAGATGTATTACACTATGGCTATCAACATTTGGTGGACCTACATTAATCGAACAACATTGCTTGGATCTCAAGGTTTTAACATTTAATCATGTGATTTTTTAACAGTAGTAGGTCCTACCATGTTTATTAACACATGTGATTACAAATTAGTGGGTCCAACATTGGGTCAATTGATTACTTTCATTCCATTTCTTATTTAGTATATATATCATCTTGTAAAGTTTTTATAAATTGCCAAACACTTCAAAGGTATATTGAAATTTGTAAAAATTGCCAAACACCATAAGTGACACTATATAATAATATGGCACTATTTTATTCTATGATAATGAAATCTTACAATATTTAAACTTGTTGATATTATATTATGTAGTTGTCCAAACACCCCCTTATGTTATAAAACCTAATAAATCTTATGATATCATGAGAGTGTCCTATCATGTAATGACTTTTATGCACATTTTAGGAAAAAGAATTCTAAATGGATATATGGGTTTTGGCGTATTGGTTCACCTTAAACTCTGTTTTCCCAACTTCATTACCCAAATTTAGATAATGTCACAAAGAGTCATTTGACTCTGGTCAACATTATCTTTTTAACTTTTTTGCACTATATCTCATTAGGGGCAGGTTCTCCTAAGCTGCAGCTTAGGGTATCCTAAGCTGCAGTGTATAAACGGCACATGTGTGAGCATATGTATGACCCATTTTTGCACTACTGCAGCTTAGGATACCCCTAAGCTGTAGCTTAGGAGAACCTGGCCCATCTCATTATATCATTAGTAGGGATGGCAACGGGGCGGGGCGGGTATGCCCTTCACATCCCCGTTCTCGAACTCCATCCTCGCACCCATCCCCGTTATTTGGGGTTCGGGGAATCCCCGACCCCGACCCCGACGGGGACGGGTAACACCCATACCCGACCCCGTCCCAGCACATTACATGTATTTATTAATTTATTTTATCATTAAATATATTTATAGATTATAAATCATAATCTTACTATCTTAGTAATTGAGAGTTTAGGGTTTAGGGGATGGTGAAATATTATGAACAATTATGATATTGAGATAATGAATTTAACATGTTCTAGGTAACTTAGCAAAAAATTAAAATTAAAACTATAGATCATATGATTGAGGGTATTTAGGGTTTAGAGTTTAGGGTATTTAGGGTTTACATACTAATGACACATAACTATAATACTATATAATATATACATGTATAATGTATTATATATATACTTGCAAAAAAGGACTTAAGTCTCAATTCTCAAAAGAGTTATTATATATCATACATGTATTATGTTTCTAAAACATATATTTATATATATATATATATATATATAAAGAGCAAGGCTCCCCTAAGCTCGAGCTTAGGGATAAAATTTCGTAAGCTCATGCTTGTGGGGTCTACCTTTGGTCCATCCAAATGGACCAAGCACATGAACCCCTTAAACTGCACATGTCCACCAACTTTCGGTAAGATCCGAATTTACTGGACCGTTGGATTGACTATATATCAATCCGAATGGATTATTGACCATTAAACTCTTGGACCCATATTGAGATGATAGAAATTACGGTTGTGGCTGATTTTTTGCAGGGAGAAAGATCTTAGGGAGTCCTTGAAATCCCCCCACCCCCATCCCCATGTGGGAACCCAAGTGGGCCACACCACACACTTGAGCTTATCTTATTCTAAGCTTGAGCTTAGGGGAGTCTTGCTTATATATAAATTACATAATATTTTCGGGTCGGGTTTGGGGCCGGGTATGACACTACCATACCCTACCCGCCCCTGGGCTGGGGTTCGGGTGGCACCCGAACCTGGCCCCATACCCAAATTTCGGGTTGGGTCCCCGCGAGGCCCCGAACCCACGGGGATTTTTTCCATCCCTAATCATCGGATTTATCAATTTCTATATCATATATTTTTTGCAACTAGTAAATAAATTTTTTTATAAAATATGAAAAACTGATATTTTTTTAAAAGTAAATACACATCTGATCACTATTTCTCAAGTTTAATCATTTGAAAAATTTTTTTCCCTAAGATGTTATTTAAAAGCCATGGCATCACAGGATTTATCAATTTTTGTGACATATATTGTTCCCATAATATCATCATGAGATTCAAAGCAAACAAGTATTTATAAACTATTGATCAGAGTCCTAACGATTTTACGACATCACCAGTAATATGTCATGAAATTGGAACATCCAATTTAGAGGGGACTAAATTTAACTAGCACAAGTACCCGTGCTGAGCACGCGTATGTCCATACAATGCAATTTCAACTATTAACTTATCTAATATAATAAAATATTCATACATAGGAATGATTTTTTAGAAAGAAAAAAATGATTGTACCTATTTTTAAAATTGAAAGTAGGGAGAGTAGAAAGGGAATTAAAATGTAGTGAGGTAAAAAAAGTAGCAGTAGAAATGGAATAGGAGATGTGGGCAAAAAGGTAATTTTATAAATTTAAAAAAATAGAAGAGAAAAAGTAGTGGTTAGTTATAAAAAGTGGGCAGTGGTTATAAGAAGTGAGAAGTTATATGCAATTATGGTCAAAATCAAATCAAATGGTCAATATAGTATAATGGTACCGGTCTAGTAAAGACCGTCCGCACTCTGTATTATAAGGATGCATCATGGCCGCCCATTGTATTGACTAATCCAACGGCCTTACTAAAGCTTATATAAGCAATTGGTAGGAAACCTGAAACAAACAAAAAAGAAGAAAGATAGTGGGTTTTTCCGTCGATCCTCCCTTCGTCTCCCCTGGACACCATCTCGGCCTTCCAAAGGAGAAAACCCTCCCTCCTTGCCTCTCTCATGCGCCGAGCTCTAACATCGCCGCCGTGATCGTTTTTCGTCACCTGGATAACACTCGCAAACAACCTCGATAGGCATAGCTCTCTCTCTCTCTCTCTCCATCGCTATTTGGGGCATTTCATCGTCTCATACTTTTTGGGCATTCCAGCATCTCAGATTTTTGGGGCTTTTGGGTCCTCAGATTTCTGAGGCTTTTGGAAAAATCACGTCGTGGCTGGAATTTTTTGGGCATCTTCTGTTGAAAAAGAAAGACAATATTTGGTTTTTTATTTTTATTTGTTGTTTGATGTTTATTTGTGGTTCGATGTTGGGGTTTGATGTTTGGGGTTTTTAGTTGGGGTTTGTTTCTGTTGTGATGCTTGAAATGCTCTGTTATTGAGAAATGTTCCGTTGTGGATTGGAGAGATGAAATTATTTACTTCTCGCACACAGATGAATCCAAACCGAAAATTTTGGAAATGCCCAAATTGGAACGTAAGTGTGTTGAGGGACCCTCATGGATGTCATTTATATGTTGTAAAAGTCTCATAATTTATCTGTCTTACTTTTTTTAAACTTTTTGTGCAGAATGAAAATGATCGTCGTGCATTCCGTTGGAAAGATGGAAAGACAAATTTCCAATTTTCTGAAGCTAATTCATCAACATTTGACAGAGAGAACTGGTTGGAAGAAAGGAATAGTTCAATAGTGGCCATCGAAAAGTTGGAGAATGTACCGCGTGTATCTATTGAAGAAGACAATTCGAAATATGTATTTACGTAAAATTTTTCATGCTATTGTACTCAAGTATTGTACAGAATTTTAATTTTAATTGTTAGTCAGACATGAAATACATGCTTTGAAGATGCTTTTGTAATTAGAATGGTTAATCTAATTATCAAAGATTGTTTATGTATGTAGTGTTTATTAAAAAGAAAATGTTGCTTCTGTAGTGCATAGTCATTGCCTTTCCACCGAATTGACTTAAAATTCCCTCTAGAAACCATCTTACTTAAATCCACATGGAAAGAGCCCGGATCACATTCTTTTGCATCAATTGAAAAGATCCAAATGTTGAAACTCTTCAAAGTACCCGGGCTCTTGACATTGCAGTAATGCAAGAAAATCTCATCAAAGCTAGCAGTCCCCTCACTTGCATTCACTGGCAACATCTGCATTCACTGGCAACTGATTGGTGGGAATGACTTAATTCTTTCTCCACTTTACTTCCTGTTATTTGGGATTCAACACGCCGAGGCCACCCTTGTGCTTGATGAGGAAGGTCCAGCTCCTCAAGAAGCTTAAATCCTTGTTGGTTTTTGTTCCTCATCTTCAAATTATCAAACACCAACAGAGATATAAGTTGTTAATAATAGAGGGATTGGGGTGTCAACATGAATGAAATTGATTCATATCACTCCTGTGATCATAAAGAAGCTGAGAGGAGCTGAATGGTTTTGAGAGGAGTTGAATGGTTTTGTTCCTCATTGTTGTTATCCGCCAAAGCAAAACCTGTAACAAGTTTCAATCCTGCAGCAAAACCTGAGAGGAGTTGAATGGTTTTGAGACAGTCATCACTAACATTTTATATATAGGTAACACTAACATTCAACATTCCACATTAAATCAAGACCACCACAAACATTCAACCACAAGGTCACTATTAACATTTAACATTAAATAAAGTTCACCACTAACATTCAACCACGAGGTCACAATTAACATTTAACATGAAATCAAGTTCACCATTAACATTCAATCCAAAAAAAACATCAACTCCAACATCCCATTTTAAAGGATGGGTTATGGTTATGTACATGGGTCATCTTCAGAACCCGACATATCTGAAGTGCTGCCATCAACAGATGACTCGGACGTGGCTCCAGACACACTTGGGTTGGATGCATTAATCTCGAGGGTTCCCCTGAAATATGAAAATGAATGATTTAATTAGTCAAGCAATTAAAGATGGGCAATATGTACGAGAAGTAAATAATTTCATTTCTCTAGCTCCACAACGGCATTTAGGAGGACATTCATGACGGACCATAGAGGAAGATGACATCCTGCACAAAAGATAGTGACTTGAAATTAGAAACTCTCAATAAAATCTCAAAAACAGAGCATTTCAAGCATCACAACAGAAACATCAAACCCAAACTAAAAAACCCAAACATCAAACCCAACATTGAACCACAAATAAACATCAAACAACAAATAAAAATAATAAACCAAATATTGTCTTTCTGTTTCAACAGAAGATGCCCCAAAAAATTCCAGCCATGACGTGATTTTTCCAGTGACAGATCCAAAAGCCCTAGAAATCTGAAACGCTGGAATGCCCCAAAAATCTGAGACGGTGGAATGTTCCAAAAGTCTGAGTTGCTTCAACCATCATGATTTTTCTAGTGACAGACCCAAAAGCCCCAAAAATTTGAGACGCTGGAATGCCCAAAAAATCTGAGACGATGGAATGCCCCAAATAGCGATGGAGAGAGAGAGAGAGAGAGAGAGAGCTGTCCCTGTCGAGGTTGTTTGCGAGTGTTATCCAGGCAACGAAAAACGATCACGGCGGCGATGTTGGAGCTCGGAGCACGAAAGAGGCAAGGAGGGAGGGTATTCTCCTTTGGAAGGTCGAGATGAAGGGAGGATCGCCGGAAAAACCCACCCTCGTTTCTGTTATTCCTGGAGCGCCTTCCTCTCCCTCTCGCTCTGCTTCTCGTCTTTTTTTTTTTTTTTTTTTTTCTACGTTTCAGGGGGTGATTCTATATGCACCCACTAATATTATTGCTTTAAGCACCCACTTGCTGAACTCACCCCCCCCCCCCCCCCCTTTATTTTGTTTAAAACGTTTTGTTGAGCCCACCCACCATATTTTCCAAACTGCCCACGCTCTCCTCTGCATTTCCTCTTCGTTCTCCTCTGCGTTTCCCTCGTCGACCCTATTCGAAAAAACGAGCGAAGGCATCATTGGACATTGCTTCTCCTCCTCTTGCCTTCCCTCTTCTCGGTCGTTCTCCCTCCAAAGAGCATCAGTGCACATCGTTCCTGCTTCTTCTTCTTCTTCTTCTTCACAGGACGCGTGAGGTAAGTTCTTGTTTTTCCTTTTTCTTCTTCTTCATACGTTTATCATGTTTACATTCCTTTTAGGTCGTAATTTCTTTGTTAGATAGTAGATAAGTATATTACGAGCTAATTCATGTGCATTCGAAGTACTGAATCTCTTCACTTTGCCAAAAATCGTGGCATTGTTCGCGATCTGCTCGGCAATGCAGAACCGTGCACCAAATGTTGTGCACGGCAAATGTATACTGTGCATGGATTTTCTGCACGATGAAAGAAACCGTGCATAAAATGTTTTGCACGGAACCTGTAAACCGTGCAAAACAAATATGCACGGTAAACATATTCCGTGCATAAAATTGTTGCACGGAAAAGTTGTGCCGTGCAGAACGATTTTGCACGATACAATTCAACCGAGCAGTACAAGAAAAATTTTTTTCTTCGTATAATGATTTTATCTTCCTAATGATTTTTATTTTAAATCCAGATTTGAAGATATGCCTAGGAGACCAGCTCGCCGTATTGGTGGCATCTCACATCCTACCGGTGGACGTGGTAGTACTTCTAGCGATCCACCCAGAGTGCGGGTGAAGGTTGGCGTTGCTAGATCTCCTCGCCGTCAACGGCCAACGGCGTCTGAACGAAGACGCAAATTACGGCAGGATCCACTGCCTGAGAGCTCTTCAGAGGACGATTCCTCAGAGGATGAGGCAGGGCCGTCTAGTCCTCCCCAACCGTCCAGTACTCCGATTGCGCCAGTAGGGGAGGATGATTCGTCAGAGGACCAGGCACAGCCACCCAGTCCTCATGCCTCGGGGTCAGGGGATGGACCTATTCCAGGCGGTCCGGCCGACGAGTCCGTCCTTGTGAGTTTCAGGACTCACGTGGCCATATCCATATGGGACGGGGAGGTACACGTTCATTCTTTATATGTTTTAACTAATTCTTTATATAATACCAGATGCTAATGAAGATTTATACTATACTTGTAATGTGCAGGAACGTGGCCCTCTCAAATGTATCAGTCATTGGCGGCAGTTGAAGGACTGGTACATACCTCGGCCTGGAGATCGTCTTGATAGTGAGGTGCCTATGTTTCGCGCTATCATAGAAGAGTCTGGATTGGCAGACCTGAGGCATTTCAGCTACAGATATATCTCCTGCCCCTTGGTCTCGAGCTTTGTGGAGAGATGGCAGCCCGAGACCAATACCTTCCACATGCCGTTTGGTGAGATGACGATCACATTAGATGATGTGAGTTCTCTACTCGGCATCCCAGTCACTGGACTTCCTGTCCACGTATCTGCTATTATGGGATTTACTGACCAAGTAGATCTACTCGAGCTAGGACTGGGTGTGGATAGGGAATCTGCATCAGCCGAGTTGAACCTGGCACGGGGTGGGGTAGTGAGGATGGGGTGGATCCGACGGGTGTGCGGCGAAGTGACTCCCGCATCGTCGGTTGAGGAGGTAGAGTGTGCAGCCAGAGGATATCTTCTTTACCTGTTGGGCTGTACACTATTCACTGATAAGTCCGCCACGAGGGTTCCTGTCTACTACTTATCCTTATTGATGGACCTGCCACGAGTCCGTCAATACGCATGGGGGGGCTGCCGCACTTGCGTATCTATATCGCCAGTTGGGGACCGCCATGAGGGCAGATGTGCGGTAGATTGCTGGATATTTGACACTGCTAACAGTAAGAACGGTACATTTTATAGATTCATATATCTTTATCATTATAATTGATATAAGTACTATATAATTATTAATATTTGTTGTCATTTGTAGTCTTGGGTGTACGAGCACTTCCCATTCGCACGTCCTCCTGCACAATGGGGATACACCGCAGGGATGGCTCTAGCAAGCCGCTGGAATCCTGGACAGGATTCCGGAAATGCAATTGAAAACATACAGCTGATGCGGGAGAGATTGGATGCCTTACACCCGAGTGAGGTGAGCACCCATTTGAGCGTTTTATGTTATATATTTCTGACTTTCTTTATTTTTTTCTTTTACGTTTTTTGAGAAGGAGCATGTTTTATTATATTAGTGACTTGTTTAGTTTACTTGTGACAGATTGCTTGGGATCCGTATGCTAGTGTTAGGGCCCATCATCCACTACAGCAGATATCATTCTTCTGTGGTTGCTTGAGGTCCCTAGATGTCATTGAACCCTACCACCCACACAGGGTTCTTCGACAGTTCGGCTACGTACAGACCATCCCACCCGCACCTCTTGCCCCCATCCGTGCCACTCGGGGTAGTACTGCCGGTAAATACAAGGTCTCCTATACGTTTCTGGATCAGTATTGGATTACTTGGGAGGACCATGTATTATCTATTGCGCACCGCGGCCATCGTGCACATCATGTGGTACACTAGGATATCTCACCCTTGTGTACAGAACCCCGCCCGCCATTCCCACTATGACCCTAATGAGGGTAGAGAGGACCCGACTCCGAGAACGGTGAGTGCATTGTAAACTATCTTATTTCGTACATTGAAGCAAGTATTGTTTAAAATTTAATATGACACATTCTATTGTCTCTTATAGGTCCTTCGAGCAAAGGATCATATTCGTGCCACGCTTGAACGAGGTGACCAGCCAGTTGAATTCTACCAGAGGGCATTGCGGACTACCCTCGAGATTCTTGATGGCTTGCCGGTGACGTATCGTCGGCGTGCGCAACAATGAAGCTCGGAGGACTTTTTGATAACATGCTTTTGTTTTTGTATAAAGGATATTTGACTTTTATTTTTTTTAGAGACTTGTGGGATGTAAGGATATTTTAGATATTTTTGACAATGTATCATTCTTTTCAGATGTGTAACTAATTACAAGAAAACAGTGTACTACAAACTGCCACATTTCAATCAATGAATATTATTTTTTTGTACAAGAACTTGTTTGTTTATGGAATTATGGTTGTGAAATTGTGATATATAGTTCATCTCAATTTTTTTTTTTTAAAACATCTACATCCCTCTTCGAATTTGGATACAAATAGTTTCAATAGTCTAAGTTAATGATGAATAATCCACACATACCAATAATGCACGGTCAACATATGCCGTGCAAATGCAATCTGTTCAGTGTACATATGTCGTGCAGAACCATTCTGCTCGGCTAATATGTACCGAACAGAACCATTCTGCTCGGCTAATATATGCCGAACAGATCCATTCTGCTCAGCAACTGTTGGCCGTACAGGATGGTTTCGCACATATATTTTGTGTGCCTTTTCTTTGTGTGGCTTGTAATAGATGATTTATTGTAGGGGTTTTGACCGTACAGGGTATAAAATACCCTGTATTTCTTGAAATGGTGTTGACCAAAAGTATATCCCAAATATGGGTATCATGCAGAGAGCCTCACTTTTTTTTCCACTTTTACCCTTTTTGTGCGATATCGCAAATATTTGCGATATCGCATAAACTGAATAGTCATTATATAAGCTGCTCGTTTTCCCTCCCTTTTTTTTTCCTCTATTTGCAGGAAAAAGCAAATCGTTTTCCCTCATTATTTTCCTGTAGCTGTCTTCATCTTTAGAGGAGGTTTTCAAGAGGATGAAGCAATCGCTCTTTCATTTCTCCAAAGGCATTCAGATGATTCTTCTTACACAATCTTTGAACATGTTTGGAATTCTTTGTATACTCTGTCAAATATTATGTTAAAAATGGTTGGGCATTGAGACACCAAAAACTTATGGTCATGGAGATACTTTGGAATTTATTCTTAATTTCTTTTTTGATTGTATTAGATGAGCAAAAGATATGAAAGATGAAGACAGTCACATAAAAACAATGAGGGAAAACGACTTGCTTATCGCTGCAAACAGAGGAAAAACGAGCAGCTCATATAATGACTATTCAGTTTATGCGATATCGCAAATATTTGCGATATCGCACAAAAAGGGTAAAAGTGGAAAAAAAAAATAGGCTCTCTGTACGATACCCATATTTGGGATATATTTTTGGTCAACACCATTTCAAGGAATACAGGGTATTTTATATCCGGTACGGTCAAAACCCCTTTATTGTATGATATATTCGCCCACCCACAATAAACTAAGGAGGGTTATGATGGAATATAAACAAAAAATAAATGATGGAAATCATAACAACTTGATTGCATTTCAACATCATTTCTTACAATTTATTTACATCGAGTTCAAAGTACAAGAAATTAATCACTGTCAATATTAACCGACTCGCGTGTTGCGACACTGTCTCCAATTATTTCTTTGAATCGCTCGATGTTCTGCGCATATGGTAGTTGCCATCCGTCAGCATTAGGATGGTGGTGTCTATACCAATTTGTCGCAATGGGAGGAATGGGAGCCCCGGGTGTCATGAAGACTTGAACAAAATGGTTACCATTGACAAAACCGATCGCGATAACTTTGCGATCAGAAGATGGAATCGGGGTTGATCTCAAAGGCGGGAAAGTAAGGCACTGTTGCAAAGAAAGATGGATCAATACAACATTATAATATGAAGCTACCAGATGACCCATGTCTGGCATTGTCATCCAACGAGCAAATGGAGGATGGCTGTCGTAGTACGCCAATGCATAATACAGTTCCCCAACCCTATCATCTCCGCCATATAGCAATGAATAATAATTTTGATGCCTCTGTAGTTCATTGCTTAAATCCAGTCTAACCTGCATCCAACCATCCTCGCTCATTCCCAATAGACCAGCTACTGCCCTGAAACCACAGTTACCATCCGCCTCGACATCCTTAATAGTCTCGATATAGGGTCCTAATGACTTAGGAAGTTGATGCTCGAATGTGCTTGAACGAGTGCGTCGAACACTTAATTTGTCCTTCCCCTTCTTCGAATCTAGACTGTTGGTTCTCGATGGAACGGTAGCTTCGATCGAGAGTGCATACTCAAAAGCAGATGGTTCCCGACGCGTAGACCGATCCAACTTCTTCTTTTTCGAGGATGAACGACCCCGGGTGTTCAATTTAACATCCGGCTCAAGAAGAGAAGTAGATGACGGACACCCCAACTCTCTTAGTTTTTTCAATATTTGTATTTTACCAGCGTGATCGGTACTATGAAATCTCTTATTGATCAATTCGAACTCGGAAGTTGTGGTTAATTCGGGGCCTGCATTCTCCTTAGTGGATTCTGAATTGAGCTTCCTCCAGTATTGATGGACACAACTCAGTGGTATTTGAGTGCCTTCCCTTATGTATTCGGCAATCTCGTGTGCACATGGTAACCCATGTGTCCGTCGAATTACGCACCCACATGCCAAGGAATCTGGACCAATATAACCAGCTCTGATCGACTCATTCAATATTATATCCAAAGCATTCCTTGATATGAATCCTCTCAACTCGCGAAACAGTGCTGGTTTGAACTTATGTTGCACGGTGTTCAAGCTCTTTTCAAATGAAGCCTTTATCTCCGTAAAGAGCAACTCAAGCAATGCATGGATAATCTGCCAGGACGAATCGAAGCTACTGTTCGATGTGCCAAGGTGTCTCTTCAATTTTGCATGTGCACTCTCAGCCCTATTCGTAGTCACGTTTCCAAAGTGCATATGCCGATCCGTCCAAGCAGCTACAAATTGTTCCTTATGGTTATTCAACCATGATTTCTTCACATAATCAACGGCGTTTGGATACCCACAGAAATTCCGATCCAATGCACTTAAAAACTGAATGTAGTCATTTTCAGTGGGAGAGACTACCAACATGTTCCAACTAGATATAAACGCATCCCATCTGTCGTTGGTCTCAAAATACTTCTTACAATTTGCTAATATGTTCCTAGAAATATGCCACCTGCATAATAAGCTTGCTGCATTCGGAAAGACAACGTGTATTGCATTGATGAGTGCTAACTCTCTATCAGTTACAACGACACGGGGCATAATACATCCATCCATCAATTCCTTAAGCCTCTCCAAAGCCCATCTGTAATTGGCCTCCCTCTCTGATTCAAGGTACACAAAAGCAACGGAAAAAGTCAGTTGAGTGGATGTCACACCAACGATCTCAAGCAAGGGAAGTCGATATCTATTAGTCTTGTACGTACAATCCATTATCAGAACTTCTGGAAATGCACGTAACAACTGAATAGATGATGGATGTGCCCAGAATAGGTCCATCGTAGCATCTGTAGATGGGTTGCTAGTGTGATACTCAATGTAGTTGTTCTGCTCCAAATGCATCATGAGTTGTTGCATCTGTGATCGACCGGCCAACTCAGTCACCCTCCACTTCTGACGGGCATTGTAAATACTCTTCATCGAAGTAGTGTTGTGCACGTCCATTTCTTGCAGCGTACGAAGGATGTTCCTTGACTTCACCATACTCTTCGACATATCAATCAAAACATTGAGTTCCTCCCCTGATAGCCTTCCAGCAAATGAATGCCCCTCGAGATGTTGTGCGTTTGGATGATTGTGCAACCCACAAACCACTGTTAACATCCAATCATCATCATTTGCCAACTTTCGTCCCTTCAAAGCGAAAGGGCAATTACACTTCTTCGTTCCCGTTGCCTTATTAGGATTTCTCTTTTGAGGGACCTTCGATTGACCCTTATAGCTTCCGCTTCTCTCACAAGATAATATTATTCTCGGCTTCCTTCCATCTCCACCAGCATCTGAAGTTTTGATTACAATAACCAACCCATGTTTCTTTCCAACTTCCCTTGTCCATTAGATTAGGTCCTCTCGGCTTCTAAATATCATGTCAGTGGTGAAGACATTAGTAAAATCCATAGAGCACTCACTGGCACCGGTTGACTGAATCTCCTGAAAATATAATTGCTAAATATTAGTATATTAATGCACAACACTATATGTTGTCCTTGTGAAATATGCTCGGTTTACTCATGCTGTGCAAAACATTTTTGCACGGAATAAATCCGCTGTGCTAAATGTTTTTGCACGGAATAAATATGACGTGCAAAATACTTTTGCACGGAATAATTTTCCGTGCAAAATTATTTTGCACGTCATATTTATTCCGTGCAAAACTATAATGTTTGATGCTATTCCGCCGTGCAAATTCCACTTGCACGGCTCTGGTATACCGAACATGACGCGCGAATTTTAATTAAAACGATGAAAACGAACTAAAATGTATACCTCCTCTGGATAGATCGTTAGTTGCTTGTCCATATTGAAAATGCCTACTTCCAATAGACAATGTGATGAAGGGAGATGAGTGCCTCCAATATCTTCAAACAAATGGATGAGATTTGAGCAAACTTTGTAAGAGTTAGAGAAGATGATGAGGAAGGAGATGAAGATCAATGGGGATGAATGAGTGCAGATGAAATGGTCGAACAGTGGATGTAATGGATAATTAGGATTAAGAAGAAGAAGAAGCATAAAAAGAAGAAGAAGTGATGAGTAGAGAGGAGGGTAACCGGAGTAGGAGAAAGGAAGAGGTTGATGGTAAAGGGTGAGTTGGTCATTTGACATTAGGGTATTTTGGTGATTAAAAAAAAAATAAAATGTGGGTGCATACAGCAAAATATGTGGGTGCATATAGAATCACCCCGTTTCAGGTTTTCCCCCTAATTGCTTATATAAGCTTTAGTAAGGCCGTTGGATTAGTCAATGAAATGGGCGGCCATGATGCATCCTTATAATACAGAGTGCGGACGGTCCTTACTATACCGGTACAATATTTAATAACCACTTTGGTCAGTTGTCACATAATGTCATTTGTTTGTATTGGAAGAAAGTGGATGATGTAGAAACTGATAAATATTATGAAAGGGCAAAAATTAAAAATAAACATCGGCCACGGTGACATTGAAATACGTTTTCACGGAGAACCAATATATCAAAGAGACCCCTTGGAATTTTCCTCTCTCTGCGTCGTCTCTCGCAAAACCGAACCAAACCCCCAGGACAGGACGCCTACGCCTACGCCTACAAAGCTAGAGGGTAGATGTCATATTGGAGAGGCAGGCTCTTTGCAAGCTTCCCCATCATCGTTTGCAAAAGAGGAAGAAATGACTTTAGTGGCCGCTTCGATTTCTTCCATTTCTCGCTCGAGAACGGCCATCGTTGCTGCAGTGAAAAAGGGTGCTACTGGTATTACCACTTCCTTTTCATACCCATTTCCAATTTCTATGAATTCTCCTTATTCTAGTACTGCAAAGGTATTGAATCTTGACGACGCATCGAGCCGAACCCAGTTCTTAAATTTTGTGAAAGATCAGTCTAAATCAGAGAGTTTTAAGCTTCATGATGCATTGGGTTGGTTCGATCGTATGGTTCTCATGGAACTCTTGCCCCCAGTTAATGTTTTCAATCATCTGTTGGGTGCTCTTACCAAAATCAAACATCATTCCATTGCTGTAGCTCTTTATGTGAGGATGAAGTCCACTAGGATTGCCCCCAACCTAGTTACTCTGAGCATTATGCTCAACTGTTGCTGCCGATTGAAGAGAGTCAATCTGGGGTTCGCCATTTTAGGAGATTTTGTTAAACAGGGAATCGAACCTAATGTGGTTAATTACAGTACCATCATAGATGGGCTCTGCAAGAGTGGGAAGGTGGATGCTGCTCTTGAGATGCTCAAGGCGATGGAGAAGGGAACATGTAGACCGGACACTATTGTATATAACACCATCATAGATGGGCTTTGCAAAAAAGGGTTGGTGAAAGAGGCCATGGACCTCTTTTCAGAAATGGTGGAGAACGGGTATGGACCGGACATAATTACATACAATACCATCATCAATGGGCTTTGCAAGAATGGAAATGTGAGTGCTGCTCTCCATTTGTTTAGGAAGATGGAGATGGGAAAATGTAGGCCTAATACTCGTGCGTACAACACTATCATTGATGGTCTGTGCAGAGAAGGGTTTTTGGATGAGGCCCTAGCACTCATTTCAGAAATGGTTGGTAATAGTATTTCACCAGATGTTTTCACTTATAGCTCTTTAATTCAGGGATTTAGCTGTATGGGTCGGTGGGAAGAAAGCACAAGATTATTCAATGAAATGATTAGTAGTGGTATATCTCCGAATGCCGTTACTATTAACATCATAATAGATGCACTTTGTAAAGAGGGGATGGTGGGAAAAGCACACGAATTATTTGACCTGATGATTCAAAGAGGCGAGGAGCTTGATGCAATTTCTTATAATACATTGATGGATGGTTATTGTTTGCAAGGGAAAATGGATGATGCAATGAAAGTCTTTAAGTTTATGGTGGCTGATGGCATTGAGCATGATGTGTACACCTACAGTATCTTGATTAATGGGTACTGCAAAAATAGGAGAATAGATGAAGGCATGAGGCTCTTCCAAGAGATGTGTCATAAGTGATTGGTACCTAATACTATTACATACACCACTCTTTTGGGCGGTTTGCTTAGTGCAGGTAGTGTTCGGGCAGCACTAACTCTCGTAAATGAGATGAAAGCTTCTGGTCTAAGTCCTAACCGAATTACATACATTACATTGTTGGATGGACTTTGCAAAAGAAATTATATTGCAGAGGCAATAAATGTATTTCAAGCTATGGTTAACTCTAATTTCCAACCATGTATCATAACTTATAATATCCTCATTGATGGTTTATGCAAAGATGGGAAAATTGAAATGGCAAAAAAGTTAATTGATGGCATCTCTGACAATGGTTTGGTGCCAAATGTGATTACATATATCGTAATGATCAATGGACTTTGCAAAGAAGGTTTGATGGAGGAGGCTAATGAGCTATTCTGTAAAATGGAGGAAAATGCTTGCATGCCTGACACTTTCACATTCAATGCAATTCTTCGTGGTTTTTGTGAGATTAATGAGATGCAAAAGGCATTGGAGATTCTCCATATAATGGCTAAGAGAGATGTTTTGCCAGATGCAGACACCATGTCTATTGTAGTTGACTTTCTCTCGAAGGACGAGCAATATAAAAACTATGTTGATTGTATTCGTACTTTTGTTAGAAAAGTCTGAAAGTGATCTGATCCAAGTTGTGAGGTCAGTGCCTTCTCTTCATGCTTCCGATATGTCATATTAAGATCTTTGCATGGTATAACACTCTATTGGGAATATCATTCTATAAAAGTTACCTTTCTTCCTAAAACAATTGTTTGGCTTTAAGTATGCTGTATAAAAAAAAAAGTCCAATAGAAATGATACCTTTTTTCTCTTTGTGCCTCAAACAAGTAATATCTTATCATCTATTGACTGTGGCACTGCTTCCTACCCTTTTGCAATGTGTTTGATATATTTAATACATGGAATTAATGTTGATCCTTTCTTTTACTATTTTTCTCCCATAGAATCTCGTTGATTTGTGTTTAAATATAAAATGGTTGTGCTATTTAGTTTAATTGATTTATTCATATTTGCTAATTTGGAAACCAAACACAAAATGGTTGTGCTATTTAGTTTAATTGAATCCTCTCTGTAAAACTCAGAACCTTTGGAGACCACACCTTGTTTTCGAAACCTTGGCGTTTTGACAGTTCTCCTTGTTGTTCATATTCCTTTCCCTACAAAAAGGTTCACAACTTAGCACACAATCACGGAGAATAAGCTTCTATCATACTAATCTTCTCCTTACAACGTCCTCACCAAGTATCCTAGGAGTTGCTAAGTCTTTTATATTGCCCAAGACCATGCTCTGATACCACTTTGTAACCCCCCGAAACCTGGAGGTCATCAGGTTCCGCAACATTACTTTAAGTATGTCAAGATCACCACATAAATCAAATTATTTCAAAGAATTGAGCAATACCTCATTTATTTAAAAATATAAATTAAAACAGACGAGAAGTGATAACAAGTCAAATACCAAATAATTCCTAACTCATAAAGAAATCAAGTTCATCATTATTGAAAGGAGTAAACTATCTCTAGAATTCTAAATATCATTTTCAATACGATTGTGACGCTCTCTCATCAGCCACGTAAACTGAAATCCAATGGTTGATCTCCATCGTTGCCAAGCTCCCCCAAGTGACCCGTACCTGAAGTGGGGCAAACCACTTATCAGAAAACTGGTGAGCAATATTCTAAATACACAAGTCACTTAATAACATAATTCAACAATAGAATTGACGAGAAGAAACCGATGAGATCAGAACAAATGTCTTATGGAATTTCTTATTATCTTATGAGATTTCATAATCATCTCTTAGCATTGGCAAGTTCAATATTCCCAATTATGGGTCCTTATAATACAGTAAAACTCTATCGTAAGAGTTTCGGTGTTTCAGTCCCTTCCAATAAGGAAGTCTTTTCCATAAGTTAATCAAAACTTTCCCTTAGGAGATTGGTTTTAGAATCATATACAGTCCCTATCCAACCTTATCCCTCCATGCCCACAAGGGGTTCACTAATCAAATCAATATTCAGAGTAGGTGTCCTTACTGATGTTTCAAATACGATTTCACTGTCTTGGATAGTGTTCATATTAAAATGCTCTAAGTTCTTTAGGAAGTATTCATTAGTTCTTTTATGTTTATTATTCATGCAGTAGAACTATCATAGAGTTATATACACTAATTATATTGATATAGGGCTAGTTCCACATAGTCGGGTTTGCACATGCCCCACTCCAATTCAAAATTTGGTACCCGCCTATGTGGCACTACTCTTATATCTTTAAGTTCTAAGACTTCATTACAAGCCCAATCATATATAAGGAATTTTTGTCAGTTAAAGAAAGGTCCTGTTGACTTGGATATTTATTTCATAATCATGTACCATGATTTAGGTTCCATAAACATATACCCATAGTATGCAACTCTAAGTTATACAATTAATCTGGGCCTATACTAAAATTTCAAAACCTTAAACAGAATCTGTGATGGTATACAATCAGTTTATAAATTCTGAGATAATCTAGGGTTTAAATGAAAATTTTTGTGCATAATAATTATAAAAGGGGTCTTGGGGAAATTCGGGAACAACCAGGGCCCATATTGAAAAAAAATAACAACACGGCATCTTATATAAAGGGGACAATTACTGTACAATAGGTGTTAAACCTGTCAATTGCCCCAGAATTGTCGAAAATGTATATTTACTGCAGAACTGTTCGTCTGTAGGTGCGATATCCTGGGGATGTATGATATCGCACTATCTGAAGCGGGAAGACTTGAACAATCTGTTTTTTTTTGTTTTTTCCTTAACTGTGGGACCACTAAACCGTTTGATAGCTGTGTGAGTGTAAGAACTAATATGACACCAAATTTGAACCGTTGATCTATCACGGTTATCGAGAAATTTGAAAAAAAAATATGACATATAATTTGTTCTTATAATTTGCAAAATAGCGTGACTTTTTTGCAAATTTTTCGATAACCGTGATAGATCAACGATTCAAATTTGGTGCCATATTAGTTCTTACACTCATACAACTATCCAACGATTAGGATGATGGTTTGGTGGTCCCACAAGTCAAGGAAAAAAAAATAGATTGTTCAAGTTTCATTTATTCTACTGTGATAATGTCACATGTGAAATCCACGGTTCTAAAGTTTTTCTTCATTTTTGGTAGCTATAATTTAAATTGGAGGTTGAAAATTTTATGGCTAGCCATTTTCATTATTTCAAAGAAGATTATCGATCTTGATTGTGATTATGGGGCCCACAAAAGTTAAAAAAAATAGATGTGTGGTCATTCGATTTTTATTAAATATCTCGAGATCCGAGACAGATCAACGGTTGAAATTTGGTATATGAGCTGTTTTTGACCGTATTAATGTTTCCGACGGTTTGGATCATCGCATGGTCACATAATTTAACAAAAATTAAACAAAGCGTCGAGGGGAGTATTACCGTTCATGACACTGTAGCTCCGCAAGTCTTCCCGCTTCAGATAGTGCGATATCTTACATTGTTGCGATATCCTACAGATTAACAATTTTGCCGTAAATATACTTTTTCCGGCAGTTCTGGGGCAATTGACAGGTTCAACACCTGTTGTACGGTAATTGTCGCTATATAAAGGGGGGTGATGATACAGTGCTTTGCACTATTCCTCACTTCCAGAGAAAGGGTCTCACACCCAACATTTTGGGGGGAAGGAGATAGTGGGTTCCTGGCGGCCCGATCCAGATTGGTCCAGGGCCATCCTGGTCGCCCATCAGGGTCCAGGCCGATGGCTGGTGTTGATCTTTGATCAGGTGACCCAATGGGTCCCACAACCCAATCTTCCAATAAACTAAGAAATCACCAAAAATACTGATGCAAAGGTTTTAGAGGTCTAGATAGGTACCAGATGGGGCCCATTCCAAGTGGGTCCATAATCACTGTGTTCGCCCATGGGTCCACTTTCAGATCCCTAGGCTAGATCTGTGATCAAGTGGGCCACATGGTCCCATTATCCCAGTCGATAGAATCTGTTTCTGTCGACCTGGTTATGCAGTATCCATCTTACTGCCTTGGATCTGCATCGGACTAGCTTCTCTTTTTGTATGGAATATTATTTGGTGTTTTCCTAACCAGCAGGACTCCATCATCATATCTAGTTAGAATTATTCATTTTCTACCTTGGATCAAGGCCAGGTCACGTCAAAATTATTCATTTTCTACCTTCAGATTGTGGTACATCTGAGACTTGTGATCTGAGGGGTTCCGGATTCTGGCCAAACCCACCAGATCCTCATACCATATAGAGAATGAAATTCTCAAGACTTGTCAGTGTTCAGATTTCCATTCCCTTAGGCCTTTTGGGGCATAATCATGATTAACCAAACAAACAACAAGGCCATATCTCTATATATATTTGGAACTATTACTCACCTCCTAGTGTAGCAGATTGTGGCACGGTCGATATGAGGTCTTGAGTATTGCATCCACTAGATCTTCCGGCCTCTTCCTCCCTGCGATTCCTCTCTGTTGCTTCCCAAGAAGAATCCTTCTGCACTCTTTCCTCTCCTCTTTAATAGAAGGCAAATAAAGAGTTCGTTAATTTTGGGATAAACTCAGATCTCTACCCTTTGGGAAATTCCCCCTGGATACCCAAACGGAATCCTCTTCCCAAGGAGGTATCGTTCTAGCAACCCAACAACAAACAAAGGGGTTACTAATGGGTTATAAACAGGCTAGAAATAACTAATGCAATCCAACCCAATACCTTATGGGTCGGACGAATCTGGGCCTCTACATATATTTTCAACGAGAATAGATCCCTTCATTCCCCTATCCAGATGATGTTCCATCATATATTTAGATCTGCGAATGATCTTACGGATTTATTGGCAATGCAATGGTTAGACAGAGTTGAGCCTCTTGTTGGTCTTTTGATATATTTTTTTTTTTCGTGTGTTTGGTTTTTTGGTGTATGCCTTTTATAATGCATCTTTATACTATTTCTCTTTAATGAAGTTTCTTGGACTGATAAAAAAAAAGAAATGTATAGATAGACTCGATTTGGTAATGCAAGTTTTGTGCAGTCGACTGCCTGCATGACACCAACTCTCCACCTATATAATTGGCGCAAACTTCCATTATGGGACTATCAAATGGGATCGCAAAAACGAGGCACTTGAAACACCAAAGTAGTGCTCATAGTGTTCGCTTAGTGAAAACAAATGACAGTCCATCAAATGAGAGGCTCTCTCTAAGGTAGTCTAAAGAATGAGTTGAAGTTGCCAAAGAGACGATGGAACAAGGGACCAGTTGAAGAGGGGCCACTGAGTAAGGGACCTTGTTAGTCCTTCTACATGGATTACTAATTAGATGATGAAATCATCGTAAGATCTTTCATCTGCCCTTATGTTATTATTAAACCTTGTGAGATACCCTTTACTAACTTCAAATTGGGGATCCATCATTAGTTATTGTCTATTGTACAGCCTTTTCCTCCTATTTTATGAATGTATAGTGTACAATTTTTTTATTTTCTTTGTGATATTTTGATTAGATTTATGATGTCTTTCTCTTTTCCTATTTGATACACGTGGATATTTGAAAGGGTAGATATGATTAGTGTAAGACTCTCTCTAACGATGGGCTTTTCCTTCTCTACTTAGCTAGGTTCCTATCATTTTTTGTCTATGAGTGGGTCTCACAAAACCACCCATACCTAGGTTTTTTAAGAAACTCCACTTCTCACCAATCGAATATAAATAACTCAACTTCTTGTTGTGAGTTCCCTGGAATATTGTGTTGTGAGAAAGGGAATTGATGATGAGATGGCAAGAGCAAAGACCGGATTATTGATTATTTGAAAGCAAGAGCTAAAATCAATTTTTACTGATAAATTCTCATAATAGGCTACCATAACAAAAGAGATCTGGTAACGTCGAGGAGATGCACATTTTCCTTTAGCTAGTTCATTGGTTGTAGTGTATATGCTCATATGACCTTCAAAACAGTTCAAAGTTGTCTTATAGCAGCCCTATACCCAACACTCACCAAAATATGTCTATGCATCTCCATGTTCTCCGTGCTCCACAAAGAAGACTAGAAAAAGGAAAATTGACAAGTAAAAAAACTACAGCACCTGGACAAATTTTGGGCATAAAAGAAATAGCAGAGAAAATGCTTGTAATTTTCTGTGATTCCCATCTGCTACAGCCATCATTTTTCTCCAGTGGGATGTTAAGAGGCACAGTGAAGAGTGAAGACATCTTCCACCTCTGAAACTTCCTTTTTGCGACCTTGAGGCTCCCGGGAAAATGCAAAACATTTTTAAGGACGCCTTAAATTCATGGACTTCAATCGCATTAATCATGATGGAAGTGAAACAACGGATGTGGGGGATTCCTCTAGTTTGGGGTCCTGTTTGATAAGGTGAGGATAGTGCAGTCAAGCCAAATTACTCCTTACATTGTATGATTGTATTTTTTACTCATTTCCATCTTATTTTATACTTTTGTTGAGGGAGGTGCCATTTTCTTCTAATTCTGTTTTGCCATTTTTTTTTTTCAAATGTTTTGTTGTTTGAATCTGACCATTCCTGGGTGCTTGTAATCAGATTTTCAATATGCCAGGAAATTCAGATGCAGTTGCTGAGTGCATGGAGGCTCTGACACCTGTGTTGAAGCATCCATTGAAGCAAATAAACGGAGACATGAGAGAACAAATGTTTGGGAGCGCTGTTATAAGCTGGTTTCCTCAGAGTCCTCTGCTTGTGCACATTAAAAAACAGGAAGAGAATTGAAAAGAACGGTGACTTAGTCTTTTGCACCAATTAATTCCCCTAATGACCTTGACTAACTGGTGGTGGGTTATGGTGTGAGTGACTAACGTTATAATTGAAAAATTACAGCAGGACCAAATGCTTTTACATGGTTCATTTGTATTTTCCTCTGGGTTTGATGTGGTGCCGAAACCTCAGCTAGCGAGGATTCTTTTTTGTCATTTGCAGCAATAATGCATCTACTCAGAGTTGTAACTTGGAGTCAAAGTTTTGGGCAAAGGCTGGAAAACTCCATAAGCAGGAAGCTTTTATTGTGCAGTGTGCTTGTATTTAGAGAAGAGTGGAACCTAAACATTTCAATGAAAATATCCTTCGTACATCCAAACTGGGTTGTCACCAAAATTGCTGATTAGGAACGTCAATTTGGCGCTGTTTTGGGCCGTTCATGATTAGAAACTGTCCAGAACCGTTTCAACTGAAAACGCCGTCCCTAATATAAAAAAGCGGGGCCAAAACATACTATAAGGCCCCCCTTTTGTTTATTTTTTCGTTCCTTTAGAGAAACCCTTTCAGTTCCCTCCCTTTCGTATTCCATTCTCGCCTCTCTCCATCTCCATTTCATCTGATGAAGAAATCCTTCACTGCGCCCTCTTCCATCGGATGTCTCTCAACCTGAGCAGTAACAGTTTCCTCACAGCAGAGAGATTGCTTGAAGACTGGCCTACCAGAACCGGAGATGTTGTAGTTTTAGGTGTGGATCCGATGATTTCTACCAGAATCTCCCCAGCCCGGGCCAGCTCCACCACGCCATTACAGACTGCAACTGCTCTCTACAAAAATCTCTAGGTAGAATCTCTTGCTTTTTTTTACATTTTCATGCTTTTGGGGGTCCTCAAATATATGGATAGAGATGGAAATCAGTGCTCCATTTTGTAGTTTTTGGGGATTTAGGGCTTTTTTAATCTGGGGATTTAGGGTCTCTCTATTTCATTCATGAATGATTCTCCACTGTTAGAGAACCAGGTATTATTTTTCTTACTTTTCTTCTTCTACTTTCCAACTGATTGATTGTCTTCGTTTATTAGCTTACTAATGAATACATCAAAAATCTCTATCTGGGTATGTCTCAGATTCTCAGAAAACGTTGTTCTTTTTGCTTTTTTTCTTTTTCCGAACAAGTTTCAGGAGTAGACCTTTCTCTCCTGGGATATTGCCTGTCGTCTATCTTTAGTTTATGAGTTATTGTCTGTGTTTTATAATGGGTATGTTTTGGATTCCTGAATTAATTAGCTAAAATATTGGTAGGTTTCTTTGAGGAGATTCTCTTGATATGTTTTAATTGAACCCTTTTAACTTGTTTTTTTAGTACGGTTGATGACATGAGGGATATGTTTCATCTGGGTCTGTTTGGTTCTTGAAGTAGAAGAAGGCTCCTTTCTCTTTCTATTTCATTTGCACTTTTTTTAAGATTTGGTCAGGTCATTAATTCATTTCTGCAGATAATGCCTTCTAACCTGTATGATTAGGCAACCATTCAGTTATTCTATTGGTAAAGTGAAATGTATCTTTAATCATATTCTGCAACATTTTCTGTAAGCTGGAACTGAACCCATCATGGCCTTTTGATGTAGCCCAAAAACCCAGTAAGAGAGTTTCATTTGAAACACATACAACCACATCTAAATATAGGGTCTGTTACTTTTATTTGTCTTCAGATTTATAGTTTCTCTTTTCTGTGTTCAAAATATTGGGTGCTCTATCAGTGATGCCTCACTAGAAGATGATCAATTGCGTCTGATAGTTCAAGAGGTATTATCAAGTATGTTATATAGCTGGAAAGTTTATTCAAATTCCCTGCACTGCTTTTCCATACTATTACTTGCACATCTGGTTGATATAATTTGTTTTTGCTGGGATGGGGGTCTCTCTCTTTCTCTGATGATGAAGAAGAAGATGGGTGGAGGAAACTAGCATGTGTCCAAGATGGCAAGAGAGAAGCACATGGAGAAGCAGAAAGATGTCAAAGGTATAAACCCTCTCTACCACCAAATCATTCTGTCCATATTAATGTATATACTCCCTATATGCTTTCTAGATGGAAAGCTTCTTTCTTGCTTTTCCTTTGGTTTGCAATTTAAGTATTATTAGAGGGATACTGATTTTTTCCAAGGAATGTAGTAGCAGCACATCCTGACAACTAATCGGTTTTATTTTGTTTGTTTGGTTTCTGATACATGTCGAAAATCATCCTGACCGGAACATGAGCCTGCCATGGTACTCTATAGTCCGACAAGATCCTTACCTATCCCCTCAGAGCATTCACTTCGGCAATTTTAGTAAGGCACTAGTTCAAATTTTATATTTACCTTTTTTTTTTGTTTTGTTTTATTAGACAAGCATTTGAATCCTCAACTGTGCATAGATAGATGCCATAGCATAATTTTTTTTTCTTCAAATCAACATGTGGCAGGTAGCACTTTTGCTTGGAGTTCTCTGCCTGCGTATTGGTTAGAGAGAAAAAATAAATGAAAAATAGATGGGTCTTTCAGTTGTGATGGCTGCACGTCTTCTTCTGTTTATTTAATCCCTCTCAAAAGTGAGGGAAATGATTGAGTGGCCCACACACCGAATTTAAAAGGCTGATTCAAAGTCTTGAAACAGTGGCTGCATTTGGTACAGCACCTGAGGATGGATGTGTCTGGTTGAATTTTTGGTGTTCACATCTTGGCATGGATTTTGAATGAAGTCTTCATAGTTCATTCTATGCATGAGGATTCACAAAGAACATAGTCATTGTGAGATAACACAAATAGTGTAATGATAATGGGCCACTATGACGAGGCCAGGGGAGTTTTTTAAAGCTATCCGGAACCAATTCCCATGTTTGGTTTGCTTCAAGAGCGACCAATTCCTCAGTCATAGCATCCTGCCAGTAAGCAATCTTTGAGGCCTGTGAATATGAGGTGGGTATAGGAGTACTATCCAAGGAAGTAAGAAGAGCAGGAAATCCATAGCGGTTAGGGGCAACAGAAAGACGACTAGAGCGTCGCAGAGAAATGGTGCTAGAAGAAGTATCATTACCTGAAAACTCAGTAGGCGGTGCTGGGAGAGGATCAGGAGAGGAAGTCGCCAAAGGAGAGACCTGGTTCCGCCGGACATAGACTTTGAGAGGAGGTGATGGAGAAGTAGACTCTGAAAATTGTGGCAGATAGGAGACAGCAATAGGATGACTATCCAAATGTAACGAAAAGAAGGGAATATGTTCCAAGAAAATAACATTACGAGAGATACGCATGCGTTTGTTCAATTGATCATAACACAAAAAACCTTTGTGTTCATTACTGTAACCCAAAAAAATGCATTTAGCAGCTTGGGGAGATAACTTTGTGCGCTCAGTAGGAGGAAAATGAACAAAACACAGGCAACCAAAAACACGTAAGTGAGAGTATGAAGGGGTGTGACCAAAGAGAACTCCATAAGGAGTAGTCTTTCCTAGAACAGTGCTAGGAAGACGGTTGATAAGATACACAGCGGTATGTGCAGCATCACACCAAAATTTGGGAGGGACTAAGGATGCAATCAACAGAGTCCTAACAGTTTCAAGAATATGTCTGTTCTTTCTTTCTGCAATCCCATTTTGCTGAGGAGTATGCGGACAGGATTTTTGGTGAAGAATTCCTTTATCAGAAAGGAAGGCAGCGAAATTATGAGACATGTATTCTCCACCGGAATCTGATCGAAGAATTTTGATAGCTTTTTGAAATTGGGTTTGGACCATGTTATAAAAGTTTTGAAAAATGGAGAAGACTTCAGATTTCACACGCATAAAGTAAATCCAAGTATAACGAGAATGGTCATCAATAAATGTCACATAGTATTTAAATCCCGTCCTACTCAAGGTAGGAGCAATTCCCCAAACGTCTGAATGAATGATGTCAAATGATGCCAAAGCACGAGTATGATGAACAGGAAAAGGCAAAATATGACTTTTACTAAGGCAACAAGTTTCACACTTTGATTGAGATAAAGAAGACATCATTTTATTATCAATAGTAGAATTCAAAGAACCAAATTTAAACAAAGTAAGTAAATTTGCATTGTGCAAATGACCAAGACGTTTATGCCAAACAATCCACAATTTATTGAAGTTAGAAGAAGAAGCAAACAACGAATGATGTCCAATGTCCAGCAAGAACAGGCGCCCATGTTTACTCCCCGTCGCGATCACCTTCCCAGTTTGTCGCCCCTGTATAACACAACCAGAGGAAGAAAAGTGAACAAGATAGCCATCATCAATAAGTTGTCCTACAGAAAGAAGATTGGCTGATAATTTGGGAACAAAGTAAACATTGGGAAGAGTGATGGGCTGGCCAGAAATACTAGATAAAGTAATGGTACCAACTCCCGAAATGAGTAGTTGATCACCATTAGCAGTGGTTATTTTCTCTTTTCCAAGGTAAGGGTGGGAATCTGTAAAGCCATGTTCTACAGATGTCATGTGATTGGAGGCTCCTGAATCTAAAAACCAAGTGGAAGAGGTAATAAGGGAAGAAAGAGAGGCAGAGGAATGAAAAGCAGGAGATGCTATATGAGAATGAAGTTGATACCGACCACCAGATATTCCCATAGACGCATATGCAGAAGTAACCGTGCTCTGGATCAGTTGTTGAATCTGAGCAGGAGTCATGGATACAGCCCCAGAGGAAGTGCTTCCTGTATCTTGAGCCTGGAAGGCAGAAGGATTAGTCTGTCGTGGTAGAGGTGAGGGAGGCTTCTTAGGCAGCCACGCATTCTTACGCTGGAGGCTGCGGCAGTCATCTATAAGATGACCAGACCTCTTGCAGTAGCGACAGATCAACTTCTTGCGGCAATTCTTGGTAATATGACCAAAGCCTTTGCATTCATAGCATTGAGTGGGCTTCGGATTTGGGGTTGCTAGAAGAGCAGAGTCAGCCGGAAGGGGTGCAAGGAATGCCTTTGGTTCGTCAAGAATAGCCCGCTGGGAGGTGAGACGAAGTTCTTCGCGAAGTACTTCTTGAAAGCAGGTATCAAGATTAGCTGACTATTCTCGGTTCATGAGGGCAGACCGAACCGATTCAAATTCTGGCCGTAGATTCATAAGGAACTGGCTAATGTGAGTTTCTTCTTGAAGTTTAAGAGCCTCGGAGAGAAAGCCAGGAGAGATTGTTTGAATCAACATGGAATCCCGTTCAGTCCATAAAGTGAGAAAGCCATTATAGTATTCCTGCACAGATCTATCCCCTTGAGTAAATTTAGCAATTTCACTATCCAAGTGAAGGGCAGCCGCGACACAAAGAAGAGTACGAACTGTGGTCATTTTTGCCACTGGTGCAAAAGTTTCCTCATAGTCAATTCCGTATGCCTGCTTATAACCCTGTGCAACCAACCTGGCTTTGTAGCGATCAAGAGTCCCATCAGGATGGACTTTGATGGAGTATATCCATTTACTGCCAATCACAGAGGTGTTATCCGGGGCCGGAACCAATTCCCATGTTTGGTTTGCTTCAAGAGCGACCAATTCCTCAGTCATAGCATCCTGCCAGTAAGCAATCTTTGAGGCCTATGAATATGAGGTGGGTATAGGAGTACTATCCAAGGAAGTAAGAAGAGCAGGAAATCCATAGCGGTTAGGGGCAACAGAAAGACGACTAGAGCATCGCAGAGAAATGGTGCTAGAAGAAGTATCATTACCTGAAGACTCAGTAGGCGGTGCTGGGAGAGGATCAGGAGAGGAAGTCGCCAAAGGAGAGATCTGGTTCCGCCGGACATAGACTTTGAGAGGAGGTGATGGAGAAGTAGACTCTGAAAATTGTGGCAGATAGGAGACAGCAATAGGATGACTATCCAAATGTAACGAAAAGAAGGGAATATGTTCCAAGAAAATAACATTACGAGAGATACGCATGCGTTTGTTCAATTGATCATAACACAAAAAACCTTTGTGTTCATTACTGTAACCCAAAAAAATGCATTTAGCAGCTTGGGGAGATAACTTTGTGCGCTCAGTAGGAGGAAGATGAACAAAACACAGGCAACCAAAAACACGTAAGTGAGAGTATGAAGGGGTGTGACCAAAGAGAACTCCATAAGGAGTAGTCTTTCCTAGAACAGTGCTAGGAAGACGGTTGATAAGATACACAGCGGTATGTGCAGCATCACACCAAAATTTGGGAGGGACTAAGGATGCAATCAACAGAGTACGAACAGTTTCAAGAATATGTCTGTTCTTTCTTTCTGCAATCCCATTTTGCTGAGGAGTATGCGGACAAGATTTTTGGTGAAGAATTCCTTTATCAGAAAGGAAGGCAGAGAAATTATGAGACATGTATTCTCCACCGGAATCTGATCGAAGAATTTTGATAGCTTTTTGAAATTGGGTTTGGACCATGTTATAAAAGTTTTGAAAAATGGAGAATACTTCAGATTTCACACGCATAAAGTAAATCCAAGTATAACGAGAATGGTCATCAATAAATGTCACATAGTATTTAAATCCCGTCCTACTCAAGGTAGGAGCAATTCCCCAAACGTCTGAATGAATGATGTCAAATGATGCCAAAGCACGAGTATGATGAACAGGAAAAGGCAAAATATGACTTTTACTAAGGCAACAAGTTTCACACTTTGATTGAGATAAAGAAGACATCATTTTATTATCAATAGTAGAATTCAAAGAACCAAATTTAAACAAAGTAAGTAAATTTGCATTGTGCAAATGACCAAGACGTTTATGCCAAACAGTCCACAATTTATTGAAGTTAGAAGAAGAAGCAAACAACGAATGATGTCCAATGTCCAGCAAGAACAGGCGCCCATGTTTACTCCCCGTCGCGATCACCTTCCCAGTTTGTCGCCCCTGTATAACACAACCAGAGGAAGAAAAGTGAACAAGATAGCCATCATCAATAAGTTGTCCTACAGAAAGAAGATTGGCTGATAATTTGGGAACAAAGTAAACATTGGGAAGAGTGATGGGCTGGCCAGAAATACTAGATAAAGTAATGGTACCAACTCCCGAAATGAGTAGTTGATCACCATTAGCAGTGGTTATTTTCTCTTTTCCAAGGTAAGGGTGGGAATCTGTAAAGCCATGTTCTACAGATGTCATGTGATTGGAGGCTCCTGAATCTAAAAACCAAGTGGAAGAGGTAATAAGGGAAGAAAGAGAGGCAGAGGAATGAAAAGCAGGAGATGCTATATGAGAATGAAGTTGATACCGACCACCAGATATTCCCATAGACGCATATGCAGAAGTAACCGTGCTCTGGATCAGTTGTTGAATCTGAGCAGGAGTCATGGATACAGCCCCAGAGGAAGTGCTTCCTGTATCTTGAGCCTGGAAGGCAGAAGGATTAGTCTGTCGTGGTAGAGGTGAGGGAGGCTTCTTAGGCAGCCACGCATTCTTACGCTGGAGGCTGCGGCAGTCATCTATAAGATGACCAGACCTCTTGCAGTAGCGACAGATCAACTTCTTGCGGCAATTCTTGGTAATATGACCAAAGCCTTTGCATTCATAGCATTGAGTGGGCTTCGGATTGGGGGTTGCTAGAAGAGCAGAGTCAGCCGGAAGGGGTGCAAGGAATGCCTTTGGTTCGTCAAGAATAGCCCGCTGGGAGGTGAGACGAAGTTCTTCGCGAAGTACCTCTTGAAAGCAGGTATCAAGATTAGCTGACTATTCTCGGTTCATGAGGGCAGACCGAACCGATTCAAATTCTGGCCGTAGATTCATAAGGAACTGGCTAATGTGAGTTTCTTCTTGAAGTTTAAGAGCCTCGGAGAGAAAGCCAGGAGAGATTGTTTGAATCAACATGGAATCCCGTTCAGTCCATAAAGTGAGAAAGCCATTATAGTATTCCTGCACAGATCTATCCCCTTGAGTAAATTTAGCAATTTCACTATCCAAGTGAAATTTACGGGCTTTGTTGGTTTGATGGTAGATTTTCTTGAGATGAGCCCACATAGCCGCAGCTGTAGTATAAGCTTGAAGAGCAACAGCAAGGGAAGAGTCAATGGAGTTCAGAATCCAAGTAATTACTTTGGCATTTTCCTTGGACCAGGTGGCGATGACTTTGGAGTCTGTGGTACTTGTATTAGAAGGTTTGGTAATTGTTCCATCCAGATAACCAAATAGCCCCTGTCCTTCGACGAAATTCTTCATATGGAAGGACCAAGCCATATAATTTTGCCCATTAAACTTAACAGGAATAACATCATATTTCTCCATTGGTAGCAAGTTCAACAGGATAAAAGAGAGAAGAACAGCAGCAGAAAAACAACTCTCAATGTAAAGAAAGAGGTAATCTGCTATGAATTCACTAACCAAGTATGAAAGATGTTGTTGGAATGGCTGGTATATGCATTCAGCAGAAAACAGTAAAGAGCAGAAAACAATAGAGCCAGAAATAGAGCCAGACGAACAAGATTTTCTGGGTAGTCGCTGTGTGTGGGCCCTACAACTTGATCCAACCACTGATCAGAGTATAATCTCTGTAAAGCAGATCAAATTGGCTTCCTGCAGTCCAAATCTGATGAGATTTGGAACAAGATCCACAAAACTGGACGGTGGAGATGAAAACCTTTTGAGAAAATAGTCAGATGAAGAAGGTGTTGGAAACTTCCTCAAAGATGATGGAAAAAATCCAGAAAAATCATTACAATTCCCAGAATAAACAGTCGACCAATACAAGATAGACAGTTGTTGTTGTTTGGATCAGTGTATGTGGGCTGTAGTATAACAGTGAAGCACTGACGATAACAGTGCACGACACGTCCAGGTCGACAGTGGGTCGATATTGCACAGAGATTCTATTGGAGGATCAATGAGCAGATCAGAGGTGGGGGATGGAAGGACAAGCTATTTTCGCAACTCCAGGCCAAAGTTTCACTCAGAACGGATCAAAATCCACAAATTTGGACGGCTAAGATGAAAACTGTTGCACAAAACTGAAATAGCACAAAACTGAGTGGATCTCCTACCTCTGATGACCCATAAATCCTGAAAAAATGTTCATTAATAAGAGAAGAAATGGACGAACACTGTGGGCTACTTTTGCTACGATGATGATGATGATCACAGGTGGGCCACGTTGGGCCAGTAGTGAACCAGAAAGCACATACGGAAAAAAAAACGTTAAGCTCGTCAGTGTGTCGATTTGAACATGAACTCCATGAGAGGATCAACAGCAAGATCAGAGGTAGGGGATGGAAGGACAAGATATTTTCGCAACACCAGGCCAAAGTTTCACTCAAATCGGATCAAAATCCACAAATTTGGACGGTTTTGATGAAAACAGAGGCAACAAATAGAAATATCACAAATGTTGCTGGAAACCTCACCTCTGATGGAAGAAAAAATCCAGAAAAATGCTCATAAATACCAGCAATACTGGTCGACCATGATGGAGGTGGTTTTGAGAGAGGTTGAAGTTGATCTGAAGTGGGCCACGTCTTGATCAGGGATGATCAGACACTATCAGGGATGATCAGACACAATCAGGAAGAAGATCCAAGTCAGGGAGAATGACTGAATCAATTTGAGAAGGTAACTATGGCTCTGATACCATGAAATAATGTGAGAAGAAGAGAAATAATTAAAGAAGAAGAATGGGAGAAGGTCCTGCCATTCTCATGGCATCGACTGTGCTTTTATAATCATAATATGCCTTAATCAAGGCTGAAATAAAACATCATTATTACATAGAATAAAGAATCAATTAGATGCCTTAATCAGAGGAGGAAATTCAGGAATGGAGAATAATCAGAGGAGTGAAATCAGGGAATGTCAGGGATTGCAAAACATATCCCATAAAACCTGCTGGGCCTGCTGGGCCTATCACTTCATGAGTCAGGCCTGCTGGGCCTATTACTGTTGCACCTTGATGGGCTGAGCTGGTTGAAGGCTTATTATCTTCTACAATTTGTGCATGCAACTTAGCTGGAAGCATGTAGGGATTTGAAGAAAAAAGAGATGGGAGAATAAAAGAAGGAAATCAGGAGTTAGGTGAACGTGGGCATTCAAAGAAGTGGGGATCTAACAGGTGCAATAACTGGTGAAGTGGCCAAGTTTTCCAGAAAACTGCCCATTTCTAGCAAGTAGTCTTTTCTATAAGGATTTAGGCTGTTAAAGAACTGTAGTACTTTTTTGAAAGGATGTTGAGTTTGTTATGGAATGAGACATGTGGATTTTGACTTAGAGAGGCATTGGTGGAGAGGAGGTGGGATGGGAGATGCCACTCTTACATAATTTTGTATATGTCTGAATATACACTCATGTCACTCTTACATAATTTTGTATATGTCTGAATATACACTAACACACACCTTTGTGGCTTGTCCTGTGTGAAAGATGTAGTGGGCTATCATGGCTGAACAAGAGCAATTATAGTCAATGCCGTGTGGTATGCACCAAGCAACCTAGAAATAAGCTACTAAATATGCACACAATTTAAAACTCGCAAGCGCACAAGATCACTATGTAATGTAGTGAATTGTAAGTACGAGGTCGATCCTACGAAGATTTGTGATAAAACAATGTCAAAATTAACTAAAAATCAGAATATTAAATGGAATAATTGAATGATGAAAGATTGAATTAAACTAATAAAAACAGTAATTTAAACTATTAAAAGCTAATTGGAAAGTAACCTAAAACACACAACTAGTATGAGAATTGAAAAACAATAATAATGAATGAACTAGGGTTTCATCCACTCCCCTAACCAATCCTATGCATGTCCCTCATTATCTTTTAATCAAAAATCAGATTTTATTGACATCTATCAACTTAGACCGTGGCATATGTGTCTAGATTACGATTCCCCTAAACCTAATTCATGAGCGGCATACTACATGAATTGTTCATTATGATGCAAAAACTAAGCATGGCATATGTCCTAGTCAAAACAAACATAATGCATAAAAGAATGGGAAAGATAAATGCATGAGTTTAAGCATGGCATATACTTAGATTATTCATGGTTCTAAACCCTAGATGCTTAACATCAAGATTAATCAAAATTAAGTTAGCTACTCTTAAAATTAATTGAACATCACATTGTTGGCATGGCATATACACAACTCATCAAGTAAAAACATGGTTTAGAGTCTCATCTAATAAACTGAAATCTGAATTAAAAGACGCCAAAAGAGACCACATATAACTATTCTAGGGTTTCAATTACACCATAGCCCTAAAAAGTTTAGCTACTCATGTCTTTAATGAAAATCAACATAAATAGGGTCATAAGAAGAAAAACTAGAAGTTTGAAGAAGAAGAAGACGTCGGCCAACAACTTGTTCCTCTTTTCCTCTCTCCAGAAGCTCTCCAAAAGATGCTCCAATTATGCTCCAATTAGGGCTGTACGGCAGCTATGTTATGAGATGATGGTGGCTGGAATTATGGTGGTCTATGGATGGGCGTGTATGGCTGGAATGGTGGCTGGATGGGTAGCTGGTATTGTAACTGGGCAGAGTGCTGATTGTGTCTTGGACGTCCACCCCCTTGCTTCTTTATATAATTATTGCAACCATAGTTTTCAAAATCGGAATCGTATCACAAATCGTTCATACCCATGAATCGAATCGAATAACGAATCGTATCGTGAATCGTAGGATTTTTTTATTTTTCTAATAAAAATAAAAAATAGTTAAGAATTAAAATAAAAGGACAAAATTAATTATTCATAACCATCTATTTTTCCATTTATAGTAGTATAAATATAATAACAAGTAAAGTCTATCATACAATCATATCAAGAACATCATGACATATTATTATATATATATGAAATAAATGATGTGTAAATAGTTAGATAAGTTTAAAGTATCAATATATATTTTATTATCTTTAAATCGAAATATAAAAATAAAATAAAATTCAAACCATCAATCTTACACGGTAGGATATCTCTTAAAGTTAAGAAAGTGTTCATGAAGAAAAAAAACCAAAATAGATTAAAAAAAAGAAGAAGATATAAACAAGCACCATACGTGCAGTTGAATGCTTTAGTTAAATGCATGTTCTTTATTCATCTTTAAAACCTTATCAAAGCTGTAAAAAATTCTTACGAGGTTTCGTTAACTACTAAATATCCTTTTGAAAATATAAGCGATAAAAGAAAAAGAGAATAAAGAAAGAAAAAAAGGTAAAAGATTACTAATATTAGCTTATTGGCTATAGCTATTCTCGCTTAGTCCAATCGCTTGAATCATAAGATTCAATGAAACAAGTATCGAATCGTAGGATTCACACCTGAATCCTAAGATTCATTTGTAAATGGGATTCATTATATAGATACGAATCGTTTTCTTTAAGATTCGGGATACAAATCGTAGCATTCGGATAACTATGATTGCAACAACCCCTTTTAGCAGGTAGTTCCCCTTGTAGAATTAGATCTTCAACCTTCCTTACAATTAGGTTTCCTAATTAGATGGAATAAGGAGTCTTCTTTCTTGATAAACAAGACTTTCTAAATCTGATCGTACCTGTATTTTATAGAAAGTCCTCACATGTGGCCACAAATCTGAGATTTAATTGTAAAGAATTAAATCTGAACTTTTAACATAAAAGTGGGCCCTATTTGGTACGTGTAACATGAGTGTGGGACCCCTCTTTTAGGACTTCTATCTTATCTTGAACTCTTCCTTTAATTTTCCTTCTTTTTCTCCTTGTTTTTCTCCATTCTTGAACTCCACTTTTAACTTGAATAAGACTATCTAATTTCTGGAATTCTTCTCTTTTGCAATGGATGTGGACCCCCCTTGGGCGTGTGACCCGAGATTGGGTTTCTTCCTTTTTTCTTCTTTGATTAGAATCTCTTTCTCTAATTCTTTCCTTCTTTGTATTGTAAGTTCCCAAAGAATTAGAAATTAGTCTTAAAATCTGGAATAGCTTAGATGAGACCCACCATGGCCCTACTTTGGATTCACGCACTTCATGTCTTCTTTAATTCTTCTCTTTTCTGCTCCTTTTTACCTTTTCATAAAAATTAACAAAAACTATGTAAAATCAAATAAAATAACTATGACTAGTACAAGATGAATCAAATATTAGGGCTTAGATTACAAATAATTAAGCACTTATCAAATTCCCCCAAACTTACCTTTTGCTAGTCCTCAAGCAAAACAATAAAATAAAAAAGGTAGAAAATTAAAATGCTAAAATATGAAATCTATCCTTCCGCCATTTGTCTTAGAGATGTCTGATCAATACATGATTCAAAGAAGCAAGAGTCTCAACCAGTTCACAATCCACATGCTCAAAGGGTCGTGTGTAAAACAATGCCAACAGAACTTTCAGTTTAGGCTTTCACACAACCAAACAATCATTTTTGCAATTCAGTTTAACTTTAATCCTCACCATGCACGCACTCACAATAAAACACTCAATAATTGGCTAAGATCGAACAAACAATGATCTCATGAAAGTACCACATGCTTGAAGTGAATTCACATACCATAGGCCCCCATTCCATCTAGAGATGTCAAGTGGGCCGTGCCGGCCCGGCCCGCCATTCACGGGCCGTGGCACGGTCACGGCCCGGGCACGGCACGGCCCACTGGGCACGGCCCATGACGCGGGCCGAGCTGCCGCGAAGGCCCGCCGGCCTAGTGGGCCAGCCCTGCAGCCCGCCATGGCCCACAGTATAGGCCCGTCAGCCCGCCAGCCCGCAGCCCGCTGGCCCGGCACGCCACCCGCCCAACGGGTCGCCCGACGGGCCGGCCCGCCAGGGCCCGCCCAACGGTCGGCCCGATGGGCCGGCCCGCCAGCAACGGCCCGCCAGCACGCCCAACACCCAATTTTTTAAAAATAACCATTTACCCCCCCCCTCACCAACAGCTAGAAACGGTCATATAAGGGGTATTTTGTGTCTTTTTCATTATACTAAGTCTATAAATATCCTAACCCTCCCATTCTCATTCTCACCAATTACACACTCATTTCTCACCAATTTACACAACTCTCTCATTCTCTAACTCTCTCTCAAAGCATTCAACTCTTTCACTCTCTAAGAAGTTTTTGGAGGACCAAAGATCAAGTCATCAAGAGACAAGATTAAAGGGGCCTTCAAAGATTTAGAGGTATTTATAATATTTAGATTTGAGATTCTATATATATAAGTTTATATTATATTATATTAACTCTCATTTTCTCCCCTTATAGTAAATTATCACAAAAGAAGGCTATTAGCATATTACTATTATTATTTATAAATTTATTCTTTTGAAATATGGCTAGAAGATTTCCCACAGAAGCTTCTTCCGTTAATTTAGAGGTAGAAGAAGATTTTATTGAATTACAAGATCAAGTAGGTGATTTACCACCCCCCTTTCCTCAGAGTTTCCATAAACCAAACAAGAGGAGTAGAACTTCAGCAGTTTGGGATATATATACAAGGTATGATGTTTTTGAAAATGGAAAGAATGTTGAAAAGGCAAAATGCACATTGTGTGGTAAGATTTATAGTGCCCAGTCAAAAGGGGGTACCGACCATTTGTCAAGACATAGGAAAACATGTTTACAAAAGCATAAGCCAGAGAATGCAGGGACAGGGGGGCCTGGTTCACAAACCCAAATTTCTACTATTGGTGGTGGTAGTAGTAGTAGCAGTTTGTGTTTTTTTTTCTTTTAATGCACAAAGTGCTAGACAAGGTCTTGTTAAAATGATTGTTTTATCCGAATTACCATTTGCTTTTGTTGAAAATGAGTTTTTTGAATAATGGGTCCAGCAATACTGTCAACCACAATTTCACAGTATTTCATGAAATACAGCCAGAAATGATGCTATTAGACTCTGGCAGGAAGAGAAAATAAATATAAAAAACTATTTTGCAGAATCTCCTGGTAGAATATCCATAACCACAGATATGTGGACTTCTAAAGGGGGTGATAGTTATCTTTGTATTACTGCACATAATATAGATGCAAAATGGATTATGAATAAACGTATACTTAGTTTTAGCACTCTTGAATGGCCACACAATGGAACTAGGATAAGTACATTAATTTTGGAAAAACTAGATGAATATAGTATTAAGGAAAAAGTTTTATCTGTAACTTTAGATAATGCTAGTAATAATACAGTGGCTATTGAATTAATGAGAATGCAGATGCCACTTGCAACTTTGATAGATAGTTCTATCTTTCAAAATAGATGTGTATGTCACATCTTAAATCTTATTGCAAAAGTTGGTTTAAAGCACATTACAAGTTATACAGATGCTATTAAAGACATTGCTAGATTTGTTTTTTGCTCCGCACAAAGAAGACAATTGTATGCCCAAATATGTGCGAGGCAAGGCGTATCAGCTATTAAAATGCCTAAAGAAGTTGAACATAGATGGAATTCTATGTATGATTTGTTAAACAAGGCACTTTCTAGAAAAACTGTTTTGAATGAATTTTGTGCTTTTCATGCACAAGATTTAATGATTAGTGATGAACATTGGGAGTTATGTGCCCATATAAGAGATTTATTAGAACCTTTTTATACTTCAACATTATTTTTTTCCGGGATATATTATCCCACATCTAATGAAGCTTTAATGAAACTTTTTAAAATTACTTTACAATTCAGTAGATTTAGAGATCATTTTTTACTTGGTAGCACTATTAGAGACATGGAAGAAAAATTTAATAAATATTGGAAAGAGGCTCCAATGACATTTTCTTTAGCTGCTGTATTTGATCCTAGGTTAAAATTAAGTGGTGTACAGTTTTTTATTGATGGAATAAATAAAAATATGAATTATATAGATTCAAATGTTTTTTCAAATATAAGGGCAAATTTACAAGCACTTTTTCAATTTTATTGTGAGCAAATGGGTACAGCTGGGCTTAGTATGGGCAATTCAAAAGTCCAGTATACAGGTGTTGCTGAGTGGGAGGTGTGGTATTCTTCCCTGTCCACGGGCATGGCATCCAGCTCAAGCTCAAGTAACAACACTGTGACGGAGTTATCATCGTATCTTGACGTAGGTGTAATTAGGATGCAGGATGCATCTACTTTTGACCTTTTAGCCTGGTGGAAGCAACAAGAAAGCATTTATCCGGTGTTGGCAGCCATGGCTCGTGATCTATTAACTATTCCTATGTCTTCTGTAGCATCAGAACAGGCTTTTAGTGCAGGTGGACGTGTAGTAGATGACAGAAGAACAAATCTCACTGAAGAAACGGTGGAGTGTTGTGTTTGCCTACGAGACTGGTACTTGGCAGATAAGAGGAAGCAAGAGTTAACATCATTAATGGAAGATTTTGATCCAGCAGAATACATTAGTGGACTACAAATCTGATTTTTTACTTTTTTCTTCATTGTAATTTATAAGTTGTTCATTCTTTTTTTTTTTTTTTATAAAAAGATTGTAAGGTTTTGAAGGTAATCCTATTTAGAAACCTTCAAGAAGTTAAGATCCAAATGGTTTTCTCTTCTCAGTGGAGTAGGTCGAGTTTGACCGAACCACTTAAATATCTTTGTCATTCTCCTTGCTTGTGTTCTAATTTTTATTTTTAATACTGATAAGAAAAAGAAAATTCATATATAGTACTTAAGTAATATGTGAGTAAATATCTATAAATTAATTTGAACCACTCAATCATTTGTCAAATGTTTGTATAAGTTTAAATGTTTAGAAAAGTAACTATTGAAAAATTAATGACTATTGATCGAAAATCAAATTCAAATCCATGTCGTTACGGACTTACGCTTACGTTACGCCTTACGGTAATTATATATTTATATTAGTCTATCAAAAAAAAAAAAAAAAGGCCCGCCAGCCCGCTGGCACGGCCCGCTCCAGCCCGCCCCACTGTGGGCCGTGCCAGTAGGCCGTGCCGTGCCCGGGTTTTCCCCTGGCGGGCCGTGCCGTGCCGGCCCGTTAGCTGGGCGGGCCGTGCCGGCCCGGCCCACGGCACGGGCGGGCCAGGTTTTTAGCGCCGGCACGGCCCGTTTGACATGCCTAAATTTCCATCTCATCTCCACACTGGGACTTTTACACATAGGTTATCATGGGGCTAGGGTGAAGGGTTAAGAATGAAAGGAAATGGATAACAAGATCTAAGGAATTTTGCGTAGAATCACACTTCAGGTTCCTTTTACACTTCTGATTTTGGCGGCTAACACTTGCATTTTGAATTTCCACATTGTTGAGTCACACGTGTACCCTCCTTTATTCTTTTTTTTTTTCGTTTTCTTTTTTTTTTTTTTTTTTGAATTAAAAAACTTAATTACATTGGAACTATGGAGTGGCAGGGTAACGGTAACCTTTCTTTTATTTTTTATTTTTTAATTTTTTTTTCAAGCCTTGCACCCATTTTGTAGTAAACCTTGAATTCATCTTTATACTTCCTTAGATAAGGTAAGGCTATACATATGGTAAGGTAACTCCCCCAAACTTAGGGGTTGGTATGGGTGCAATAATTGGCTTAACTAAGGCTCAACATGGATAACTAGCGATAAACATCAAAGGGAATGGATAGAAAGGCATAAACTAGTCAAACATGGCCTAAAATCATCTCCTATGGTTTATGTAGTCGAAATTTGCCTCAATCGGATAAAAATGAGAATTCTAGCATGTTTTTCCATATAAAATTCAGAACATGTGATCAAAGAATGATAATGAAAGCAACTGCATCATATAGATCAAAAAAATGAAAGATCATAACACTCAGCATATAACCCTCATCTAAACATTCAATTATGCACGAGCTTTCAACCTCAGACTATATCAGCATTGTAATCCACACAGTGATATCTCAATATGCTTAAACGAGATTTACTGCAATTGAATAATAAAAAGAACTAGCATAATTAAGTTCAATGAACCATGCTAGACAAATCATCATTACTCATCATTGTGGTAGGAAGGAACTATGACTTAAAGAAAAAAAAATGTTTTTGTGATTTTTGATTTTTTTTTGGACTATAATGACTCTATCTTAACTAAGACTCGCCCCCAATGTTGTAAAATAAAGTAAGAAGGAAACACTAAAAACATAATAGAAAAGTAAGTAGAAACACAAGGAAAAGGGTAAAAGAACTCAGCTGGATAGGAAGTACAGCGCCAGCTCGGAATCGTCATCCTCAACTTTTCCTTGCAAAGATCTGGGCTACCTCCCAATAGTGATTGCTTTATAGTCTGCAGCCAGACTGCGCTTCTCTATCAAGCTGAAGGGAAGTCTGTGAATGTAATCACATCCACATCCTTGTCAAAATCCTGCTCCCAATAGGGCTTGAGCCTAAGCCCGTTGAATTTGAACTTGTTACCATTCTTTGGATTATAGATCTCAATAGCCCCATGCTCAAATACCTGAGTGACATTGAAGGGGCCACACCATTTGGACTTCAGCTTCCTTGGAAATAATTTGAGTCTTGAATCGAAGAGTAATACCTTCTGTCCCACCTCAAACGTCTTCCTTAATAGCTTCTTATCATGGAATATTTTAGTCTTCTCTTTATACAGCTTGGCATTCTCATATGCTTCATATCGTAGCTCCTCAAGCTTATTCAGTTGTAACATCCGCTTTTCACCTGCCTTCTTCATATCAAAATTAAATTTCTTGATCGCCCAGAATGCTCTGTGCTCCAGTTCCACCGGTAGATGACATGCTTTCCCATAGACCAACCGATATGGAGACATGGCTATAAGAGTCTTGTAAGCTGTCTTATATGCCCAAAGTGCATCATTCAGCCTTAAATACCAATCTTTCCTGTTGGGCTGGACTGTCTTCTTTAAAATTTGCTTGATCTCTCTATTACTCACTTCTACCTGGCCACTAGTTTGAGGATGGTACGGAGTAATTATCTTGTGAGTTATCCCATATTTCTTCATTAATGCTTCAAAGGACATGTTTTTGAAGTGACTGCCACCATCACTAATCATTGCTCTGGGTGTTCCAAATCTGGCAAATATCATGTTCTTCAGAAATTCCAAAACCACTTTGTGGTCATTTGTCTTACTTGGGATAGCCTCCACCAACACATAGTTGACTCCTACCAGAATGTAGAGATAACCATAGGATGACGGGAATGGTCCCATAAAATCAATCCCCCACATGTCAAAAAGCTCCACCTCTTGTATGCCCTTCAGTGGCATCTGATTCCTCGAGGAAATGTTCCCCATTCTCTGACACCTATCACAACTTAAACAAAAAGCATGTGCATCTTTAAAGATAGAGGCCCAAAAGAAACCAGATTAAAGTACCTTAGCTGCTGTTTTCTTTCCTCCAAAATGTCCTCCACACTCTTTGCTGTGACAATGAGCTAAAATGCTCTGAACTTCTACTTCCGGTACACATCTTCTATTTATCTGATATGAGCAGTACTTGAACAAATATGGGTCATCCCAGTAATAGAAACGTGCCATGTGCTCCATCCTCTTCTTGTCTTGATTAGTAAAATGCATTGGGAACTCACCACAAACCTTGTAATTCACAAAGTCGGCAAACCATGGAAGCTTGGTAATCTGAAATAACTGTTCATCCGGAAAAGATTCATTGAGTGGAATTTCGTCCCCTTTGAATGCCTCATCATTCAGCAATCGGGATAAATGGTCTGCCACTACGTTCTCACTGCCCTTTCTTATCTCTGATCTCAAGGTCAAATTCTTGTAGTAACAGCACCAATCTAATTAGCCTTGGCTTTGCATCCTTCTTGCTCAGTAGATACTTCAATGCTGCATGATCTGTGTAGATTATTTATTACCTTAGACCCAACAAGGTAGGATCTGAATTTTTCTAGTGCAAAAATTACAGTAAGAAGTTCCTTCTCAGTAGTATAGTAGTTCAGCTGTGCATCATTTAGAGTCCTAGATGCGTAGTAAATCACATGTGGAAGCTTCTCTACTCTTTGGCCAAGCACGGCCCCTAAAGCATAGTCACTGGCATCACACTGTAGAAGATAACTAAGGCCCATCTAGGCCCAAGAAGGATATCCCACGTGTGGGACTGTATTGAGTCTTGTACAGCTTGTCATACATCTTATCTCATAGATTTTCTTCCATGTATAGAGATTTACATTCTTTATTCTTTATATTCTGATTGTAATCCTGCTGATTGATAGCATGTAATTAGGGTTAATATGATTATAAAATGGTGAGTCGATCCTCAATTGAGGTATCAACTTTTCTTCCAAACTTCTTCCTCTCATTTTGCTCTTTACATTCTAACATGGTATCAGAGCTATGGTTATGATCAATCCCTCTTCTATTGTCTTCTATCATTGATCATTCTTCTTCCTGAAGTGAAAACTTCTCTCTGATAGTGTCTGATCATCCCTGATCAGAGGTGGCCCACCTTTGATCATCATCATCATCGCTGCGGAAGCAGCCTATATTGTTCGTCTGGTTATTCTATTATTTATGGAGATTTTTTCAAGATTTTTGGATCATCAGAAGAAGGATATCCACCTCAGTTTGTGATATTTCAGTTTTGTCCGGCAGTTTCCATCACAGCCGTTCAAATTTGTGGATTTTGATCCGAGTTGAGTGAAACTTTGGCCTGGAGTTGCGAAAATATCTTGTCCTTCCATCCCCTACCTCTGATCTTGCTGTTGATCCTCTCATGAAGTTCCTGTTCAAATCGACACAGTGCCGAACTTAACGGTTTTTACCGATTTCGACACACTGTTTCACGTTTGCTCTCTGTTTCACTATTGGACCACTAGTGACCACTGCAACAGCACCAACTGTCAACCTAGTGTTGGTCGACTCATTTTTCTGGGAATTATGGTGATTTTTCAGGAATTTTTCCATCACCTTTGAGATAGTTTCCAACATTTTCTTCATCTGACGGTTTTCTCAGACAGTTTCCATCATCACCGTCCAGATTTGTGGATCTTTTTCCAAATCTCATCAGATTTGGACCTGAAGGAAGTATATTTGATCCAATTTACAGCGATCAAACCTGATCTGTGATTCGATCACCCTGTGGGGCCCACATGTGGATTCACCCACTGAAGATAGGGACGACAGGGCTTCCCTGTACTCTGTTGCTGCTACTGTGCATTACTGTTTGCACCTTCCTCACTCTCTGGCTACCAGCATCCACTTAACAAATATTACCACTGAGTTTTGGACCATATCTCTGTCGTGCTACAACAGAGACCATAATCTCTGTTTCCTTTCCTCCATTGGTTCAAGGCATCAGATCTCATCTCAACATCAGATTGGACCTCATCTCAGGCATTAGATTCAAGGATCTGAACAAAGAAAACATTTCTGATCTCTCTCCATGCAGCTATCTATTGATCTGACCGTCTGATCAAGAACTGGGGCCCACCTCGGATTGTGCAACTGTCACAAGTTCTACTGTTGCTGCTGCTACTGTTAGCCCTCTTTGCTGCCGCCACATATTTGCTGCTGCTGTTGGTGTCTTTGCTGCTATTAGTATTGTTCCTGCCTCTTTTCTACTATGGACAATTATGATGATAATGGTGATCGGTATCAATCTCACTCTCCTCTAGCATTTCCAGCTTTTCATTCTTCAATATCTCTGTCTTCATCCATCACCCCATCCACATGGTTTCTAGATTCAGGAGCATCGAACCACATGACTTCTGTAGAAAGTAGCTTTACAGCCTCTCACCCTTACCTTGGAAAAGAAAAAATCACCACTGCTAATGGAGACCAATTAATCATCTCTGGAATTGGTACACATGAGCTCAAATGGCAAACTCCAATCAGGTGACATGATAATAGGGGCCGATGTCAAAAGCTTTTTCAGCAGCTCAAATGCTCGCAAGCAATTCTCATAAAAAACAAACTCCACCTCTTTCTATAATAATGAACAAAGTGGTCTTGCAATCTTGGAGAAGTCCTTAATGAATCTGCGATAGAATCCCGCATGCCCAAGGAAACTCCATACTTCCTTCACTGATGTGGGTGGGGGAAGTTTGCGGATCAAGTCTATCTTAGCCTTATCCACCTGTATCCCCTTGCTTGTCACCACATGCCCATGTACAATACCATGCTTCACCATAAAGTGGCATTTTTCCCAGTTTAACACCAAATTACACTCCTCACATCTCTTTAGCACAAACTCCAGATGATACAAACAGTTATTAAATGATGATCCAAAGACAGAGAAGTCGTCCATGAATACCTCAATAAAGCGCTCCACCATATCGGAGAATATACTCATCATGCATCTCTGAAAAGTTGCTGGTGCATTGCAAAGCCCGAAAGGCATCCTCCTATAGGCAAATGTCCCAAATGGATAGGTAAAAGTGGTATTCTCTTGGTCCTCTGGAGCAATAGGAATCTGATTGTACCCACTGTACCCATCGAGAAAACAATAATGTGAATGCCCGGCTAGCCTCTCTAACATCTGGTCAATGAATGGTAATGGGAAGTGATCCTTTATGGTAACTGTGTTAAGCTTCTGGTAGTCTATGCATACCCTCCATCCGGTGGTAACTCTAGTAGGAATCAGCTCATCATGTTCGTTCTTTACCACTGTCATACCACTCTTCTTGGGAACAACTTGCACAGGGCAGACCCACTTGCTATCGGAGATTGGGTAGATGATCCCAACATCTAATAGCTTAAGAATCTTTGCTTTGACCACCTCTTTCATATGAGGGTTGAGTCGCCTCTGTGCTTCCCTTGTAGGTTTAGACTCCTCCTCTAACAAGATTCAGTGCATACACATGGTTGGGGTTATACCTTTGATATCGGCAATGCTCTACCCCAATGCTGTCTTGTGAGCCTTTTACACTTTTAACAACTTGCTCTTCTCATCAGAACTCAAATCACTGGCTATGATACATGGCAAAGTCTCATGTTCTCCCAAATAGGCATATTTGAGATGTTCAGGTAATGGCTTCAATTCTAACTCGGGTGCTTTTATCACAGAAGGCACAGGTTGCTTCGTGGAAGAACTAAGAATTTCAAAAGAGTTAGAATATTTACCTGGGATGGAGGGGTGTACTTCTAGTTGATTTACAATCTCCATAAGTGCTGCCACAAGCTCATCACAATCATGCTCGATTTCAGATTTGGTGAGACCTTGCTGAATGCATGTGTCCAACTCCTCCTTGCACCCATGTGCTCTTGGAAACACCTCTACTATAGCCTGCTTAATTACCTCAATCTGAAAGCAATCTTCATCTCTCGGCATTTTCATAGCTTCGAACACTTTGAACTCAATTTTCTGCCCATTAACCTTCATTTCAATTGTGCCTTCTGTACATCTATCTTTGAACCCGCAGTGGCCATGAAAGGTCGGCCGAGTATAATAGAAAGGTGGTGAGGTAGTGATACACCATAGTTACCTAATTCGGTAGAGATACCCTCAAATTTCGTATAGTTCGAATCGAACGATCCGCTGTTTGATCTGGTCAATTCGGCATTTTTGAATTGTTTGAGTTCGAAGTAGTTCGTTGAGTTGAAAAAGAGAGGAAGACTCCTAACCATTCGTACATGAAAGAAACGTAAAGAGCATTTAATATGCTACAGTCGTCCCTACATGGGAGAACAGTGCCCATTGGTCTCTTACTCTGTCCTTTGGTTATTTTCTTTCTTTCCATGCACTGTACTATCTTTCTTTCTCCAGCCTCTCTGTTGAATTGACTAAAGTGGATGGTGGGTAATAAATGAAGTAATGCATTGTACCGCCTTTCCTTTTCCATGCCTCTCCCTTGACTTGACTAAAGTAGAGGTGCTCTGTACCATGGCCTATCAATCTCTAAATCCAATAAAATGTGTCTTCCTCTTTCATGTGAAGGGCCCACCAAAAGATTAGCCACTCATAAAATATATATGTAAATATTATATTGCATAAAAATTTAAGTGAGTTAAATGCGGTGGAAGCCAAAAACTCATCGAACTCGAATTGCGAATCAAACATTTAGTTGCTCATAGTTTTTGTGAAATGCCATTATTTATTTACTTATTAAAGTATCTAATATCTAAAAAAGTATTTATGCATATATTGAATAGACATACAAATCATATCAAACTACATCAAATTATATATTCGAATTAGTCTGGCTAATTCATCGAACTCGAACTGCAAATTGAGCAAATTGAAAACCGAACTAACGGAACCTAGCCCATCGAATTTTCGAATTTGAGTAACTGTCGAATTGCGAATTGCAAATTCGAATCCGAACTGGTCGAATTGCGAATCAGGTAACTATGTGAGACACTCTCCATGTCCAGTACCACAAAGTCAGCAGGCAATATGAATTCTCATACCTTCACCAAAATGTCCTCCAGAATGCCCCTTGGGTGCTTCACACTCCTATTCGCCAAGTGCAATGTAATTGAAGTTGGTTTGAGCTCTCCCAAAGCCAAATACTCATAGACTGAGAATGGCAGCAAATTGATACTCGAACCCAAGTCCAGTAAGGCTCTCTCAAATGTATGATCTCCTATCTTGCAAGGTATTGTAAAGCTCCCAAGGTCCTTCAGTTTTGGAGGAAGCTTTCTTGAAAGAACTGCACTGACTTCCTCAGTTAACTTAACCTCTTCATGATCTCTGAATCTCCTTTTATTTGTACATAACTCTTTGATAAACTTTGCATAAGAGGGTAGATAGCATCAATTAGCGGAATGTTAATCTCTACCTTCCTTAGAGTCTCGAAGATGTCCTGCGTGAACTGACTTTTCTTCTCCTTGTTAAGTAGTTGTTTGTGTAGTTTCCTATCACCAATTGGTTTTGGGATTACTGGCTAGCAACTTTGACATGGTATCAGAGCCTGAGGTCTCGAGTTCGAAACCACGCAGGGCAGAAATGCCCCATGCCGCGTTGTGTGTTTGTGCGGGCGCAAAATGCGCAGGGCAAAAAGGCCCCATGCCGCGTTATAGTCTTGTGCTAGTCTTATGCGGGCGTGTGCTTCGGATCCGGGCGGTGTCCCGCCCGAGGGGGGGGTGTTAATTTGTGTAGTTTCCTATCACCAATTGGTTTTGGGATTACTGGCTAGCAACTTTGACACTCCTGTCTCAGCCTCTGAGGGGAAGGTGGAACTGGCCTCTCTGGCGCTATAAAAGTTGTTTCCTGAATAGGAGTGGCCGCAGTGTCTATGCTCTTCTTGTCACATTTCTGATTCACATCAGTCTCAGTTTGCCTTGCACTGTCCTGTGGCTCAATGTCTACAGTTGTCGGATTTTCATGTGGCCCATTCACGCTAGTGTCTATGGCTGTACCATGCTGCCTCATTCTCCTGTCGACCTTCTCTGGCTCTTTGGTGACGGTAGTTATGGCCTTCAGATGCTCATGACTTTTAGGGTTGATTTCAGTTTGACTTGGAAACTTACCGTCCTCCCTCTTGCTCAAGGTATTAGCTATTTGACCCACTTGTGCTTCCAGCTTGGCCAAACTCTGCTGTGTATTTGTAATTGCTTGGCTATGTTGCTGGAGATTAGCCTCAGATGATTGAATAAATTGGGTCACCAAACTTTTGAACTCGTCTTCTTGTGGCTTTTGTGCACTGTTCTGAGAAAAGTTGTTATTCTGGGGGTATTGGTAGTTTCTCTACTATCCTTTATACTGGTTCTGATTCCCTTGATTTCCTTGATTGTTCTAATTCCCTCCCCAAGAAAAGTTCGGATGATTCCTCCATCCAGAATTGTAGGTATTGCTGTAGGGATTGTTTTGCTTAGGAAAAGTGTTACCTACATAGTTGGTATGTTCTTGGTCTGTAAAAGATGACATGGGGCAGCATTCAGTTACATGGTTAGTGTGAGAACATATAACACATACTTCCTTTGGTGTCTGTCCTTGCATGCTATTGGAAGCCATTGCTTTGATGAGCAGAAGAAATTTCTTCAGAAACTTGCTGGTTAGCTGCTGCTAAGAGTTGATAGAACCAGCATCCAAGGAGTTTAACCATATTTTAGCTTTATCCTTAAGAGAGAAAAGAAATAGACGTAGTCTGATGCCCTCTGGAGTAACTCCCTGTATCTGTTGTGTCGCGCACAGCTCGAAAAATTTCTTAATGTGAAGATAAGGATCTTCATTAGGTAACCCATGATAGTGTGGCACCATATTCAGCAGTTGTGTAGTGAGGGTGAAATTTCCAGCCGTATTAGGTGGATAAAGAATGGTGGACGGCTGTTCGGTGTGCAGGGGTATGTAAGACTCCTTCATTGGTCTCTTTTGATTGTTTACTACCACTTCTTCTTCGTCTTCTCTGTCAGCCATTTTTCTTTCAGGACCTTGATTTCCGTTAACATTGATTTCTTCAAGTTCCGAGTCAGATGAGGGCTGTGTATTGGATCTTGCCCTCTGAGCTTGTCTTCGATATCGTCTAAAAGTTTGTTCAATTTATGGATCGTAGACAATGATGGCTAAGTCCTGAGATTGCCTACCTTGCATATACATAATTTTCGACTGTAAGTAAGCACCTATAAAAGAAGTAATGTGCTAAAAGTAAGAAAAAAAAAAGAAATCTGAAATTAAATCGCTGAAATACTATGATAAAACAGTAAATAACAACACTTCAAAACTTCAAGTAACTGAACTAAAAACTAAACTAGACTATGACACTACACTAAACACTAGCTTTGACACTATTCTATGCAAAGAAGTCCCCGGCAACGGCGCCAAAAACTTGGTATGCACCAAGCAACCTAGAAATAAGCTACTTAATATGCATACAACTTAAAACTCGCAAGCGCACAAGATCACTATGTAGTGTAGTGAATTGTAAGTACAAGGTCGATCCTACGAAGACTTGTGATAAAACAATGTCAAAATTAACTAAAAATCAGAATATTAAATGGAATAATTGAATGATGAAAGATTGAATTAAACTAATAAAAACAGTAATTTAAACTATTAAAAGCTAATTGGAAAGTAACCTAAAACACACAACTAGTATGAGAATTGAAAAAAAGTAATAATGAATGAACTAGGGTTTCATCTACTCCCCTAACCAATCCTATGCATGTCCCTCATTATCTTTTAATCAAAAATCAGATTTTATTAGTGACATCTATCAACTTTGCCCGTGGCATATGTGTCTAGATTACGATTCCCCTAAACCTAATTCATGAGCGGCATACTACATGAATTGTTCATTATGATGCAAAAACTAAGCATGGCATATGTCCTAGTCAAAACAAACATAATGCATAAAAGAATGGGAAAGATAAATGAACGAGTCTAAGCATGGCATATACTTAGATTATTCATGGTTCTAAACCCTAGATGCTTAACATCAAGATCAATTAAAATTAAGTTAGCTACTCTTAAAATTAATTGAACTTCACATGGTTGGCATGGCATATACACAACTCATCAAGTAAAAACATGGTTTAGAATCTCATCTAATAAACTGAAATCTGAATTAAAAGACGCCAAAAGAGACTACATAGAACTAGGCTAGGGTTTCAATTACACCATAGCCCTAAAAAGTTTAGCTACTCATGTCTTTAATGAAAATCAACATAAATAGAGTCATAAGAAGAAAAACTAGAAGTTTGAAGAAGAAGAAGATGTCGGCCAGCAGCTTGTTCCTCTTTTCCTCTCTCCAGAAGCTCTCCAAAAGATGCTCCAGTTATGCTCCAATTAGGGCTGTACGGCAGCTATGTTATGAGATGATGGTGGCTGGAATTATGGTGGTCTATGGCTGGGCGTGTATGGCTGGAAGGGTAGCTGGTATTGTGGCTGGGCAGAGTGCTGATAGTGTCTTGGACGTCCACCCCCTTGCTTCTTTATATAATTATTGCAACAACCCCTTTTAGCAAGTAGTTCCCCTTGTAGAATTAGATCTTCAACCTTCCTTACAATTAGGTTTCCTAATTAGATTGAATAAGGAGTCTTCTTTCTTGATAAACAAGACTTTCTAAATCTGATCCTACTTGTATTTTATAGAAAGTCCTCACATGTGGCCCACAATTCTGAGATTTAATTGTAAAGAATTAAATCTGAACTTTTAACATAAAAGTGGGCCCTATTTGATATGTGTAACATGAGTGTGGGACCCCTCTTTTAGGACTTCTAGCTTGGCTTGAACTCTTCCTTTAATTTTCCTTCTTTTTCTCCTTGTTTTCTCCATTCTTGAACTCCACTTTTAACTTGAATAAGACTTTCTAATTTTTGAAATTCTTCTCTTTGCAATGGATGTGGAACCCCCTTGGGCGTGTGACCCTAGATTGGGTTTCTTCCTTTTTCTTGTTTCTTTCTTTCGCTTTTCTTCTTTGATTAGAATTTCTTTCTCTAATTCTTTCCTTCTTTGAATTGTAAGTTCCCAAAGAATTAGAAATTAGTCTTAAAAGCTGGAATAGCTTGGATGGGACCCGCCATGGCCCTACTTTGGATTCACGCCCTTCATGTCTTCTTTAATTCCTCTCTTTTTGCTCCGTTTTACCTTTGCATAAAAATTAACAAAAACTATGTAAAATCAAATAAAATAACTATGACTAGCACAAGATGAATCAAATATTAGGGCTTAGATTACAAACAATTATGCACTTATCACCGTGTAATGACACGGCTCCTCTTTTCTGCAGTTGGGAGGGAGTACTAAATATTCATGATTTAATCAGCGGGTATTTGAAATTTGAATTAGACAATTTTGCTACTGCATTCTCAAAGTCCATCCATTTAAATGCCAAAGCTATGCTTCTCTTCTATCAGAGTTGGTCATTGATCACTACTCACTTTGTAGTTGCAGGTAAAGGAAAGGTAGATTTGCTTTTTCTGCTGTGGCCAAGGCTCCCACAAACTCTCTGCATCTGTTGGTTAGTATCTACCTTCTGTCAGTTATTTAGTCCATGGTGACTAGATTCTCCTCTATCTTGACAAGGAAGCTTTGCAATGCATTGACAGTACTTACATCTAATAAAAATATGGTTGCAATGAGTGACTATGCATGGTGATTTCCATATGATGGTTAAACAGTATATATTAACAACTAATGAGTGTTCTGGGAGCTAATGTTCAAGTGTGTATTACAAAATTCTCTCCTATTAACAAACTTTTCAGACAGAACAAAAACATGAATGCTTGCAAAAATAGCCTCCTACTACTACTTGAAGCAACAATTTCTTTTTTCTTTTTTCTTTTTTCTTTTTTGTGTGTGCATATCATAAGCGAAATCGTAGGCACAAAGGCATCATGATAGAGAACACTTTAAACCAATTGCATGCTGAGGTCATGCACAATCCTCTGAAGCGGTGAACGTTAGTGAGATTTTTCAAGGCTGGACTTTTTTCGGTTAGCTCTAAAACAAGTAGGTTTATTTCTTGAAAAGATCTTTGAGATTTAATTCTATTGAAAAGACAACAAGAATAATGTTTAAATTGTTGAAACAAAATGAATTTTGCAGGCTTTGGGTAAAAGACTTTGAATCCATTTACATGGAAGAGCTTGGAGTCGAATTTTTGAAACAGGAAATTTTTGATGTGTTAGTGAATAGTAATTGACCCAATGATGGGTGGAATTGTGACAGATTGGAGAGATTTCTTCCCATATCTGAGATGGGTTCCTAACAGGAGCATGGAAATGAAAATCCAGTGGAACATTTCTTCTTATTCTTTAATCTATGTTGTTCTTGAGTCATAATTCCACTGTTCATGTACTATTCTAAGTACTAATAAAAGGGAACTGTGGCTGATAAAAGCTTATTAACTTTTGTAGGCAGGCAACAAAGGCAGGATGTCATGTGTGATAACTTATACATTATCAGCAACCAACCAGGTAAGGTCTTTTTATTCATGATATGCCTTCCTTTGGCTGAGTTTGATGAAATGTTCATATGAATATCGATCTTACAACTTTTTATTGTTTACTTGTTTGCTATATTTTTTTTGCTTTGTTTATCTGCTTTTTTTTAATTAGTTTATTGCATATTGCTGTCACTTGACTCTTCTTCTTGCATTATGAAATAGCACTTTATTGTCTGTAGACATTTCCTGGTTCATGTCTTTGCCTGGTTTATGTCTCAAAGACTGAAGTTTTATCCACCCAAGTTTTATGCTTGTTCACATGGATATGTTCAAGATGCCATAACCGAATGGAGTTCACGTTTTAAAAGGCACCAAGTCACACAACAAAGTTATGATCTGGTTTATGTCTCAAAAATTGAAGTTTTATCCGCCAAGTATTATGCTTGGGAATGCTTTACCAATTTCATGCTTGCTGATCAGTTTTAGTACTATGCCTTTTTATGACAAGAAAATCTATACATTTAATGATACTCTTTCTATGTTTGTTTGTACTCAATAGTTAACCAATGGTTTTCTTTAGCTTTTCGTAAGCCAAAGATAAAATCCCATTCAGCATAAAATGGCAAGGTTGGGTGTTACAGATTTTCTATGCGTCATATTAGTGGTGATTCGATTCTTTTTAGATTTGTTCTGGTTGGAAATGATGAAAGATTACCATTTAATTCGTTCTTTTCATTTTATATGTCTTGTATTCTGAGAATATTAGAAAATTAGATTTGTGGATTTGGCATTTACAATAAAATCATCTTTATTTGTTCTTAGGAGCTTTCCAATTATCATCATCATCAATCGCTACGTCAAAAGAGGTGATTTGTGACCGTTAGGTTGAAAACGACTGCCCTATCGGTCGTTCATTTTTCGACATGTCTCAGCCGTCGTTTGCTTCGTATACGACATATATTTTTCGAAAATAATGCCGAAAAATGAATGGGAGATTGATGACCGTCGTTTCCATATATTTTCTCAATCGCGCCTTGTGTTTTTCATCTGGAGTGGAAACGACGCCAGCCCAAAAAGCCCTAAATCCCTCATCTTTCTTTCCATCATCTCCCTCGCCGCAAAACCCTTCCGTCTCATCTTTCATAGAGAGAAAGAGAGAGCGAGAGAATCGCCGAAGAAAAAAAAATCCCCGTACGTTACGATACGAATTGATAAACCCTAACAGATCAATTTCCTCTTCAGTTTTCTTTTTCTCTTCTTCTGATTCAGTTCTTCATTGATTAGATTAGATCTACCATCTTTGCCTGATTTGTCCTCCATTCAGATGATCTCATTTCTACTAACCCTAGATTTTCTCCTTTGTCTTCTTCTTCTTTTCCTTTTGTTCTAGTAAATTGTAGTTTCTAAGTAATTTATTGTTTCGAACCATGTCTTTTACGATTCATTGCATTTTAAGAGTTCTTGATTTTGTTTGTCTGAGAGCTGTTTTACAGATTGAAGTTGTTTTTTGTCCTCTTTTCTTGTGCTTTTTGTTTTGAAAATGCAGGTGGAAAGCTTGTGTTTCAAACGACGAAGAAGAGGGCAAGCGGGCTGAAATGTCTTGTTACTGGAAAGAAAATCCAAGGGGTAATGGGATTTTTCTGTTTTAACTTGCTATGGACTTGCATCTGGTCTAGTTTTTCATTTGCTTATGACTGTTTTAATATGCATTTGTTTCTGTTTCTGTTTTCTGCTTCTGGATGCCGTGACATCTTGTCTATTGGATTTTGATTTGTAATCTTGTGGAGATCATTTTGTTTTCTTTACTTTTGATTTGTAATCTTCTGGACGCCCACCCAAAAAGCCCTAAATGAACACAGAAACTGCAAGTACAGTTGTTTCAAGATTTCCTTTTTTCTTTTGGAGGTTAAAGTGAGACCCTCAAGCAAATGCAAAATTTGGTAATGGTCTGTACTCTGTTTTGATAAACATTAGTAAAAGCTAGTTGCAAGCACGGGGAAAACTGAGCAATCCACCATGTTCTGGCATCTGGAACCCAATTTGAGAGCTCAAGTGACCCATCTTTAGGATTCATGTTACAAGTCACTGCGACCTGTTCTACCAGTTCTTTGAAATGAGCAGTTGATGAAATATTTATACTTTGATTTAAGTTGGGTGTTGGAATGTTTATCAATTGAGTGTTCAGTGTAAAAGTTTCTTCTTTAGTTAGGTGGTGTTTTTGCATATTTGTGTTAAGTTATGCGTTCATGTAAAACATGTTGCATATTGTGCAGAATATACGAATTGTTCAGGGCCTGATTGTTTTATGTCAATGAGTTCTGTTTTAGAGGTTTGAACTGCAAAAATGCTTTCCCTCTCTTTTGTCAATCCAGGCCCATTCAGGCCCATCCATTTAGGCCCATTTATTGCATTGTAATTAGTCAAAGGCTGTTACTTAATTTGTTGCTTTAGTTTAGGATCTAAGATTTGTAATTACTTGTAATTAGGGAATTCAGCCCTTATATATACAACAGTCGATCCTCAAAGGAGGGAAGACATTCATTTCTCTTTCTCTCATATTTTGTATTTCATCTCTTCAACTGACATGGTATCAGAGCAAGGTCGACCATCTTTGATCTTCTCCTAACTCATCTTCCAAAGCATTGGGAGCCAGTCTATGATCATCTGTGATCATCCTCTTCAGCCTGATCATCTCTGATCCTCCCTGATCATCTCAGATCAGACATGGCCTACTTGTGATCAACTCCAACACTTCAGCGGAATATTACCATCTTGGTCGCCTGGAGCTTCTTGGATTTCTGAAGATTTTTTCCTGATTTTTTTATCATCAGAGGGGGTCTGCACTTGTTCTCCTTGTCTGAGTACTTACTACTTTCTAGTAATGGAAAAAAAATGAGATAGCCCTGATTCGTTTTGATGGAACAAATTATACCTCATGGGCCTTCCAATTTCAAATTTACTTGGAAGGAAAAGAACTATGGGGATACATTGATGGATCTGAACCTCAACCTGTGGGAGATGATAAGAAGCTTTTAGCATGTAAGACAAAGGATGCTAAAATCAAGACCTGGTTGTTAAGCTCTGTTGAGTCACATTTTATTCTCAACCTAAAACCCTGCAAAAATGCTCGTGAAATGTGGGACTATCTTCAGAACGTGTATCAACAGGGCAATGCTGCTCGCCAGTTTCAATTGGAACTTGAAATTTCTCAATTCACTCAAGGCACTCAGTCTATTCAGGAGTATTACAATGGCTTCCGCAGACTGTGGTCTGAATATGATGAGATTAAGTTTGCCACGGTATCTGCCGCACTTCTATCGAAATTACTTCCATTACAGCAAAGTAGTCATCGGGATCAGCTCCTCATGAAACTTCGTTTGGAGTTTGAGACAGTTCGATCGAACTTGATGAGCAGGGCTCCTCTTCCCAACCTGGATGTCTGTCTTCAGGAACTTCTGCAAGAGGAACAGCGTCTAGCTACTAAAACTACTCTGGAACAACAGAGATCTGCTGAGGCTCCATTTGCCTATGTTGCAACAGCCAGACAACCTCCTCGGGACATCAGTAAAGTTCAGTGTCATAACTGCAAAAAATATGGTCACTATGCAAATCAATGCAAGTCAAAAGTTTTCCGATATTGTAAGGCCACTGGTCATGTTATTGATGAATGTCGGAAGAAGGCTCACAATTCTACTTCCCGAAATTATGTGCAGTCTGGTCCTGGTACTTCTACTATGTCATCAGCTCCTACTGCTTACACAGTGACCACTCCACCACATGCCTCATCTGACTTCAGTGGTTCTCTGCCATATGATTCATCCTCACAGCCTGGTTTCTCATCACAATCTATGTCTCCCGCTCCTCTCACCCCTGAGATGGTTAACCAAATGATCATCAATGCCTTGGCATCCATGAACATCGCAGGTACTGCTTCCTCTCTTTCCAATACCTGGTACTTAGATTCTGGTGCTAGTAACCATATGACTTCATCACCCGCAACATTACAGAATGTTGTTCCTTACACTGGTCATCTCACTGTTCAAGCTGCCAACGGGGATCATCTTCCCATCATCTCTGTTGGTGATACCCCTGGCCCCTTACCCTTAACCAATGTTTTGGTTTCTCCTCCTCTTGCTACTAATTTGGTTTTTGTGGGTCAACTTGTTGAAAATAATTACACCATCTCTTTTTCTTCTTCTGGATGTGTTGTGAAGGACCAGGAGTCGGGGGAAGTGATCGCGAGGGGGCCTAAGCGTGGCAGACTTTTTTCTTTACCAATGTCTTCTGTTATTGAGAATAATCCTTTACATCAGTTATTTTGTTTTTTCATTCAGAATCATTCTCGTTTGTGGCATAATAGACTTGGTCATCCAAATGCTTCTACAATGTCTACATTATTTCAATATGGATTAATAAATACACGTGTTGTTTCTGCTTCTTTTGACTGTGATGCTTGTAAATTAGGTAAGAGTAAAACTTTACCCTTTCCAACCTCTCACACACGAAGCACTGCTTGTTTTGACTTAATTCACAGTGATGTTTAGGGCATAGCTCCGACCCTTTCACATAGTCATTTCAAGTATTTTGTCACCTTCATTGATGACTACAGCAGATTTACATGGATTTATTTGTTGCATTCAAAGTCGGATGTTCTTAATGCATTTAAATTTTTTGTTCAATATGTTGAAAACCAATTCTCTACATGCATTAAAACTTTACGCTCAGACTCAGGGGGGGAGTATGTTTCCAAGGATTTTCAATCCTTTTTACACACTAAAGGAATTATTTCTCAACGTACCTGTCCGTATACTCCACAACAAAATGGAGTCGCCGAACGGAAAAACAGACATCTTGATGTAACTAGAACTCTTCTGATTGAATCATTTGTTTCCCCTCGTTTTTGGACTAAAGCTCTCACCACGGCTGTCTATCTTATTAACCGCCTTCCATCACCTACCATTGCTCATTTCACGCCTCATTTTAAACTGTTTGGTCATCATCCTGTGTTTGATCACCTACAATACCTTTGGCTGTGTTTGCTTCGTTCATCTACCTCCCACAGAAAGAACGAAACTAACAGCACAATTTCGCAGTTGTGCTTTTTTGGGTTATGCCACTAATCAAAAAGGTTTTGTTTGTTATGATCCCATTGGTCGTCGTATCAAGATTTCTCGAAATGTTATTTTCTTTGAAAATCAATATTTCTTCCAAACTCACATGGACTATCCTCATCCCTCTTCACTAGCTCTCTTACCAGGTTTTTCAGATCCAACTTCTGTTACTAGGTTTAATCCTGCTTTTGTATACCATCGACGGGAGAAACCTCCCACTGCAGATGGCCCTCCCCCTGATCCTCCATCGACAACTGGTTCAGCGCCTACTCTTGCTTACGTCGCTCCTCCAGAAATTCTAGACCGCCTGAGCGGTATGGATTTACTCATTCTTCTTTGATGACCACTCTCTTTTCTATCTCTATTCCAAGTTCTTATTTACAGGCTGTCCAACAAAATTGCTGGAACCAGGCCATGAAGGAGGAATTAAAAGCATTGGATCTGAATCACACATGGGATATTTTGGAGTGTCCATCAGCAGTTAAGCCCATTGGCTGCAAATGGATCTACTCGATCAAACTTAAATCTGATGGGTCCTTGGATAGACACAAAGCTCGACTTGTGGCACTCGGAAACAGACAGGAGTATGGCATTGACTACGAGGAGACGTTTGCTCCTGTGGCAAAGATGACATCTGTTAGGTTACTTCTCTCCATTGCTGCATCTCAGTCTTGGCCCTTATACCAAATGGATGTCAAAAATGCTTTTCTCCATGGGGACTTGCGTATACCACAAGGCGTACCCTCTCCCTCCAAGAGGTCTGTCTGTAGGCTGCGAAAATCGCTTTATGGTCTCAAACAAGCTCCTCGGGCATGGTTCGAAACCTTCAGGTGTCGCTTATGCGACATTGGCTTTACTCAAAGCCCATATGATCCCTCTCTCTTTCTTTGCCGCAAGTCTATTGGGATTACTGTGCTTCTGGTGTATGTTGATGATATTATTATCACTGGCACGGATGATGGGATGATCAAATCTCTCCAAGATTCCCCCCGGACTTACTTCCATATGAAGGATTTGCGCCCTTTGCATTATTTCTTGGGCTTAGAGGTGCATCAATCTCCCAAAGGTCTCTTTGTTAATCAACACAAATACACATCAGACCTTATCGAGTTGGCTGACCTCCATGATTCTTCGCCTGTTGATATGCCTGTCGAGGTAAATCTAAAGCTGAGTGAGAATGATGGCGATCTTCTTCCTGATCCTCAACCATACCGGCGTCTGGTGGGAAGTCTTGTCTATCTCACCATCACTAGACCTGACATATCCTATGCTGTTAATCTTGTGAGCCAGTTCATGACAGCTCCTCGCCACCTTCATTTGGCAGCTGTGAAGCGCATTATCCGATATCTGCTACGAACTGTCTCTCGTGGTTTATATTATCCAAAGGATAATCCTCTTCATTTGACCGCTTATGCGGATGCTGACTGGGCAGGCTGTCAGGACACTCGTCGTTCTACTACAGGTTGGTGCATGTATCTTGCCAATTCTCTCATTTCTTGGAAATGCAAGAAACAAGAACGGGTGTCTCGATCTTCCACGGAAGCTGAATATAGGGCAATGTCTTCTGCTTGTTTTGAGATCTTATGGGTTCGGGGACTTCTTTCGGAATTCGGGTTAGCTCAAATCTCTCCTACTCCATTGCATGCCGATAATACTGGGGCTATTCGCATTACTGAAAATCCCGTCTTCCATGAACGTACCAAACATATCGAAGTTGACTGCCACTTTATTCGAGATGAATATAAGCGTGATGTCATTCGTCTACCTCATGTTCCTACAGAACTTCAGTTTGCAGATATCTTCACGAAGGGACTTCCTCGGCCTCGACATCAATTTCTTGTTTCCAAATTGCTGCTTTATGACTCCCCAGCATCAATTTGAGGGGGGTGGGGGGGGGTGTCAATCCAGGCCCATTCAGGCCCATCCATTTAGGCCCATTTATTGCATTGTAATTAGTCAAAGGCTGTTACTTAATTTGTTGCTTTAGTTTAGGATCTAAGATTTGTAATTACTTGTAATTAGGGAATTCAACCCTTATATATACAACAGTCGATCCTCAAAGGAGGGAAGACATTCATTTCTCTTTCTCTCATATTTTGTATTTCATCTCTTCAACTGACATCTTTTACCTTCATTTTGCTGTAGATTTACGTTGATGGCGACCCCATGGATGGTTATGTGTGCTTGGGTTGCCAGTCGGTCTGTTTCCTTGTCCACAATTTGAGATTAAAAATGTCTGCCATTGTAATAAGTTTCAGATTAATCAGACTAAGATAATCTAGTAGACAAACAATTTTATTATTTTTCATGTAGTTGAGCAAATGTGATTGATAGATTGCCCAGGGCCTCCAGTGAATGGACAGACCAAAGAGCTCATTCAAACAATCCTGATCATTGGATTAGTGGATTATTGATCATTGTAGGCCAACCAGATGGTTGGTCTTGATTTGAACCAAAAAAATAAAATACAATAAATATAGAATTAGTTGGATTTTCTCTTGCATACTTAGTGTGTGTCATTTATTGTATTTGATGATATAAGCAAGTGGTTACCAGAAAGAACAGGGGAGTTGAGGTATTCAACATAAAAAATCCCCCCATAAGCTGCAATGCATTGCTTCTTGATGGGGCGAGACCCAATCTCTTCGTTGTAATAACACATCTAAAGCTGTTAAACCATCATTGTTTATGGCATTTACTTCCACTCCAGCCATGCTAAGCAACAACTGCACAGTCTGCATTACTGACTGATCTTTTTTTTCCATATACACTGTTAAAGATGTTGTGATTTGCTATTGTTACTATTACTACTCACTGCCAAACAGGTGACATAAAAAACCCCATATATTTTTTCATAAAACTAAATGCACATGAAATCTAGTCTTTTCGCTTGTTTTCCCTGTGAAAATATGTTTTTGAGTATAAAATAAAATCATTTTAAATCCATTTCAATTTTAGGAATGCCGGACAGCGCCTTTCCCAATTATGAATGGTCAGGTTTGAAGGTCTCCTTTTGACCTACCTGTGTAAAGGGCTTAGACGAAGACTTCGATTGTTCCTAAGCTGTAAAATGCCGAGCTGTTTCAAAAGTTTTTCTTTGAACCCTTATTTTATTAACCCACTGTCCGTCCTTTGTTAATTTAGTACTTGGACTCTTGTTCTTGTTGTGGTGCCTCTGGATTTTTATATTGGATCTTTGGTTGTCATGGCCTTGAGAGACTCTGTCAAACAGGTGATCTTTTTTTTTATTGGACTTTAGTTGAGTTAATGTGATAGGGATTTGATCATGAAATAGTTATATACCCATAATTCCAATTGGTTGTGAGTTGTGAATCAAGTCCCACAAAGTTTATTTTATCAGGCCTAAATTCTAGGACCAGATTGAGCCAAGGGTCTCAGAAGTAGGCTTGATTCTGGCTTGTTGTTACTTGAGTTCCATGTTCAATGCCATTTAGGGCTGGTACTTTCTGCATTTGGCTGAATTTGGGCTAGTGTTTAGAAACACTGTCAGACCACATCTCCTTTTTTGGCCCCACATTGAGAAATGAGGAATTACGTCAAAATACTGCACTGATGGTGTACATGTAGGGGATCCTAATGTGCCCATTCCATCTAAATGGAATCCGGTTTTCGATGGTTGAGATCAGTACTTAGCTGGGACCTTTGACAAATGGATCCTGATGTGCCCATTCCATTTAAATTTGGGGATGATGGGTTATCTGTTTTTTTTTTTCTGTCCCTGGATAGGATTTTATGCAGTATTTGGTTAGTTGGACCATTAAAGTTCCGTGCATGATTTTGCTGTGCAGAAATCAATGATCGCACTAATTTGGTTTCTTCCCTACTAAAAAACCAATTTTTTTGGGGTGCAGGTGATCATTTAGAGTGAAAGAGTGCTGCTGAGAGCACCATAAGTGATTATTATGGATATTGTTTCTGTCATTGAAGCCTCATCTAACCTATCTCGGGTCATCTTTGTGAGTTTTACTTTTCCATTCAACCCTATTGGTGTTCGTATTTTATATAACTCAACAATTCATTAGTATCCAAAGTAATGTAATTCTCAATTCATTTCATTCTAAATGCATGGTTAACCAATAACCATCTGTAATATCCTGAGTACTTGGGCCTTGGATTGGTCTGGCCCAGGTAGTATTTTAGTTATAGCTTGGCCCAAGTTATAATGATAGTAGAGCCCAAGTTATAATGGAAATAGAGTCCATGTTTTTGTAACTTGGTAAGTATTGACAAGAACTCAAAAGAGAGAAATATTGGATTGTAATCTTCTATCTTGATTGAATGGACTAAGGATACATTTATACACATTAAGGGGCTGCACAAGTCAAGTAAGGGCTGCCAAGTCAAGTAAAGGGGCTGCCCAAGTCAAGTAAAGGGGCTGTACAATTAAGTATGTACATGTGGTACATGTGGCTTTGACTAATGAGCCTAATTACAATCAAAGTCTAATCTTCTAGATACTAAGCCTAAATGGGCCTACAAGTTTGGGCTTGAAACACCCTCATTAACACCCCCCCTCAAATTGATGCGGGTGAATCCACGAGCATCAATTTGCCAACTAGGAATTGGTGTCGTGGCCGAGGAAGTCCTTTGGTAAATATATCCGCAATTTGAAGTCTGGTAGGAACATGAGGAAGAGTAATTGCGTCACGCACAAATTCATCACGTATGTAATGACAAGCCAAGCTCAGAAAGCAATCCACGAAGCCAGACGATTTCGGAAGAGGCGGTAGACATAGCACGATATTCGAAGCATGCACAGAACAGTGCAGAAAACCCAAAACGAGTCTTGTCGTCAGTGGAAGAATTTCCACGGGGGCCCCACACGATGATCTATGGACAGATCAGAGGCTGGGGATGGAAGGGTAGATGATTTTCACAACTACCGGAAGAAGTCTCACTCAAAACGGATCAAAATCCACAATTTTGAATGGCTGCCATGAAAACTTTGGGACAAAACTGAAATACCAAAAGAAATGGTAGATGGCCTACCTCTGATGAGCCAAAGTTGCTGGATCGAGGGCTTCCAAAGATGGAAGATGAACTAGGAGGGATCTATGGACCCCTATATCTTGAAGAGAATGAAACACCAGACCATACTATTGTTGTTGAAGATGGCTCTGATACCATGACAAGAACTCAAAAGAGAGAAATATTGGATTGTAATCTTCTATCTTGATTGAATGGACTAAGGATACATTTATACACATTAAGGGGCTGCACAAGTCAAGTAAAGGGGCTGCCCAAGTCAAGTAAAGGGGCTGCCCAAGTCAAGTAAAGGGGCTGTACAATTAAGTATGTACATGTGGTACATGTGGCTTTGACTAATGAGCCTAATTACAATCAAAGTCTAATTTTCTAGATACTAAGCCTAAATGGGCCTACAAGTTTGGGCTTGAAACACCCTCATTAACAAGTATCCCACGTGAGAGAGATTGGGAAAGAAGGGAGTTGTAAAACAACTCTAAATAGAAAGTTTGAAAGTAATTAGAATTCCCATCTTTCCTTTATATACTTAAAGAACCAACGACCACTACTAGTATAGCCTATTCATCTTCTTTAGAGAAATTCTGAGAGGGAAAGTCTGGATTGCAATTTAGGGGAAGGAGAGGAAGGCTGTTGATGTCAAATTCACATTCAAAGGCGACGATCGTTTACCAAAGGTGAGTGGATCTTCCTAATTATTTGGATGCTTTAATCAAGGGACTGATGATAGAATATGATTATGTTGAAATTGGAATAGTAATGGTTCCTGTATCTATGATTATACATAAATTCTTTTGAGAGTTGTATATCATCTTTTTTGTGAAGAATATAATTCCTAGGGACTTATAATTCTTGTTTTCTTCTTAATTGTCAAGTTTTTTTGTGCAAACTGCAGAACTAGAAGCCTGTCGTCAATGACATAGATTAACATTAAGGGGCTGTGGGACCCCATGGCCCACTGTATGATGAATCTGGTCCAGGGATATTGTAAAAGGATCATGGACGACCATGGGTATAGTGGATTTATGCTGAAAGGATTTCGTATGGTCATGGAAATTTCTTTGTAATATTTTGATTTCGTCTGATGCGTGAATCAGAGCAATCTGGTTGACGATAGTAGTGGGACCCACTACATGATCTGATCAAGGATCAAGACCACACATCTTTGAGAGGAGCCTTGGTCGACCATGGTGTAGATGGACATCTGATGTTTGAATCAATGGGACCCATTGATCAATTGATTCAAAAACAGTCAGGCGTGATTTGGAGTTGAAAACAGAAGATGCCGTTTTGAGTTTGTGGGCCCCAGTGAATGATCCAATGATGAATCAGATCCATTGGCATGATACATCAGGCTTGGGCGACCATGACCTAGATGTCTGATCATGGATTAAAACCCGTGGGACCCACTGGATTGTACTAAGAGGTTCAGACGTGTATTATTCTTGTATATGTTCTGTACAGGTAGATAAATTTGAGAAGGAAGTCTGCTTATGGAAATAGACATGGAATTAATTTCTTTACTTAAATGAAATTAAGCTTTGTGATCAATATTTAATTAACTATGATTACCTAAATAGACTGTAATTGACTATTATGGGTAAGGTTGTATTACATATAGCGTGGGCCCCACTATATCACTCTATACCAATTTTGATAAGAAGTGGGGCAACAACCAGTGAAGTATGTATGGGTCGGGTCCACACTACTATTGTGCAAATCATTAATTAATATTTGATTATGAGATTTTGTGCACTAGGTCCCTGATTTGGGATGTTGGACTTGTGTCCGGATGATAGATGGCTTCGGGCCATGGTGGCCGTTATAGCGGCTGGTCCTTAATGGACGTGATGGGCCATTATGATGGCTGGTCCTTAGTGGACGTGTCTGATGAGACAGGGTCATGGTGAGCGGTATACATGTATACGATAAGGCCTTTGAGGCGTGGTGATGTGCATGGGCACGGATTTGTATGTGAAAGAATATCAATAATATTTGATGATTGATTTAGACCTACTAAATTATGTGATGTTATATTTTATGTGATTTTGTGTAATTAGGAATATTCATTCACCAGTAGTACTGATGTTGTGTTACCCCCTTTAGGTAATCATGCTGCGGGCGGGACAGAGCGGAACGATGTTCAGCACGTAGATTTCAATATGCATGGCTGACAAGAGAGAACGAGCAGGGATAATTAATGGATAAGGGGATTAACCCTTGCTTAGGAAAATTATTTAATGTTTTAGTACAATTATTGATGCAGACAGAATATATTAAAGTTTGAGTATTTATAACTCTTTGATTAAATAAAAGAATTATTTGATTTAAATGCCAAATGCTTATGAGAATTATTTGATGAATTTATGATAAATATTGCCAAGTTATCACGATCCAGAGATCTGACAGGGCCCCAGAATTTGGGTCGTGACAAAGTGGTATCAGAGCATAAGGTTTTGGGCAATTAAAAGAATTAGCAACCCATAGGCCACGTGGTGAGGACGTTGGGGTGTCAACGGTAGAGACTAAAGATAAGATATGTTGTTATTGATCTTTTGGCTCACAATTTTTCTTTTTGCAGAGGAACTAAGACAATGGCTAACGCTGTGGGAAACGAGAATGAGAACAACAATATTCAGCAGAACAATAGGAGTATGGAAATGCCGGAGTACGCCCGGCAAATGTTTGAAAGTTTTATGAAAGCGTATACGCAGGTTCAAGAACATATTTCAGCTATTCATCACCTCCAAAGTGAGAATGGCGAGGGAAACAACAATAACAAAGGTGGATCAGGCGAAGGCAGCAATAACGGAGGCAGAAATCGTGAGAGGGATACTTTATATAAGAGATTCAACGAATTTCGCCCAAAATGTTTTGAAGAAACTACTAACCCATGGGATGCGAACAAGTGGGCAGAACATATGGAAGGCATCTTCGAGGTCATGGGATGTACTGAACAACAGAAAGCTATATTAGCAGCGTTCAAACTAGAAGGCGATGTGAAGGAGTGGTGGAAAGCAGCCAAGAGGTCCTTTAATGGGCAAAAAACAGAGATCACCTGGACCTTCTTCAAGCGCGAATTTATAAAGAAGTTCATACCGGATCATATTCAGGCGCAGAAGAAGAGAGAGTTTGAAACATTGGTGTAAGGCAACCTTACTGTAGCCAAGTATGCTATCAAGTTCACCGAACTGTCTCACTTTGCAGAGACATTAGTGGCTACAGAAGAAGAAAAGATGGAGCGATTTGTTAATGGCCTGAGACCGGACATTAAGAAAGACGTGAAGCTGCACGAGCCGAAGACTTATGCAGAGGCTCTAAAGAAAGCTTTTGTTTCTGAAGAAGCAATTGAAGATATAAAGAGAGAAACCCAACTGGTGACAACAAAAGGCAAATCAGATAATTATAAACAGCAGTTTCCCAACAAGACACAGAAAACTGGAGCTAAACCAGTCTGCAACCATTGTGAGGGATCCCATGAAACAAGTCAATGTCGATAGAAATCTGGAGTGTGCTTCGGCTGTGGAAAAGGAGGTCATAAAGTAAAGGATTGTCCGGAGGCTAGGGAGAGATATCAGATCAAAAGAAAGGGCGGATGTTTCGGTTGTGGGCAGGAAGGACACCAGGTAAAGGATTGTCCTAGGAAGCAAGGAAGGAATTAGAACCAGATACAAGGACAACCATTTAGGCAAAATCAGCAGGATCGTCAACAGGAGCTTCCACAGAACTAGCGTCCCTACCAACAGAATCAGACCTACCAGCACCGAGGAAACCAGCAGAACCCACCTCAAGGACAATATTACAATCAAGGCAAGAATAATCAAGGGGGGAACCAAGCTGGGCAACAACAGAATGGGAGAGTCTTTGCTCTGACCCATCAGGATGCGGAAGCGGCCAATAATGTGGTTGAGGGTATGGTTTTAATTTCCAATCATGAAGCTAGTACTTTATTCGATTATGGTTCAACGCACTCTTTTGTTTCTCATGCTTTTGCTGCTAAGATAGGAAACTCTCCCTCAACTTTGACTCATGCATTGGTAGTGTCAACACCCACGGGTGAACACATTTGCACTAGCACCATATTTTAGAATTGTATGCTAGAAATTGAATAAGTTCAGATGCCGGCAGACCTGGTAGTGTTGCATATGGATGACCTTGATGTTATTTTGGGAATGGATTGGCTTGCTAAGTATCGGGCTATTTTAGATTGCTTTAATAAAGTAGTTCGGTTTAACCTGGAGGGATTTACTCATGTTAGTTTGGTGGGAAAAAGGAGGCCTGTTAGGTCAATAGTCATCTCAGCCATCAAAGCCGTTGAGCTACTAAGGAGTGGGTGCAAAGGCTTTATAGCTTTCATCTCAGAAGATAAGCAGAAACCAAGATTAGAAGATATTCATGTTGTTAGGGAATTTCCCGATGTATTTTTGGATGATTTGCCTGGGTTACCCCCAATTCGAGAGGTCGATTTTACTATTGAGTTAATGCCGGGAACAGCCTCGATTTCTAAGGCACCTTATCGAATGGCTCCTGCGGAACTGAAGGAACTCAAGGATCAATTGGAGGAGTTATTGGACAAGGGATTTATCCGACCTAGCGTATCTCCATGGGGAGCACCGGTGTTGTTTGTGAAGAAGAAGGATGGAACCTTGAGAATGTGTATTGATTATAGACAGTTAAATCAGGTGACTATTAAGAACAAGTACCCTCTACCCCGCATTGATGAATTGTTTGACCAACTGTAAGGTGCGAAATACTTTTCCAAGATTGATCTCTGATCCGGCTACCATCAGCTAAGAGTGAGGGAGGAAGATATTTCCAAGACGGCATTTTGGACGCGGTATGGTCACTATGAGTTTTTAGTCATGCCTTTCGGTTTGACCAATGCCCCAGCCGCATTCATGGCATTGATGAACCAAGTTTTCCAACCCTTTTTGGATAAATTTGTGTTGGTATTTATTGATGACATCTTGATTTACTCTAAAGAATGGCAAGAACATGGAGAACATCTGCGTATCTCCTTACAGCTGTTGAGGGACAACCAGCATTATGCCAAGCTAAGCAAGTGTGATTTTTGGTTAAAACAAGTCACCTTTTTGGGCCACATTATTTCAGGAGAAGGACTATCAGTAGATCCTACAAAAATCGAAGCAGTTATGAATTGGAAACGACCTGCAAATGTGTCCGAAGTTCGAAGTTTCTTAGGCTTGGCAGGCTATTATTGAAGGTTCGTGCAGGGATTTTCTACAATTGCTGGGCCACTTACCAGACTCACAAGGAAAGATGTCCCGTTTACTTGGAATGAGAACTTTGAAGATAGCTTCCGAACTTTGAAAGGTAAACTCACATCGGCGCCAATACTTACCCTCCCCGCTGGGAGTGGAGGATTTGTGATATACTGCGATGCGTCGTTGCAAGGGTTAGGGTGTGTTCTCATGCAGCATGGAAAAGTGATTGCATATGCTTCCAGACAGCTAAAGGTCCATGAACAAAATTATGCTACGCACGATCTTGAGTTAGCAGCTGTGGTATTTGCATTAAAAATTTGGAGGCACTATCTTTACGGTGAAGAATTTGAAGTATATACCGATCATAAGAGCCTCAAGTACATGTTTTCTCAGAAGGAGTTGAACTTGAGACAACGGAGGTGGATGGAATTTCTCAAGGACTATGATTTCTTTATCTTTTATCATCCAGGAGAGGCAGATGTTGTAGCTGATGCCTTAAGTAGAAAATCAGCACAGATGGCTTGTTTGACATCGGAATGGAGATTGCTTGAAGAGATCAAAGACTTGGATGTTAACTTATGGTCTATTGACAACAAGGTATTATTGGGAAGCTTCAAGGTTCAACCCGAATTAATACAAAGAATAAAGGACCACCAGCGGGACGATAAAGCATTGGCAAAAATCTTCGACAAAATGGACAATAAACCAGATTTCTCTATTTTTAATGGTGTATTATATTTCCGAGGCAGACTCTGTGTACCAAATGTTCGAGAAATCAAAGATGAAATTTTAAAAGAAGCACATCATACGAGATATACTATCCATCCAGGGAGTACTAAGATGTATCAGAATTTGAAAATTAGATTTTGGTGGGTTGGCATGAAAAATGATGTCACTGAATTTGTCGGCCGATGTTTTACTTGTCAACAGGTGAAGGCTAATCATAGGAAGCCGGGAGGATTACTGCAGCCGTTGCCAATACCCAAATGGAAATGGGAACATATCACTATGGATTTTATTTCCGGTTTTCCTAGAACTTCAAGGCATAATGAAATAATTTGGGTAATCGTGGATCGATTGACCAAATCGGCACACTTTTTACTACTGAAAGGAAAAACTACGATGGAACAACTGGCCAATACCTACGTTCGGGAAATCGTGCGATTACATGGCGTTCCAGCATCAATCGTATCGGACAGAGATACTAGATTTGTTTCACAATTTTGGAAAAGCTTGCAAAAAGCTATGGGTACCAAACTGCATTTTAGCACTGCATATCACCCCCAAACAGACGGCCAGACGGAAAGAACAAATCAAACGTTGGAGGACATGCTTCGAGCTTGTGCCATCGATTTCAAAGACAGTTGGGATGAGCAGTTACCACTAGCAGAGTTTGCTTATAACAATAGTTATCATTCAAGTATCCAGATGGCTCCTTTTGAAGCCTTGTATGGCAGGAGTTGTCGTTCTACGATTTGTTGGGAAGAAGTGGGCGATTGACGAATTTTAGGCCTTGAATGGGTGCAAACTTCTACAGAGAATATTAAGAAAATCCGGGATGGATTAAAGACTGCTCAAAGTCGCCAGAAGAGTTATGCTGACAAACGCCGAAGAGAATTTGAATTTATGGTGGGTGACTCAGTATTCCTAAAGGTCTCTCCAACGAAGGGAGTGATGCGTTTTTGCAAGAAAGGAAAACTCAGCCCGAGATACATTGGACCATTCAAGATTATAGGACGTGTGAGCGATGGGAATGCTTACGAATTGAACCTACCATCACAGCTAGCTGGAGTTCACAAAGTGTTTCATGTGTCAATGCTGAAGAAATATGAACCAGACCCATCCCATGTACTAGATCTTGTGTCAATGGATCTACAACCCAATTTATCATATGAGGAGCGACCTGTTGCAATCTTAGACACCAAGGACATGGTGTTACGACGAAGAACAGTCCGCCTAGTTAAGGTGTTATGGACACATCATGATCCAAAGGAGGCTACATGGGAGATCGAGGGCGACGTTCGGAGCAAGTATCCACATCTTTTTGACACAGGTATATATTTTTTTTAATTTGGAGGACCAAATTTCCCAAGGAGGGGAGTATGTAATATCCTGAGTACTTGGGCCTAGGATTGGTCTGGCCCAGGTAGTATTTTAGTTATAGTAGAGCCCAAGTTATAATGGAAATAGAGTCCATGTTTTTGTAACTTAGTAAGTATCCCACGTGAGAGAGATTGGGAAAGAAGGGAGTTGTAAAACAACTCTAAATAGAAAGTTTGAAAGTAATTAGAATTCCCATCTTTTCTTTATATACTTAGAGAACCAACGACCACTACTAGTATAGCCTATTCATCTTCTTTAGAGAAATTCTGAGAGGGAAAGTCTTCTGGATTGCAATTTAGGGGAAGGAGGAAGGCTGTTGATGTCAAATTCACATTCAAAGGCGACGATCGTTGACCAAAGGTGAGTGGATCTTCCTAATTATTTGGATGCTTTAATCAAGGGACTGATGATAGAATATGATTATGTTGAAATTGGAATAGTAATGGTTCCTGTATCTATGATTATACATAAATTCTTTTGAGAGTTGTATATCATCTTTATTGTGAAGAATATAATTCCTTGGGAGTTATAATTCTTGTTTTCTTCTTAATTGTTAAGTTTTTTTTTGTGCAAACTGCAGAACTAGAAGCCTGTCGTCAATGACATAGATTAACATTAAGGGGCTGTAGGACCCCATGGCCCACTGTATGATGAATTTGGTCCAGGGATATTGTAAAAGGATCATGGACGACCATGGGTTTAGTGGATTTATGCTGAAAGGATTTCGTATGGTCATGGAAATTTCTCTGTAATATATTGATTTCGTCTGATGCGTGAATCAGAGCAATCTGGTCGACGATAGTAGTGGGACCCACTACATGATCTGATCAAGGATCAAGACCACACATCTTTGAGAGGAGCCTTGGTCGACCATGGTGTAGATGGACATCTGATGTTTGAATCAATGGGACCCATTGATCAATTGATTCAAAAACAGTCAGGCGTGATTTGGAGTTGAAAACAGCAGATGTCGTTTTGAGTTTGTGGGCCCCAGTGAATGATCCAATGATGAATCAGATCCATTGGCATGATACATCAGGCTTGGGCGACCATGACCTAGATGTCTGATCATGGATTAAAACCTGTGGGACCCACTGGATTGTACTAAGAGGTTCAGACGTGTATTATTCTTGTATATGTTCTGTACAGGTAGATAAATTTGAGAAGGAAGTTGCTTATGGAAATAGACATGGAATATGTGTAGAAATAATAATTAATTTCTTTACTTAAATGAAATTAAGCTTTGTGATCAATATTTAATTAACTATGATTACCTAAATAGACTGTAATTGACTATTATGGGTAAGGTTGTATTACATATAGCGTGGCCCACTATATCACTCTATACCAATTTTGATAAGAAGTGGGGCAACAACCAGTGAAGTATGTATGGGTCGGGTCCACACTACTATTGTGCAAATCATTAATTAATATTTGATTATGAGATTTTGTGCACTAGGTCCCTGATTTGGGATGTTGGACTTGTGTCCGGATGATAGATGGCTTCGGGCCATGGTGGCCGTTATAGCGGCTGGTCCTTAATGGACGTGATGGGCCATTATGATGGCTGGTCCTTAGTGGACGTGTCTGATGAGACAGGGTCATGGTGAGCGGTATACATGTATACGATAAGGCCTTTGAGGCGTGGTGATGTGCATGGGCACGGATTTGTATGTGAAAGAATCTCAATAATATTTGATGATTGATTTAGACCTACTAAATTATGTGATGTTATATTTTATGTGATTTTGTGTAATTAGGAATATTCATTCACCAGTAGTACTGATGTTGTGTTACCCCCTTCAGGTAATCATGCTGCGGGCGGGACAGAGCGGAACGATGTTCAGCACGTAGATTTCAATATGCATGGCTGACAAGAGAGAACGAGCAAGGATAATTAATGGATAAGGGGATTAGCCCTTGCTTAGAAAAATTATTTAATGTTTTAGTACAATTATTGATGCAGACAGAATATATTAAAGTTTGAGTATTTATAACTTTTTAATTAAATAAAAGAATTGTTTGATTTAAATGCCAAATGCTTATGAGAATTATTTGATGAATTTATGATAAATATTGCCAAGTTATCACGATCCAGAAATCTGACAGGGCCCCAGAATTTGGGTCGTGACACCATCTATCCTGCAAAAGTAGGAAGACTTTTATTATGATTTTGGGTACATTGATGTTGCAACTTGGGTCACAGATGAAACCACTGGATTGAGATTCTCTTTGACTTCTAGGATTTCAAGCAGTATTAGGTTGTTTTCCTCTAAATTCGAATTCATTTTGTATTTTAACATTGTGGGTTCCTTCATCTTCTAAATATCTATCCACCTTTCTATTAACAGTGCTTGTGACACATGAAGGCGAAAAGTGGGTCAATCACATGAGGATAATCAGTCCTGCCTTCCATCTTCAGAGGTTGAAGGTTTGTATCAACTTTAATGAGCTTTCTTCAGGATGACCAAAACATGATTCTTTCTTTCTTCTGTTTTTTTAACATATTCCTACCATTGAAAGTTGTTACTTGTTCTAAAGTGATGTGAATGATCATCAATTTTTTCTGTTTGATATTTGTAGCGGTTGCTACTGGCATTCTCTACTAGCTTGGTTGGTTTTTGGAGAGTACCTATATATATCCAGATTCCTTAATCTTGGTTGGTTTTAGAGAATACGTAGTAATGATGGATAAGGTGAAAGTTCCATGAATGTCATGAAGATACAAAAAAGGTGACTAATCTGATAGTTCCTGCTTATTAATGTCTGAATGTGGCATTAATTTGACAACAAAGAAAACTTGTAGATGAAATTGGGAATTGTGAATGGGGAATAGACTAGAGTGGTGAAGAAAGTCAGAAACAGTCCCAAGGGAACGCTTGCAAAAATGATCTGTGCTTTAGTATTTTTATGAGAATTTGTGGTTTCTACTCCATAAATTGGCCTAATCTCTCTCTCTCTCTCTCTCTCTCTCTCTCTCTCTCTCTCTCTCTGCTATTCTATTTGGATGGAATTATTGTATGGACTGGTGGGTTTCTTTGCTTTTCTGTTTGGATGGAATTATGGTTGAATATAACTTTTTTATTCCCTCCATGTTTGATCCAGGGAGCACATACCGCACACGTGATGAGATAACTGGCGTGAGTCAGGTTGGCTATCCTGGAAGAATTGGGATTTGGGAGGCTTCTCTGTCATGAGTCTTGCTAAAAATGTCCAAGGTAACGTTATGACTATTCTGCCATTTATTGCTATTGGGGGCATCCTCACAAATGAAACCATATTCAACCCAAAAATCATCTTCATTTGATAAAAAAAAGGCGGGACAGATATTCATTGTCTGTTGATGGTGATGGGGCCATCAGATTATGGGCAAGGGCAGTGTTCCATTGGCTTGAATGTGCAAACTAAATATGCCCAAGATGGAAACATATCATGGTCAACCACTAAATATGCCCAAGTAGTTTGTTTGCAATTTAATTCTATTGCACATGCAAACAGACTCTTTTAGTCCTGATTCTATTGCACATGTTACAAGTTTCTCAGCTAAGTGGGACACATTCCTTTTTTAATTTTTCTGTTCCATTTCAGCTTATATTGAACTATCTGCGTGCTGTTTGTCCTTTCATTTTTCTAGTATAGAACTAAATTTATTCCCCAATATTTGCGGGAGCGTGATCTAATTGAAAGTATAAGAAAGTTGATATTAGCTCATGACCTGGCCACTGCATCTGATCTCAATTATTGCCACACGTTTTTCATTGGTCAAAATTCTTGAACTAGGGCTCAAGAAACAGATCTGGTTTTGATTGCTTCTATAATGTGATGACTTTGATCTTAAAGCCAGCTAGCTCGGACATAAGGAAACTGCATGTATCTGAAGCTTGAAATTCTATAACCAATTAGGGGATAACCAGGGCTGGCTTTACCATAAGGCCAACAAAGCCATTGCTTTAGGCCCCAAAAATTAAGGCCCCATAATAGCAGCTAATATCTTTTGAAATTTCAAAAAAGTAAACTTGTCAACGGTCATCCCTCTTTTCTCTCCCCAAAATATAAGGCCCGATAATAACTCTCCCTTGAGAACATGCAACCAAGATTTTCATGGGGCCTTAAAGCATCATTTATGACTCATTATTTTTTCAAATCTGCTCTTTATATTTGTATTGCTAGGAGTCCAATTGATTTTAGAACACCATTATATATATCTAGCAGTATCAAATCTCAACCATACATTTAGTCATGAACTTGCTTCACAAGCTTTCTCATTATTTTTGTACATCCTATTTCAATAGGGGCCCATTCAGATTTGATCCATGAATATGTGGTTGTAAATAGATCCATAGCTTGGGATTTCAACCCTAATAATAGATCTTAAAATTTAAGATAAACAATTGGCCCTCGCTGGAATTTATTCACTTGCCCACAATGTATATAAGCACCGTACATCTGGAACATCCAATACGTGGGGACACCTCTGAAGTCCATCTTGGATGGTCCTGACTCATGGTGCATATGCGCACCATGCGCATGTGATAATGCTCCGAGCCCCACTAGTGGCAGTCTCAAGATTTTTCTTTGTGAGGGGTGGAGTCAAATAGGTAACTGGAGTTTGTGACCCAAGATTTCCATGTGAGTTTTGGAGATGGGCCCAAAGTTTTCATGCGAGTTTTGGAGGTGGACTTAAAATAGGGTAGCAAAACTTGAATAAAAAAACTTAATAAGTAATTTTGCATCACAAAAAAGAAAGAAAGAAAAATTTTAAATAAAATACTTATAATAATATTAAAACATAGAAAATGCCTCATTTAGTATTGTCGCTTTAGGCCTCAAATTGTTTCGAGCTGGCCCTGGGGATAACCGAACTATGCATTTATGCAGGATATTGAGAAAGAGGTCAGGAAACAAGTAGATGTAGCCATTGCTCAAGCCAAGGTGACCAAATCATTAAATATTTGTTGGAATCCCCACATTTACATCTCCATTCCTTTGTCTTTAGAGTATTGTTTATAATGGTATGTTTCTATGCTTTGGTTGTTTTGCAACTCTCATTCTTACATTGTTGTTTTACTTCTTTTTTTCCCAGGAGAGCCCTATGCCTGATCCTTCTGAACTCTTCACTAATGTTTATGTGAAAGGTTATGGAGTGGAAGTACATTAATCTGCATGTTTCTTCCTTTTATCATATCTGTCCCTTTTGGTTTAAGTGTACTTAAAAGCAATGTTTTGGATTGTACTTTTATCAAATAAAAGAATCTGTAGGACACTCATCTCCAAAGCTACTTGCACCCTTCCATATCAATTGAAGTCAAGAGAGAGAGAGGTAGTTCTTGGGCTATTGAAGATCTTGGTACTAACTAAAGACCCAATTCAATCCAGATAATATCTGTCAATGTTTGTCTCTCCATCCCCCTCTCAAGGCAACAATGCCTCCTCTACAGTCCCCCCTCAGGTCATGTGTATAGAATGGCAGTAGTAATAGCAAAAGGAAAAGAAGGTTGGCAGGCACTCCAGGTGAGTAAAAAAAGCACTACCATCTTCCTCTTCCTTTGTATAATTTACAAGCACACGACCCCTCAAAATATGGGACTAGTTCATACAATATTATTCAATTCAATTCTAGTGTTTGATGTGGGTGTGTTCTTTTTTTTTTTTTTGCCTTTGTTGCGAGATCATAACCTCCAGATGCACCTAAGAAGGCACAAGGCCCCATGGATGCTGCGAAAGAGAGAGACCCTGAAGATGATAAACAACGTCTTGGTGTGCCAGTGTTGGGCTGCTGCAATACATTCATCTTATGCCAGTGTTGGGTTGATACACTTAAGAGCCTTCTTAGGACTAGAGATTTCTCAATACAGTTTGTACATAATACATCTATGTAACTGCCTGCCTAATGAGATTGGGCCCTCATTATTCTATAATAAAATGTTTTCTATTTCTTTTTATTTTTTCAAGTCAAGATATTCAAGTCATGCAAATGGGCCCTTATTTTTTAACTTCCCAAAAACTGACAAAAGCTACAGGATAAAGTCGACTATAAAAACTGGCTGAAAAAAAAATGCCAAAACACTATAAAAACGACGGCTCATCAACTAAACAACGACCATTTTTCGAATGATCGAAGGATGAAGTCCGACGACGGCGACGGCCTACATATTTGAAACTATACGATGGTCATAGGGCAGTCGTTCATGTAAATCTACTGCATTTTTTCCGACGGCCATAAGCATGTGATGGCCGTCGTATTTTTCTATTTAAGGCCGTCGTTCATGGTAAATTTTAACATAGTAAGGATGTAAATAGGTTAGGTACAATATGGGTACATAGTGGACCAAAGGATGTAAATAGGTTAGGTACAACATGGGTACATAGTGGACCAAACCAATTCAAAATCCATACAAAAAAGGACACCCATTTAGGTACTAGAAGTTGAATTTGTATACAGTATTGTAGGGGGTTGCAAATGAAGCTTTAAACCATCTTTGTTGCACTTGGTTTTGTGCCTGTTATGTATAAAACTTCTAAGAAATATGATCTTTTTTTTATTATATGTGTCATCTTTATTAGCAACCAAGAATTGGGTTTGAGACTTCACTGAACCTAGACCTTATTATCACTTGGGGTCCCAAAAATGATTTTATCTTAATTGTTTAGGTCGAATTCTTTGTGTCAACTAAATAACTGGAGGTCCATTGATATCCCTAATCAATATAAGCTGAACCAAGCTTTATGTAGCTCAAGCTTGTCTCGAACACTAATCAAAGCTGCATTTTGTAGGACTTGATCGAGTTTGAGCTAAGGGTAAATAAATTGAGCTGGCAATGCATAACAAGCATAAGCTAATTTATTTTAAAGACATATGGAAAATTTCTTTTATGCTGCACTTTGGGGGGTAGTTATCACTTTCCTTATAGTGAAGATAGTCTTTTATGCTTGGGATGTAATAAATGAAATTTACAAATGTAGATTTTATATTTGTAAAACTTATGTGAAACACATTATCATGTTTGGGAGCACCATTTTCACAAATAAGGTTGAATGGTTTTGGTTTTATATTAAAGATAAACACATTATCATATTTGGGAGCACCATTTTCACAAATAAGGTTGAATGGTTTTGATTATCTATTAAAGACATTTATTATTTGAAATCTTTGAATATTTAAGACATGAAGCTAAACATTTTAGAGCTTAATGGCTCAACGAAAGAAAATTTAATGCTTGGGATTAACATGTCAGGGCTCACATGAATTGCAAAAGATGAAAGAAAATGACGGGTTTTGAAGTTTCAAATTGTCAAATACTTCACTTTTACGAGGGCTCTTTTTGCCTGGAATTTATTGGGTTCCTCCATTTCATCAGAGGAAGAGACTATAATATTAAAAGAACTACTAAAAATTGTAATTGGCAAACATAAAAAGCTGAGCTCATTCTTTCCATCAAAGAGAGGAAAAAAAAGTCTTCGTAATATTAAAAAGAAACACTAGAAATTGAAATAGACGAGCACGAGGAGTGCAGCGCTTGGAAGAACTTGAGGGGTGACAAAATCAGCAACGGAGAATGAGGAAGGGAGTGTATATCAAATTGATAGAGGAAACAAAAGGGAGTCACCAAAGGAAGAAAATGAGGCATTTTAAGTAATTGTTCTTAAATGGAAACTTGAAAAAACTGAGACGTTTTCCCATGAGAACTTGTTCATTGCTAGATGCAAATATTTTTTCTTGCAAGGAAATGCACAAAAGTTTGTTCGAAGGAGGCCACAGATAGGTTGAAGTCTGCATACTTTGCTACAAAAACATGTTTAGGACTTCGTTTGCATGGAACTGATTTTACAAAAATATATTCTTATTATCTTAAAAAAAGGGTTCAAATCTGCAAATAGCCATCGACATAGTATATCCTTGGTGGATATTCAGATAAGTTACACTTTTTTAAATCTGTTTTTACTACCTCTATCCATATCCTCTTTGACCCACGCTTCCCTTTGATGGGTCATCAACCTTCATTGCCAAAATTTTCATTATCGAGCCGTTGCCGGCTTACATTGGAGATGCCCAAACTACCTCAAACGGATTTTTCTAATTTTATCCCTTTTTGTTTATACCCCTAAATGCTCTCGAAAGCGGTTATTTTTAATTTTATCATTCCTAATACTACCAAATATCCACCTCAACACTCTCATTTATGCTACATGTAGTTTGTGCACATGGGGTTTCTTAATTGGACAATATTATGCTCCATAGGTTATAACTGGTCTAATCATTTTTCCGTAAAATCTTTCCTTCAATCATGTTAGCATCCGTCGGTTAGAAAGCACTCTAGAAGTAAGTCTTCATAGCAATCATCTTGCTTTTATCTTATATTCAACATTTTCATCAATCTCTCAATCTTTACTAATTATAGAACTACGGTAACGGAAAGAATAGCAAAGGTAATTGGGCCCTTAGGCAAAAATTTAATAGCTTTTCACTATAGTGATTTTGATTTAATACTATGGTGGGCAATTATCAATTTTGTTTTTGTTTTTCTTTTTTGCTAAGCTGGGTTACTTGTGAGAAGCAATACTTTTAAACTAGAAGACATAGGATCAATCCGCGGGCATGTGTGCAAGACCTCTCAACCCTCTGTGTGTTGGCAAACCACCGTAGTTAATTTCTCATGGGACATTGCTACAAAGGTCCAAGAAGAGCACCCACCAGGATTTCTCACTCATGCATGTTGGTGACATGCGTGGGCTTAGAAATTAATTAAAGATGCGAAGCCTGTTGTCAATTGCTTGGATTAATTACAAAGAGGATGAAGGTAAGAGTATACATTGGAGAGGGAGAAAGAGGAGAATGTCTTACTCGGAACAACTTTCAGCTATGAAAAGTGGTTGGGTACTCATGTGGGCTCTCCCTAGGCCTTAGAAAAGTTGGGAACCCTGCTGTGTGGCTTACCTATTAAAATTTTGATATGCTCGAAATAAATGCCTTCTCAATAAGGAGTGTATCTCCAAATTTTAACCCAACATGACTTGTTTGTACATCTTGGATATTTGGTCCCAATTTAGATACCTAAGTCCCACCCAAGCTCAGATTGCATTTCCACGTTGGCCAATATAAGGGTGGGAGCACAAAGTCAGGCCCATTTATGGGCCATGATAGTTATGGGCCAAACGAATGACGAGCGGGTCCCACCCAAGCTCAGATTGCATTTCCATGTTGGCCAATATAAGGGCGGGAGCACAAAGTCAGGTGGGAGCACAAAGTCAGGCCCATTTATGGGCCATGATAGTTATGGGCCAAACGAATGACGAGCGGGTTTAGGGAGATTCTATATGCACCCACGTTTTTTTGCGGTGCCCACCCACTTTTCAAAAAATACCCAAAATAGCCTCATCTTCTCTCCCCTGCAGATCACCGTTCTCCTCCTTCTCCGCCAGCCTTCTTCCCTTCCTTCCTGCCACCTGCACCCACTGCACACCACCCTCTTCATCTCCCTCTCTCTTCGCCATCTTCTCTCCCTGCTTCACCCTCTCTATCTCCATTTTTCCCCTTCGCCCTGCAACTCTCTCCACCCCACTGCGCACCCATCTCTATCTCTCCCTCTCTGCCACCGCCCACTCCATCTCTCCTCTCTCTCTCCTTCATCTCTCCCCCCTCTCTTTTCATTCCTTTGGTTCTTTGTGTCCATGCTTCACCATATCTCTTATTCCATCTCCATTTTCCCCTTCTCTGCCCTCTCTTGATCGTAGTCTTCTCTCAAGGTGCACGGAGTTTCGGAGCCTTCCACATAGAGAGGTGCACGGTCGGAAAATCCCGTACATTTTTCATTTACACGGTTGATCATATCCGTGCACAGATCGCATACTTCTCCAAATGTGCACGGAGTTTCGGAGCCGTGCACATAGTAAGGTGCACGGCTGGGAAACACCATACATTTTTCATTTGCACGGTTTATCAACCCCGTGCACATAAGATATGCACGGTTGCATTTTTCCGTCGTCGCACCTCGCAGACCCATTTGTCCTCGTTCCTCCCGCTCTCCGTTTGGGACTGCTCGTCGCCACCTTGGCATAGGTCTCCCCTTCGGAGATCGCCCGACCGGTGAAATTGTTCGACGGAGACCAGATATCTGGAAGCTCTGCGGCCAGCCATCCCTTTCCCTCCTTCTCCCTTTCTCTTTCTGCCTCCCTCTCCCCACCCGCTCCATCTCCCCTCTCCTTCCGCCCGCCCTCTCCCTCTTTCTCCCTTACTCCCTCCTCCCTCCCTCCCCGCCCTCTCCATCTCCCTCTCTATCCCTCCATTTCTCTATGTCGCTCCCTCCCAGTCGGAGGTCGCCAGAGCATGGAGAGGGAGAGAGAAGGAAGGAGAGGGAAAGGGGTATTTTCATAATGTGTTTTTTTTTTAAAAGGTGGGTGTGTTCAGCAACCATGTGGGTGAGTTTAGAATCACCCGCGGGTTTATTCATTTGTTCTTCGTGTGTGGCAATTGGATTAAATTAAAAAGCAGCAGAAGGTTCTTTTTTCTTTTTTTTTTCTCCCTCTTGTGTCATCTCCCCCTAAAAATGGCGTTGGTGGCCTCTTCGATTCCTTCCCTTTCTCGCTCAAGAACGGCCATGGCTACACTCAAAGAGGGTACTACTTCTACTAGTATTATCAATTGTTATTGTTATTCTAATACTGCAAAGGAATTGAATCCTTATGATGCATCGAGCCGAACCCAGTTCTTGAATTTTGTGTAAGATCGATGTAAAACAGAGCATTTGAAGCTTGATGATGCATTGGGTTGGCTCGATCGTATGCTCCTCATGAAACCCCTGCTCGTAGTTGTTGTTTGCAGTCATCTATTAGGGGCTGTGGCAAGAATCAAACATTATTCCACTATTGTTTCTCTCTATCTGAGGATGATTTCGACTGGGATTGCACCCGACATATTTACTCTGGGCATTCTGCTCAACTGTTACTGCAGATTGAAGAGGGTCGATTAGGGGTTCGCCATTTTTGGGGACATCCTTAAACGAGGTTTCGAATTCAATGCAGTAACTTGGACTACTTTAACTGGGGGCCTTTGTAAGGTGGGTGAATGTTGACACCAAAAATGTCACTTTGCCTCTTCAAGATCCAAAGAGCTACATGAAGTCGCAACCTGCCATAAATAGGCAATGCTGCTTCCAAAAATCAAATCTTGTCAGAATCAAACAAAAACTGCAAGATTCTTCCAGACAGCCAAAAGAGGAGTACACAACAAGTTTCGGGCCATTTCAAAATCATTTGGCCTAACTTCGCTTCTCCGACAGCCGAAAAGGAGCTCTCGGCGACAAAAGCTCTCCGGGACCATGGTTTCCAAGACAGAGCCTATGGATCATCTTAAAATGACTCCAATAGGTTCCCTGTCAAATTTCAAGTCAATCGGACAACGGTTGACCGCACATCAAACCGCGACATCTTCATCGCGACAAAAAGCAAGTCTACAGGTGATAGGACCCAAACGGCTTCAAAACTCAAACAAAAGCCTATGGTTGGTCTTATTTATTGCTCAGGAGGCTTCACACCAAATTTCAGGTCATTCCGACATCGTTTGACCCAGTTTCAGCTTCTGACGGAAAATCGGCAGCTCTGCGCGACAAAGTCTTCGGCTTTCTCAGGAAATTGGAAACTTTGCAAAATAAAATGCAAGGATTCTCATCAGGTTTCCTACAAAGAAATCAGGCCAATAAATGGTCAAAATGTCAAGGAAAAGTACAGAAGAAAAAAGAATCGAAAAACAGCAAAAACGGACGCAAAACGGGACACGAAAGGGGGAAAACCCCCCAGGGTCGCAGACCGCCCTGCGACCCGGGGCCAGGGTCGCCGGCGACCTTGGAACCCGGGGTCGCCGGGAAAGCCCCGGAAACCCCGGTTTTCGCCGTTTTTTCGCGATTCGAGGAGCCCAGCCTCTGGTACTTTCCAAAATTCATGCTTTTGAGACACCAAGTCCTCTGACATCCGTCCAAAACACGGGTAAATCATCAAGAGTATCGAAGACAGTATTGATCGCCACCCGGTCAACCAAAAAAGTGTGTTTTCCACCCGACCGATCGAGAAATCGACAGGACAGATAGCACCGACCCGCTGTTGGCAACAAACACCTGAAATTACATGGTCATCTGATGTCGATCTACATGAAGATCCATCGATGATCATCGACAGAAGAATTCCAAAAGACGTGGCACGGCCCGCGACTCTTCAGCTGCTCGGTGACCACTTAATGCGATTAATTGACTAGCTTTATTACAGTCATTAATCCATTTCTTTGGACGGCCCAATCAGAAGCAAGCATTCGGGAGTTACAAGTCAAGAGATTCATGGCATTTAACCCATGAAACTCCTCCCATCATGGCGATTAAAGGCGATTAAATGCCCTCAATCTCCTCTGGCCAATCAGAAGCCAAGAAAAAGGAGTTACAAAATAAACAATTCAATTTTGTAACTCCTCCCATTATGCGGCTTAATGACAATAAAAGCCCATAAACCCACCTAAAAGGCTACCTAAAAGCCTATAAATAGGAGGGCTCTCCAAGAAGACAGAGCATCAGAAACATCAGAGAAAAAAGCACAGACAGCAGACAGAAATCCAGAGAAAGGAAAAAGAGAGAAAACTCTGCGGAAATTCTACACCGGCCACCGCAACAAGGTGACAAAAGTCCCTTGGGGGGTACCCCCCCCCCCAAGGTCCTTGCCTTCTCCTCCTGCCTCCAATGGCTTAGATATGGCTTTTCAGCCCGTCTACTCGGCTTTTTATTGGACATAGGACCTTCCTTTGGTCTTTGTCCTCTAAAAACCCGAGGTTATAGCCAAGCCAAGCGAATCAATAGCATCCTCTGTTCTCATCTGCATGGATGATGGCGAAGCCCACATATGGCTTGCGACCGTCAATCTAAACGAGTCCCCCACAATCTCCTGAGAAGTTAGATCCTCCTTTTCTCGCTTTTCATTGTAGTTTGTATTTTTTCAAAAGAGACAAAAATCACAATTCTTGTCTTTCATTATTGATAAGGATTGTAAATCGGCTATAAACGCCAAAAATCGGCTATAAACGCCAAAATCGGCTATAAACGCCAAAATCGGCTATAAATGCCAAAAAAATCGCCTTTCACGGCAAACTAAGAAAAATGTCTCTTTTCTTAAATATATGTGCAATGGAAAACTTGAAAGAAGTTGATTTCCTTTTTACTTGCGAAGGTTGATCCCCGGATCACCACTTGCAATTCCAAGTAAAATAGAAAATCTGGCACACCCACAAAAAAAGAAATGTTGATGCACGCCCTTGCCCCCCGGTTACGAAAGGGTCGGACCCGACGGACTCCCACGTCCGCCGACCTCGGTAGAACCGAGCAGGAGCGCGGTCCATCAAGCTGGCACACCCGGTGGGACTCGTTTATTTGAGAACACGATGCTAGAAATGAAATATTTGCATATCATATATTTTGCTCTATGCTTATATTTCTTTTCTCGATTCCTTGGCTACTTTATAATTGGTGGCCTATGTTGAATTCCGCATAATAAAAAAATGAGATGAGATTTTTTTGTTTGGAAATTTCTAATTCTTTGAATTTATTTCCACTCTTTCTCTTTTCAAAAAAAAAAACAAAAAAAAAATCAGATTTTTCATTTTTGGATTCAAAATTGAGAAACTTTGATCCTTTCCCTTCTGGGCACTGGCGCTCGCGGAAATCGCCGAGACCGTGTTCGGATCGGGGGTTGGGCCATTGTTTCTCTTCGATGAGTTCATTAAAAATCTATAAAAAAAAATATAAAAAAGTAAAAAAATCAGATTTTTCATTTTTGGATTCAAAATTGAGAAACTTTGATCCTTTCCCTTCTGGGCACTGGCGCTCGCGGAAATCGCCGAGACCGTGTTCGGATCGGGGGTTGGGCCATTGTTTCTCTTCGATGAGTTCATTAAAAATCTAAAAAAAAAAAAGAAAAAAAAAATATATATATATATAAAAGTAAAAAAATTTAGATTTCTCAATTTGGATTCAAAATTGAGAAACTTTGATCCTTTCCCTTCTGGGCACTGGCGCTCGCGGGAAATCGCCGAGACCGTGTTCGGATCGGGGGTTAGGCCATTGTTTCTCTTCGATGAGTTCATTAAAAATCTAAAAAAAAAAAAAGAAAAAAAATATATATATATTAAAAGTAAAAAAATTTTAGATTTCTCAATTTGGATTCAAAATTGAGAAACTTTGATCCTTTCCCTTCTGGGCACTGGCGCTCGCGGAAATCGCCGAGACCGTGTTCGGATCGGGGGTTGGGCCATTGTTTCTCTTCGATGAGTTCATTAAAAAAATATATATATAAAAAAAAAGTAAAATTTTTTTTAGATTTCTCAATTTGGATTCAAAATTGAGAAACCTTGATCCGTTCCTATCGTTCATCGCGCTTGCAGAAATGTTGAGCCTGTTCGACTAAGGTTTTGGGCCATTGTTTCTCTTCGATGAATTCATAAAATAAAAAAAATATATAAAAAAAAAAGACATAGACCACTAAGGTTAAACCAACTGTGTTCTTTGATCATGGTTGATTCAAAGAAAAGCCTTGTCCAGAGTGTGGAGAGAGCTTGACTGTTCTAGGCAAGGGTCCTCCAAACGGGTTCATTAAGTAATCCTACCCTTACCTGGGGGCAATTCTATCAATCAAGATTTCATAAGACCGGGTTAGGAGGCCTATGTGTACTCTCTCGTCTTTTAAATAAATTTTTTTCAAAAATAAAATTTTTAAAAATAAAATTTTAAAATAAAAAATAAAAAATAAAAAAAAATTTCAAAAAAAAAATCTTAAAAAAAAATAAAAAAAAATAAAAAAAAAAGATTTTAAAAAAAAAATCTTCAAAAATCTTCAAAAAAAAAAACTTCCGTCATTTTGGGTTTAGATTAGAGAAATCTTGGTCTTCTCCTTTCTGAGCACTGGCGCTCGCGGAAATCGCTGAGCCCGTGTTCAGATTGGAGTGCCTTTTGCTCTCTTTGATGAACCCGATATTGGCCTTTCAAAAAAAAAAAAAACTCGTCATTTTTAGATTCAGATCCGAGAAATCATGGTTCATTTCTTTCTGAGCACTGGCGCTCGCGGAAATCGCTGAGCCCGTGTTCAGATTGGAATACCATTTGCTCTCTTTGATGAATCCAATCTTGACCTTTCAAAACAGAGAATCTCATCTCATAGATGCGGTCTCAAAACATTTGTGTCTAGCAGGTACTAGTACGCCCTTTCAGGGTCTACTGTATTGCGACCGGCACATCTGTAACTCCAACTTTATATTCTTCTTACCTCGAGCAAGCTCTGCTTCTCGATAAGTCGAATTTAAGTTCACAATTACTTCTAGCAGTCACTGGGATGCCCATTCCGGGCTTACCATACCTGCGATCAGAACAATTGTACCTTCTATGGTATTTTGCCTTCCTCATATTGCTTGGGTCATCTACCTCGAGCAATTTGAAAAGACGAAATCATAGAACTTCCCATTTATGATCATTATATTCTTGTGATTACTAATGGATGTGGTCTTGTTTCAGAAATTTTCGAAAACTAACAATGGCAGCTTCACTAACCATTACTTTCGACGAAAACAAGCACCAACTCATGCTTCAACAGAAGCAAACCACGCGCACCTACAAGCGCCCCATCAGCTGCCGAAGTGTCAACTCCCTCGGCAACTCTGTGAACTCCGGGTCGACCTCGACTCCCCGGACTATCATCTTTGGGACGCTGGGACCATTCCCACTTCCTGAGGAACAAACTGCTCCCTCCAAGAAGCAGAAACTCGCCTCTCAACGTGTCACTACCGTGACACCAAAGGCGAGCACCAGAAGGCCTGAAGCCCGTGGCAGCCCCACGAAGCCTCAACCTGCAAACAACCAGGTCTACCCCAAGACTTGGTCCCCAAGACCTTCACCAAACAGAGAAGGTCCCAAACATCCACTAAGCCAGCATTCCTGGCCCCACTCAAGGAGAACCAGTTCTATCCTCTTGCTTACATGAAAGAGGAGAGACCCATCTCCAACCTGACTCTCAAGTCAACCCAGCATGAGCCGGCTTGTTCCTACAAGCCCAAAATCAAGTCATGCATCACAAGGCCTCCATAAGCATCTGCTAAGGCCTACAAATCTGCAGTTCGACCCTTCATATCTACAGGGGCCGAACTTCAAAAATTCAAAGCTTCGCTGCAACAGGCGAAGGACAGGGTTCGCATCCTGTCCTTGCCCAGCTACAGAGAAGACAGGCTCGGCTGCTGCGCCCGAGGGAGCACATCCTTCATCGTCAAAGCCCAGTCAGAGCTGACCAAAGCTCAAATTGCTCATCGTATACGCCGCCGCGCGTCGTACCGACAAAAGAGACTACAGAAGCAAAGGACCCAGCCTCCCACACTTCAAGTCTCTCCCAAATGGGTCGAAAAAGAAAGACCCAACCAAGTTGCTGCCGTCCATATGGTTGGAAAAAACCAGAAGGCGCCAAAAATCAGCAACAAAAATCCATGTCCGACGTCCGATGACCCGCAGCGTCTCAAGGACAAGAAGACATTCAGAAGAATCCCCTGCTCCTTCAAGCAAAGGACAGCAGAGTGATCCTTCCTCAAGCTCCTCTTCGAAAAGAATGAGCCCCAGCTCAGTCACCAGGACAGTTTCTTCGTTCGAATCACGAAGGATGAATGTCTTGGCTACAAATTCTGAGCCACCACCCCGCAATCCACCTCCAGAAGATGCGATCACCCTGCATCCAGCAGTTGGAACAGGGCCAGCAGAGGATTGAAACTCTGATGGAAAACCTTCTCCTCGCCTTCCAAAATCAGGCGAACAATGAACCTCCTCCGAATCATCAAGACGACGAGGTAAATAGAGAAGAAAATGAGTCACGCGCCCTTACCAAAAAGGACGTAGACGGTATCCTCGCCAAAGCAAAAGAAGAGGATATACTCAAAGAGCATGGGATCAAGCCACCATATCCCTTATGGATGGACTCGGTCCCGTTCCCCACCAAATTCAAGCATCCTACTCTCCAAACATATACGGGGAAAGGATCAGCCAGACAGCACGTCATCCACTTCAAGATCCTGACGGGAGCTATCGCAGATCAAGATGCACTCAAGATCCGCCTCTTTGCAAGTACCCTAAAAGGTACGGCCTTCGATTGGTACTCCACTCTGCCGGAGGACTCAATCCAAAATTGGGCCATGCTAGAGACACGCTTCCTGACTCACTTCAAAGGTGAGGATCACCCCGCTACTATGGCTCAGCTGTGCAGCCTAAAACAGGGGGAGAATGAATCAACATATGACTTCATTCACAAGTGGAAAGCAATGGCATACAAATGCTCTGATGTATTGCCACAAGCGTCGCTAGTCGACATCTGCCGAAACAACATGAGAGCCAGAATCCGCTCCATGATCATCGGCAACAAATCAAAAAACCTGGGAGAACTCCTAGAAGCTTCCATGGAAGCTGAAACGGTGATTAAAGACCTCAACAGTCAGAAATCATCAAGAAAAGAGCCAACCGCCATTGCAACCTCTAAACCAAAGAAGAAAGAGGTCCTTAATGTGCAGACCAAGTCAGCTCCTCAGCCATCAAAGAAAGCTGAAAACAAAGCTGTTGGTAAGAGACCTGAACTCTCTGATGCCTTCAAAGAACGAGTAGAGAAGAAATACCCGTTTGATAAAGATGTTGATGAAATCTTCGGGGCTCTTGTGGCAAACGCAAGCTCACCTTGCCTGAACCAAAAAGACCGGGTGATGTTGGCAAAACCAACGATCCTCGGTACTGTCCATACCACCAGATGATCTCGCATCCTCTCAATCAATGCTTCGTTGTGAGAGAGAAAATAAATGAGATGTGGAAAAAACGGAGTCATTACCTTTGACAAAAACTATGGGTCTGCCTCCGTCAACATGGTGACATGTGGACAAACATCAAGATCACCGAAGAAGAAGATCACTACTTCCTTCAAGGTGATAAACTCAATCGAAGCGTCCGAGGAACTGGTTCCTTACCCGACACCAGACGGACAACCGATATGGGTACATCCCGATCTCCTGGAAGATGAAAATTGGGAGGTCGTGAAAATAAAGCCTACAGCTCGACAGCGAAGGCAGGCTAGGAAACATCTCCTCAAGCTCAAACGGCAAGAGAAGACCCAGCCAAAACTAGAGGTCAAAGAAAAGGCAGAGGCTTCCTCTACCGCTTCACTGGAGGTAACAAAAACATCCCTTCCAGAGACTTCAAAGGGGGTAAGGAAATTCACTCTCAGTGATTTCATGCCACCTCAATTTAAAGAAGCCATGCAGGAGGCATCATACTCTTGCAATTCAGTAGTTGGATTCTCCATTGATGGATACGAATCCAGCGACACCGATGATGGATTCGAATCCAACTACACAGATGAGTGGGAGGAGTCCCTTGAAACAGGAGAATATCTCTCCGATGAAGAATGGGTTCCTGAGTCTCATCTTATGCCTAGTAATCTGGTATAACCCCCTACAGCCACAAGGATCCTGGTCTGATGATGAAGAAGACCAAGAAGCTGTAAATGCTGCTGACCCAGCACCTCTCATTACTCCAGTGGAAATCAACAATGTTGAGCCACAAAGAGATGATGAGGAAGAAGATCCGGCTCCCATGCCTGATCTTGAAGAATATGCAAGGATCTTGCAGCGACTCGCTCTAGAACAAGAGCAAGAACGCGTCAACGAGCCTCCTCGCAATCCAGAGCCTGAAGTCCCTGAAGACGACCAGGTACATCCTCCCTTAACTCCTGAAAATGGAGAAAATTGCTGGATAGACGATCCTCTCACATCCGAGGATGAGTCTGACTCCGATCAGGCAACGTCTCCCGTCAGAGCTTCCTGTAATGTGATAATTCGGGATTATAGCTCTTCCGAAGCATCGTCTGATGAGAGCACTTACACTCCGGCGACGCCTAGCAATGTATCTTCTGGAGCCACCTCGTCTCACGTGACTTTCACTGAGATGACACCCTCTCAGGTTTCTTCTCCTGAGACTGTGACTTCAAAGTTCACACCCTTCCTGACTGAAGAATTCCAGTTATTGATGCTTGGGACGATGAATTAGTCAACGAAGAAGAAAGATTGCTGGATGCTGTTCAGGACTTGTTCCCGGAAAATGCTCCATGCAACACAATCACTGAGGATGGTAACTCTGCTGATGCATCCTCAGCAAATGAAAAACGACAGCCTCTTGATCCTGAAGACAATCTTCCAAACGAAGACCCTTCTCAAGAAGCTCTCGAAGTTGGTAGAGGCACCCGCTCTGGCCGGGACTACCACAAAAATTACAACCAATCTTCCTTTACATATGTAAATCCTTCGGGAAAAGATGTTGTAAGCGCCCCTAGTGGCAACAATGATGAACATGCAGGCCCTAAGGAGGCTTTCAAGTATGACTTGATTGAACACTTCAAGCACATACCTGCACGTCTGCACATCCTAGATTTGTTGCGAATGTCTCCGCACACTCGTGATAATCTCATTTCGGAATTACAAAAGCTGAATGAGGATGTCGACAAACATGCCCCGCAAGTCCTCCAAATTGAAATGGATTACCGGGTCAAAAACTCAGAAGCCTCCTCAAAGGGAGAAAAGAAGAAAACTTGAGGGATCATGCATTTAAATGCCTCTCGGTTAAAAAAGCAGCCAGTGCAACCATCGCCTTCACAAAGGATGACCTCCTACTTGGCGAAACCAGGCATAACCGACCCCTGTACTTCACAGGGTATATCAAGGAAATGCCTATGCATAGAGTTCAGATCGACCCAGGTTCTGCACTCAACCTCATCTCCACATCGGCTCTTGAAGAGTTGGGCATCCCACCCAGCAAACTGAGCCACACATCTGTATCTATCTTTGGATACGATGGGAGTACTCAAAGGCCTATCGGCAAAATCAGGTTCAAATTGCAGATAGGTGATCTTATCTCTGAGGTCACAGTGTATGCAATAAAGACCCCTTCATGCTACAACATCCTTCTCGGACGCCCTTGGATCCATGAGAATGGTGTTGTCCCTTCAACTCTACATCAATGCATCAAGTTTGTTGGCGACGACGGCATGATACATCGAGTCTTTGCGGACAGAAAACCCTTCAAAGGTAAAGAAATCCACTTCGCAGACTCACAAATGTATGAAGGTGAAAAAGAAGAAGAGGAGAAGCATACAGCATCCTTTGCCGAAAATCTCCAGAAAGATAAAGGCAAAGCTCCTCAACAATCACCGGAAGAAAACAAACCATCCGGTAAATCTGAAGAGAGCATGCAAACTCCCTTCATCATCTCCCTCAAATCTTCAAAGCCTTTGGTCATCACAACTAAAGTGAAGAAGGCAAAACAAAAGCCTGGGGGCAAATTTGTTGTCTCTTTCGTGTCTATCATGCAAGACACGGACTCGGATTCAGAGCCAGAAGACGACACATCGTCAAGCCAAGCTGACACTCAGCAAGTTCAGCCTGCTCTTACTCCAATGGAGACAACTTCTGACATAGAAGATCCTACGTCAGCTTCCTTCGTTGTTCCAGCAACTTCAGCAAAGGAAAAACCGATCTTCTTCCATAGATCGGATGCTTCTTCATCAAACTCCATGCTTGAACCTTTCCAAAATAAAGGTACGCCTCAACTATCCTTATACAGTTCTGTGGCACAAGCTATTATGAAGAAAATGGGCTATGACGCTCAAAACCCAGTCGGTTTGGGAGAAGGACGCGGTATTCTCACGCCATTGGGGCCCGTCTTGACCAAAAGCCAGCTGGAAGATTGGAGACTCTACGGCTATGTAGAAAAGTCTTCACACGGGTTAGGGTATGATCCTGACACTCCCTTGAGACAGTTGACACAAAGGCTTAAAAGTCAATATACTGACCAAGCCTCAACATCTCAAGTCCATGAAGACATCGATCTCCCTGGATATCTCTTTGATGAGTCACCTGACAAAGATCCAGGAAGCTCATCCAATTGGCACGATTTCTCCGAAAATGAAGAGGAGTTGTCCGATGGCACAGACGTGTGGACTTCTGACCCAGAAGAACCCTCAATCTCCAAAAGAAGTAGCTACTTCGACTCGGTTTCAACAGGCGATTGGGATCATCTCATGCAAGCCTTGGAAATTAATACCGATCAAGAAGACCCGTGGAAAGGAACAAAACCTTGGTCTGAAATGCCCTTGAAACCCCAGAAGGTTTCGTTGAGCTGAAGCCTCCGAAAATATTGTGGAGGAACCACCTTCGAACCTTCCCAACAGAAGATACCTGTTCAAAAGATAGACTTGGAACACCCCAGATAACCCACGTCCTGTATTCAAAAGCAAGACTATAAAGGATGATGAGTTACCCGAGTATATCGCTTTTCTTCGTGAGTTCGTTGATTGCTTGCATGGTCTTTACGCTGAAATGCCAGGCTTAGCCCCAAAATAGCAGTTCACAAACTCAATCTTCAAGAAGACATCAAGCCTGTCAAGCAAGGCCAAAGAAGATTCCGTCCAGATGTGATGGATAAATTGAACAAGAAGTTTCAAAAACTCAAAAGCGTCGGCTTCATCCGTGAGGAACAACATCCTGAATGGTTGGCCAACATTGTCCCCGTGACAAAGAAAAATGGGCAGATCAGGGTCTGTATTGACTATAGAGACCTGAATGGCGCATGCCCAAAAGATGAATTTCCGCTCCCCATACCAGAGGTAATGATTGATAATACCTGTGGGATTCGAGCGAATGACATTCATGGATGGTTTCTCTGGCTACAATCAGATAAAGATGCATCCTGAGGATGAAAAACATACATCCTTTCGAACCCCATTTGGCGTGTATTGCTACACTGTCATGCCATTGGTTTGAAGAATGCTGGTGCCACATATCAGAGGGCTATGATGAAAATATTCCAAGATATGCAGCACAAGACGGTTGAATGTTACGTTGATGACCTCGCCGTCAAAAGCAAAAGAAAAGAGATCATCTCGAAAACCTTCGAGAAGTCTTCCTCCGGCTTCGCAAACACAAACTGCAAATGAATCCTTTGAAATGCTTCTTCGGCGTCTCGTCGGGTAAGTTCCTCGGATTCTTAGTTCGGAAAGCTGGAATAGAGCTTGACCCCATAAAGTCAAAGCCATTCTAGAAATGCCCTCTCCAAGAACCTTGAGAGAACTCAAAGGGCTTCAAGGGAGATTGGCCTACATCAGACGGTTCATCTCCAATCTTTCGGGGAAATGCCGTCCATTCTCCCGGTTGATGAAAAAAGGTGTAAACTTTGTCTGGGATGCTGACTGTGAAGCTGCTTTCCAAGACATCAAGTCATACCTGACAAAACCTCCAGTGTTAGCTGCTCCTACCACTGGAAAACCATTCATCTTGTACACAAGAGCCCTTGATCACTCTTTGGGAGCTCTGCTTGCGCAAGAAAATGATCAAAGAAAAGAAGCTGCTCTATATACCTC